>CM065694.1:4954484-4991984 GCA_017654935.2 Phymorhynchus buccinoides
TTGGCTTGACTGAGAAAAAAATAACAGGAGCGAACGGAGTTTATTGCGCACCTGTTTTCTCATAGTGATCCTTAACTTTTTGTGAGTAGTGTAGGTTGTAGGCGACAAAAATGTCGCTTAAAACACTACTACCATGAAATAAAAACATTTATCTGTACTTGTGTTCATTTCTTGTACTATAAGAATTTTAAGTGAAATCAATTAGATATAATTAAAGGCTCACGTATTCTAAAAGAAAATACTAAACTTTTGTTATTATTTATTTATATTATGAGCGATTCAACATGGCTGCTTGAGTTCTAGCAGAAAGTCACAATCGTCTCGTTGATTATTTTTTATGCCTGCATGATGCACCGAATGACTGATTTTGAGGTAGATAATCGTGTTAATAACCTAAGCAGTTGTTGTTGTTGTTGTTTTCTCTTCATTAGATCATAATCTGACCACTATATATATAATATATATAAAAAAGCCATTCTCTTAAAGATTTATCTTTTTATTAGTTTTTGATCTAAGAGACGCAAACCACTAAATAAATTTTGTCAAGTCAAATTCATCGAGAAGGGGCGTAATAAGGGCCGAGAGGCCTGCATAGCCCTACATCACCTACCTACCTACCTACCTACCCTTGGAAGCATCTAGAGTTACCGCCCATAGGCTGACATTTCCGCTTTCATTATCGCTCTGTTGCCGTTTCATCGCACAGGTGTTACTCCAACGTGTTCTCTTCCAACGTGGTTCGTATTCAAGTGTTGAGTGAGTAACTAGTAAGTGAACATCCTCGACCAGTAGTGCAATATTCATGTTTCTGTGTGAAGCGGAAGGCCCCTCTGTCTCAGTGTGAGTGCGTGTCCCTGCCCCAGGCTGTGCGCGCATGAGTGTATGATTACTGTATCTGCATTTGTAATCAATCAATCAATCAAAATATTTATTGTCTTTAAAACATAAAGAAATTCTAAGTCTGGCTTGCACATAAAACACATATACAAATAGAGACAATATACAGTAAATACATCATAAAAATTAAATTACAATACAATATAAGACACACACACACACACACACACACACACACACACACACACACACACACACACACACACACACAGACACACACCACCCTCGCACACACACACACACACACACACACAGAGCTAAACAATTTGTATAAAAGTAATAATAGGACAACAAACAACATTTATAAAAGGGGCTACATAAAAACAAGGTTTAGATTATAAAAGCCAATGCTGAATACTAGAACAATGTAAAATAATGTATGCTAAAGTCAACACACATTCACCCTGGCTCTCTCTCTCTCTCTCTGTGTCTCTATCTCCCCCCCCCTCTCTCTCTCTCCCCCTCCTCTCTCTCCCCCTCCCCTCTCCCCCCTCCCCCAAATCTCTCTCCCTCTCTCCCCCCTCCCCCACTCTCTCTCTCTCTCTCTCTCTCTCTCTCTCTCTCACTCACTCACACACACACACACACACACACACACACATACACACACACACACACACACACATACACACACACACACACAGCTTAAACCAACAATTTGTATAAAATAATAATGGGACAATATACATAAAACAAAATTAAAATGAATAACATCCCAAGCATAATACACAAAAACAAAGTTTAGATGATAAAAACCAATACTGAATACTAGAACAATGATAAAAGGTATGCTAAAATCAACACACATTCATGATTCACCCTAGTTCTCTCTCTCTCTCTCTCCCTCCCTCCCTCCTCCAATCTCCATCCCCTCTCCCCCCTCTCTCTATCACTTCCCCAGACACACACACACACACAGACACATGCACACAAAGCTTAAACCATCATTTGTTTAAAACTAATATAGGATAATACACATAAGAAAACTAAAATATGAACAATCAATATAATTATATAATAGCAATAGCAAAGAAAGACATCATAAAATGCTAGATCATATTATAATAATGTATGCTAAAAATCAACAAAGCAACACAGAACTTTACCCTCTCTACCCCCCCCCCCCCCCCCCATCTCTCTCTCTCTCTCACACACCCAAACAGACAATAATATCACATGAGCAAATCACAACAGCAAAAGACAGTATCATATCACAAGAAATATATCACATAACTCATAAGAAAAATCATTTCCTTTTGAACACACATGCACACACACACACACACACACACACACACACACACACACACACACACACACACACACACACACACACACACACACACACACACACACACACACACACACACACACACACACACACAAACCATGCACATGTACTCACACACACATCCGACCACCCACCCACTCACACCCACACACACTGCTGCCATTTTTCCTGTTCGAAGGTGAGGATGCAGGCCGATCATGTCCTGTTTAAGAGGCGCACTACTGTCGGCAGGTATGACCGTCTCTCAGTCACTAGTGTCAGTGCGTGCACTGAAACTGATCAGCCTGCCTGACCTGCCAGAAGTCTGCACCTGTAGTATCTCGCACAGTGGGTGACTGGAGTCACCCTGGATGGCCCTCAGACGCCTAGCTGCCCTCCTCTCAAACACCTCCTGAAGGCTGGCAACAGGAGCACCGATCAGCCTGCCAGCTGTCTTGGTGATCTTCGTGGTGATCTATCGTGCTCCTTGAGGCTGCCAAAGTGGCTGAGGAGGTTGAAAGTCAGGACTGACTCCACTGTAGCTCCGTAGAACAGACTGGGCAGTCTCTGGCACACCCCAAACTTGTTCAACTTGCTCAGGAAGAAGAGGCGCTGATTGCCCTTCTTGAGGAGCGCCTGGGAGTTGGCGGACCAGTCCAGCTTGCTGTCGATGATGGATCCCAGGTACTTGTACTGGTCCACCTCCTCCACCTCCTCCCCTTTGATAACCAGTGGAGTCGGCTTTGGTGGTTTCCGGCAGAAGTCAACAACCATCTCCTTGGCCTTGGCCATGTTCAGGAGGAGATGGTTGTCATCACACCAGCCAACGAGCGCCTCCACAGCGCCCCTGTAGGAGTTTTCGCTGGTTGTGATGAGGCCGGTCAGGGAGGTGTCGTCCGAGAACTTCACCTGGAGGGTGCCCTCAGCGGTGCAGTGGCAGTCGGCAGTGTACAGTGTGAACAGGGCCGGGGACAGCACACCCCCCTGTGGAGCTCCGGTGTTGGTGCGGACCTGGGTTTCTGATTATTCTTGTTTTATCTTCTTAATATCTTAGTTATAAATTTATATGACTATGAGTGGTTTTAGTTGTCTTAAATTTGTATGTCTCTTTAAGTCTTTAACTATATGTGTTTTTATTATTATTATACAATGAAAACACCCAAACGCCCACATTAAACCATAAATATTTCGAATTTTAATATTCATTATCGCATACACCGAACCATGGACTCCGTGGTGTTTTTATTATTATCTGAGCATAGATTTATCATATCATATCACCCTTCGAAGACTGAGTGTGGCTGCCCACATGGCGGGGTAATAAAAACCAGTCACACACATAATGTTCTCATCCTTAGTTGATGCATTTGTACCATAGTGTTCAAGTGCTTCAGATGTTGGGATGATCCCTGGAGTCTTTTAGCCAGGGTAAGCCAACAACAACATGTATCATATTATGGCACTTTGGCTTAGAAATAGCTTTTAGCCTGATATGTGAGGTCTCTTATATTTTGTTTTGGGTGCGCAACAGTACTTTTGGGGCTAACTTTCTATTCTAAAATCGGTTTGGAAGCTATAAAGTATAATCGCTCCAATGTTTGTGACTTTGTCTAATTGATTTTTAAAGCTGTTAAGTGTTCCTGCAGTAGCAAGTGAGGTTGGTAAGGAGTTCCACAGATTGATAACTAACATTAGCAAAAAAGTGTGCACATTGGTTGGACTTAACAAAGGGTTTATTCAATTTAATTTAATGTCCTCTAGTTATTCACTTATTGACTTGTAAAACTTAAATGTGAACAGTTTGTTGTTGTTGTTACTATGTTAGTGGATTATAATAACCGTGCAGCACTTTGTATGTCTCAGTCATATCTCCTCTTACTCTTAGTCTTACCCTTCGGTATTCAAGGCTAGGCAGATTTAGTCATTCTAGTTTTTCTTCATCGCTCAAGTCATGTACACCGATTATCATAATCTGCTTGGTAAATCTCTGTTGAACATTTTCATTTAGAATTTAAAGTAATATGTTTTTTTCAAGTAAGGTGACTGCACTACTTTACCAGGTTCCAGTATAGGTCTAACTAACTTACCAAGGATTTAGCCCTTTCACCGCCAATGTCGCATTTTAGCACCACAATGATTTAACACCCATGTCAAGAAAAGGCTATTTTCATAATTTGGGGAGGTAAGGATAGGCCTTACTAGTTACTTTATATATATGTCATAGAGGAATCCCCACTATTGCAGACAATGTTTTTTCTCTACCCAGGCAAGTTTAATGTACACTTTTTGCTGAAAAATGGCTGGCAGCGAAAGGGTTAAACCATTATTTCTTGACCTTTGTGCTCAATGTAATGAGAAATCATTCCAGCTATTTTATTGGCTTTCTTAACAGTGGTCGAAATGTGCTGATTAAAAGAAAGATTATTGTCTTGAAACCATGACTCCCAGATCTTTCTTGACATCGGTTCCAAACTTACCTAGGAGTAGAAAAGTTTTGTTTGTAATGGTGGGGATTCCTTTTTGGCACATGTAACATTAGGCATACCCTTATCTCCTAACAATTAAGAAGAAAAAGTCAGACCCTGATTAAATGCGTTGTACTGTAGTGTTGCATGGGTGTTAAATCAGTGTGGTGCCAAGCGGCTACACTGGCGATGAATAAAATCTGCAGACACAGTCGTTGTGCTGCACTTTGTCTTTAGAGTCATATCCTGTAGACAGTTGTTCCCCCCGTGGGGATACCGGGGGGTCTTTTGTATAAATAGTTCCCCCACCTTCTGGAAGTTCTGTGCATGTTCCTCTAATCTGTCTCTCTCTTTGACTTTGCCTTTTCCCTTTACTTACTGTCATCTATCTTTCTGCCTTACCTGTCCATTCTCCTGCCTTTTTTTTTTTTCGTGAAGCACTTTCAAAATGATTTCCTCCAGCCGAGGTCGGACATGCTGGGCCTAACTAACTATTTCTTAGTTAGGCGCATAATGGCAGCATGACGCATCTGCGCTCATAATTGACAGGAAACTGAGTGATCGAAGAAGAAGAAGACAGTTGTTGAGTTGTAAATGTGGATATAATATACATTGCTAACAAAAAAAAAGTAACATGGAAAGATTGATGATTCTGATTCATATGGTAAGCATGGATTCATGGACAAATACAGTTAAAAATCTGTCTATCTTTTTAACATTTTTGTTTATATTTTGAACAGGTCACCTTAAATTTAAATCAATAAAAATGTCCATTACAAGTGGACTAATTAACTTATATTTCAAATTAGTTTATGAGAATTTCTTGAACCATAACTAGTAAACTCCACAAATAATAATAATAATAATAATGAGCATTTATATGCGCTTAATCTTAAACAAGCCCTAAGCGCTTACAATAATAAACAAATAAATGAATACCCCCCCCCCCCCCCCCCACAAAACAAAGACAAACAACAACAACAACAACAACAACCAAAACACACACACCACACCACACCACAAATGTTGATGGTACATTTTTTGACTCCTTGTGTTTTAAAACTTCTGGTTTTAATTTTTTTTTTAATTCATTGTTTTAAAAGGTTATCTCAGTGCAAAGTTGCCTGCTTGTTTCCGATCAGTCTCCGAGCGTTTTTTGAGCCCTAGCAGTAGCCCCCTCCAGTCTTCACCTCGACGCAGCGCAGCTGACTTCACCGACAATGGATAGCAACACTTGCTGCGCAACACCTTCGGACCCATCCTCCTGTGAAACGGTGGTGTACAAACTGAGAGACATTTCTCCTGGGATGGTCAAGGCCTGGCAAGGGGCCTTTGCCCAGCACACCAATAGCGTGGAGGTCAGTACAAAAAAAGAGAATGAAAACTAACAAGAAAGAATGTAGACTATTCCCAATATTTCGGCCTTGGACGCGGGACAGACATGTACAAACAGACAGACAGACAGACAGACATGTATATGTTTAAAAAAAAAATTCATTCAAATTATGAATGTACTACTTGAAAGTTGACATCCTCCATATTTTGTGACCCAGCACCACGAAAGGGACATTAAGTCGCTGGGTTAGTTTCTCACAACAGGCTTGCAAAGTCAAACATCTCATTTATATCAATGTTGAGTTATGTGTATTTTTGTGCTCTTTTACTTTAGCATCTCATCTTTCATATAATTTATAAAGGACAATTTTTGTTATGGTCTCTAAATACTCCAAAAAATGCTTTAAAATAACAGTCAAGAATATGTTGTAGTATGTGACTAAATTACTTATGTTCAGTGGATATTGCTAGATTTTCACTCATGGGCAATTTTATTTATGTTTGCGATACTAAAATATTCAAGAACATTTTCTAGTAAATATGTTGGTTAATACTGCTCAAGTTTTTACCATAAATCTGATGGAAGAAATATATTTGAAATACTATGTATACAGAGCATACAGCCAAAACATTTTTACAAACGAATGCTTGGTGGAGTTTTTTATCTAAGATTTCTAGATTCGATCTTTTGACTAAATAGCTTGATTTTATGTGGGATGGTGTATGGTTGTGTTTCCACTTTTGTATAATTATGTTGTTTTTCTTCATGATTATTGTATGTATGTTTTTTGTAAAGCGCTGTGAGTCCTGCTGCGCCAGGAGAACGGCGCTATATAAGAGTTATTATTATTATTATTATTTCATTAGTATCTGTCCCCTGTCATTGAAGCTCCGCTCTCCTTCTCTTCTCTCTCTTGCCTTTAGGTCTGTTTCTGCTGTATTCCATTAATGTCATCGCTGTGTGTTCGCTTTGTATTGCGTTTGTGCAGACCTGTTTACCATCCCGATTTTGCCGTAATTTTTACGCGAAAAAAGTCAAATTGCGGTTATTACGGCTACGAAAAAAAAATCCTAAATATAAAAAAAACCCACTACAGTTGTGTCGGTAAGCGAAGCTTTTGAAACGATGCAGTGAAAAGTAATTTCGTGCCATTTCCTTTTCTGTTTCAAAATGGCGTCCAAGCGAGTGCATTCCGAAGCTTCTGTATCTTCTGGTCGAAAATCAAAAGAAAAGACATCAAAAGTGGCACAGAAATTCCGGGAAAGTTACCTCAAAATTCCAGGAATACGTTGTTCAGCACTAGGTGACGAGCATGTGTTCTGAGTCTACTGTATTGCACACTCAGGTCAGTACGATATCGACGTTCATTGTGATAGTAATGATACGCAGAAGCACACGTTGGATTATTTTTTATTTTTTCAAATTTGTTTTTCTTTCAGAAATTACAACTTTGCAAAATAGGGGTAAACAGGTCTGTTTTGTTTTTTATTACGTTATGAATGCTAACGTGTGTGTGTACTTTGATTTGATTTCTATCAAGATTCAACGCCGTATAAATACTGTATGTTGTTGTTTATTTGGCTAGTTTTTGATACTTGTTGCAAAGGGTAACCTTGCAGTGTCTCAGTGTGTTTGTGCAGTTCTCTTGCGGAGACATTTTCAAGGGAGCCCCTTCTGCTGATGCCATTGTGAGTGAACTATTTTTTAAGTGAGCATTTTACAAGTAGGAAGTTGCTGGTCAAAGTAGTAATGTATCACTGTTATGTTTGTGCACGCAGTCACAAACTTACACACACACACCTCACACTATGCTCTTACACACACATAGAGAGAGAGGATCAAGCCGACCAGATTCAAGGGGTTCCAAACCACTAACATCTTGGAAAGACAGGCCGTAAACCATTCCCGTGGATTTTGTGTCCGAGAAGGGAGAACGGAACAGTATCGTAGCTCCTTCGTCAGGACTGCCACGGAGTGGAACCAACTGAGTGAGGCCACTGTCACCGCAGGCTTTGTTAGCGCATTCACATCAGCGCTGACCAGACCACCATCTGAGCCTGCATCCACTGACCACTAGATCATTAGGCTTTCTTTTTTGTTTTTTTTTGTGTTTTCTTTTTTTTCCTTTTTGCTTACTTCTGGAAGTGGGGCCTGGACCCTTTCCGGCTGAACTGGGGGGTTTAATGGTCTTAACCCAGGGTAGGCAGTAGGTCTTTCTCCTTCTATGTTTTTTCTTTTAATTCTAATAGGGAATGCGCCCTCCTAGTTCCGTCGCGTTTATCGTCAGAAGTGGCATCTGCGACGTATTATTCCAGATCCAGAGAGAGAGAGAGAACACTGAACACTGAAAAACTTTATTTAACAAGGATGAAGATTTTAGGCAATGCCTATTCTTACAATTTGTCCTTGGATAAAACAAAACAATGAAAATTTGAGAGAGAGAGAGAGAGAGAGAGAGAGAGAGAGAGAGAGAGAGAGAGAACACTGAACACCGAACTCTAGAAAACTTTATTTTACAAGGGTAAAGATTTTAGGCAAAGCCTATTCTTTCGATCTGAGAGAGAGAGGGGGAGAGAGAGAGAGAGAGAGAGAGAGAGAGAGAGAGAGAGAGAGAGAGAGAGAGAGAGAGAGAGAACACGTAACTAAAAGTGGAAATTTATTCGTATCTCTCTACTTTTCGGTCTATAAGGCGCACCTTTTTGAATGAATGAATCTTTTATTTAACGTGTGCTCACTTCACAGTGATATTACACGAATGCACACCTTTTTATAAGGCGGCACATCCCCCAAATTGTTAGACCAAATACATATTTTGTTATTACACTTTCTTACTATTTCATCAGGCACAGGGCTCTCACTCTCAGTCGGCGAAAAAAAAAGTATCGCCTTAATATAATTATAGTCCGTAAAATACGGTACAATACATGCACAAGTACTTGCACTTACAAGTGAAGATAACTTATTTTCTGATTACAGGCATCTTCTGAAGTTATTGTTACAGTGGAACCTCCCTTTTAAGACCTCCCATTACAAGACTCCCTCCCATATAAGACCTACTTCTCTGAGACATTGCCCTTCTTTGTAAGTATTAAAATTACCTCCCTTATAAGACCTCATTTTGGATGATTTGTGAAGGTCTTCAGGGCTCCCAATCGTCCCGCAAAACAAGGGGTCCCAGGGACTCCTTCACTTACAGCATAGAGGGTCCTAGAGACGGGATAGAGGGTCCCCGTGTCTTTGCAAATGCTAAAAATATTTTTTCTAGTGCGTCCCTGGGACCCCCTGCACATTCTTTTAGAGAGTCCTTTAGAATCTTAGTACTTCATAGACCCCTAAATGGGGGTCCCTGGGAGCCCTGGGTCTTATAAGGGAGGTTCCACTGTATATGGCTACTAATTCTATTCTATTGTTTCATCTCTCCAGGTGTCTCCAGCCAACAGCTTTGGCTTCATGGATGGGGGCATTGATATGGTGTACAGTCGGCACTTCGGCTGGCAGATGTGGGTACTCCTGTCCATCTCTTTGTTTGTTCTTGAACTTGATGGAACAGAAACTAGTTTGCAGTTTGCTTAGCCTGAAAAAAGTTGAACTGTTTCACTCAAGTTCTCTTTCTTTCTCTCTTGTTCTCCTTTTCTTGTTTCTTTGTGGTTAGTACTGTGTGTGTGTGTGTGTGTGTGTGTGTGTGTGTGTGTGTGTGTGTGTGTGTGTGTGTGATGCATAGTAATTTGATGTGTGTTCAGTCATTTACAGTTGAGTAACTTTAGTTTAACGCCCAGGAACTTTAAATTAGACATGAGTGATAGACATTTGAAAACAAAAGGATAACATTAAGTTTAAAGACCCACCAGATCACGTGTCAAAATCATGGGTTTCACGTGTTTTCCCTCTTATAGCTGGTAAAAAATCTTGTTTTGACCAGGTTTTACTCACATACAAATGTCCCCAAATTGAAAACAAACATCTTTTTAAAGAGCAGCCTCAATTTGAAGTTGGGGACATTTGTATATGGGTCACAGCTACCCAGAAAAAAACCCCAAGGGACTTAATCATGGTGCGTCAGTGTGCCTTTAAGGTTTGGTGTCAATTGGGATGGTCTTATAGATTGCACGGGTTCTGGTTGCAAAACTGGTGTTGACCCAACCAGCATACAAATTGGGTGTGCTCAACTTTTTAGGTATGGCTGGATATCAGTTGTCGCCATTTTCCTTTGTCAAGAGGGGCCCAGCCACCATCTTGGGATAAAGATGGCATGGCATCTAACTAGTTCCCTCATTAGAATTATCCCAAGATCATCATGGAGATGGCGGCTATGATGACATCCTATGTCCAGCCATACATATTGACTTGGGCCTAACTATTTCTTAGTTGGGCGCATAACGGCAGCATGACGCATCTGCGCTCATAATTGACAGGAAACTGTCTGAACGATCGAAGAAGAAGAAGAATTGACTTGGGGGGGGGGGGAAATTATCACCTAATGAAAATAAGAGCACCTGTGGTTCATGTGCTGTATTTGCCTCATATGATCACTGATAATTTGCCTTTGGGCAATTTAGCTTCTGGAAAGGAAATAAAGTACTACCCCCCCCCTTCTTCCCCCCCCCCCCTTCTCCCCCCCCCCCCCCCGTCCGTGTGCGGCTGGGTGTTCTCGGACTAGCCAGGGGTGCTCGGTCGTGCACGTCCTCTTATCTGTCCAGATTTATTATTTTTGTTTTTGTTTTTCCCGCGCTGCATAATTCTTTGAACCCCAGTACGTGTCAGTAATTGCCGGTTATGGCAGGTGGACATTATTGGCAGAAGAAGAAGAAGTAAAGGATTCAGCGTTTCTCCAAGCATAAACATATTATAAGTCAAATAAACTAAATATTGGTCAATAATTTGATATTTTTATTTTATTTTATATTATTGCTGAAAACAATGCCTTTCACTATGATGCAAGAAATGAAGGAGACAGCTTCTTTCTTTCTTTCTTTCATTCAGATAATGTATATTGTTTTGTGTTCATTTCAGGATGGAACGACTGCAGAAGGACATAAGGGAAAAGAAGGACGGAGAGCTTTTAGTGGTAAGTGTTGTGTTTTGCTCTGTTGCCCGCCTGGTTTTATTTGTTTACCTGTTTACTGAGCTTTTAAACTTCTGTTTGACTTTGTACCAATTGTGTAACAATCAGTCATGGGAAGTGGAAAAGTAAAAAAAAGCTGAAAAGCGTAAGGCCCCTAGTAGGGGTCCAGGGGGTAACGCTGAAGCTGTTTTGGTAATTGAGGCCCTAAAACAGCATTAAAATGACTAAATGTAGTTAGTTTGTTTTTGTTTTCTTCGGCGGAAAGATTTTGGGGGGCGGAAAAGCAATGATATTTTAGCGGAAATTTGCTGTTTGGCGGCCAATTCCCATCCCTGAACAATCTGTTGAATCATGATTGGTGAGGATGTTGATGTGATGTAATGTTGCTGAAATGCTGTGATGCCATCAGGTATCTATGATCTACTTTTGAATGGCGCTTAACACTTCTAGCACCATGGGTGAATGCATTCACCCAGTACATCACACTTCACTCCCACCAAATGCAAAGACATTCACTGCCAAATGGCCTGCCATGCGTTTATGTTAGTGAATTTTTCCGTTAAGGCAATGCATGCTCACTCGAAAAAATAATTACTCCCTCTTGTCGTTTGAGATGCAAGAACATAAAAAAAAACATGGCGCTAGAAGAGTTGAGCTCAGTATTGAACTGTTTCTGTTGAGAATGGAAGTTGAAAATGGTGACTGCCAGGTCAAAAATCAGCATTGTGGAGATTTGAAGCCAGTGTCAGTATTCAAGATCATTAAATTTATGTTTGATGAACCAAACTATTCAGGTTGTAATGTTATAAATGCAGAGTACATGCCAAATGTTGCAGTACACATGAGATAAATAATAATAATAATAATAATTGTACATTTATATAGCGCTTTACCTCAGATGAGCCCAAAGCGCTTTACAATCAATGATTCATCAACAGACAACGAAAACAGCATTAACCAGCAACAGCGCATATACAAAGCAACTCTCTCTCTCTTTCTCTCTAACACACACACACACACTAACACACACACACACACACACACACACACATGCGCACACGCGCACACACGCGCGCACACGCACACACACACACACGCACACACACACACACACACACACATAAACACACATATTTATCGACGCCAACTCGTTCATACCCCATTCGGTAAGCCACAGCAACCGAGCCGCATGGACTGACCACATACACCAACACACATACACAAACACCCTCACACAAAAACGTACGCACGCAGACAGACACACAGACACACACACAAATATAGACACACACACACATGCGTGCACACACAACCCACAAAACCAAAACACACACAAGCACACATGTATGCACACATGCATGCTCACACACACACACAACACACACACACATACACATACACACACACACACACATACTCGCACACACGCACCACAAAACACAGCACAAACCTCTTATTCAATCTTCCCTCACGTGCACACAATGATAGACAATTGATCAAATATTTAGGGCGCAGCAGGAAAAAGATGGGTTTTAAGAGAGGTTTTGAATGAGGAGACTGAGTTGGAGTGTCGGAGAGGAGAAGGCAGAGAATTCCACAGAGATGGTGCTTGACAAGAAAAAGAACGTTGGCCAGCAGATTTGAGACGGATGGAGGGAATGGAAAGGAGACGAGAATCAGAAGACGAACGTAGTTGGCGAGCTGGGACATAGACAGTACTATTGTAAAGCAATTGTGATGTAATAGATAACAAGAGATCTCCTATACCAAGAAACATTGAGTTGGGACTTGAACACCCAAAAAGCTAAGTTCATTTCTTTTAGCAACTTGGCTGTTGTGGTTTTGCCCAGACAGATTGCAAACCATTGTAGTGCAATACCATGACGTATTGTAAAATGCACAAGCAGAGAATGTGTGACAGGGTGACGCGCTGATCATCCCATGCTACAAAAGTGAGGAGGAGGAGGAGGAGGTGCTAACCGATCCAGAGAAGGGCCCCTGCAATGAGGGAAAGCCCATCAGATACCTCATCTCCGCCCCCACTATGCGCACGCCTCAAGACGTCCGCGACACAGTCAACGCCTATCTCGCCTTCAGGGCTGTGATTTTGGCAGGTATGTGTTGCGCTGTGTGGAGGAATAGGTTGGTCTTTGCAGTGTGAACAGTGTTTTTGGCGCTGCCGAGGGGGCTATGTTGTTGCGTCTGCTGGTTGCTCTGTCTGCATGTTTGTCTGTGTGTGTGTGTGTGTGTATGAAAACATCATATAGTAAAAAGCCAACTGTCCGTCCGTGTGTGTGTGTGTGAAACACAAAATGGGCCTTATAACTCCGCCGTTTTTCGATCGATTCGCTTCAAATTTGTTGTGAGCCCTAACGGGGCGATGGCAACGGCAACCGAGGCGGCCGTGTCATTTGCGCGGTTTTGCAAATGCGCGAAACGCACATCCGACGTCCTTTCGGCGCCCGTATCTCTGGTATTTCTGGACCGATTGCCTTCAAATTTGGCAGATATATGACCGGGGACGGTGACTATCAATGTGCTAAACCGGAAGCGAATCCATTACTTAGGCGCATAACAGCAGCATGATGCAAAATGGGCCTTATAACTCCGCCGGTTTTCAACCGAATCGCGTCACATTTGCTGTCAGGCTTGCTGTCACCGGGGCAAAGCCTGGCAGCAAATTTGAAGAAAATCGGGAGAGCGCGTCACTTTTTTGGGGGGGGAGGGGGGGGCAGAGTGAGGGCTGACTTGGGAAACCTAGCTAGGGTTAGTATTATCAAAAATAGCAGTCCCATTCCATTATAATTCTATATTGTAGGTAAGCTTTGATTAGTCAGAGTCACCATTCTTATCTGATATTTTCTTGTTTTACTCTGGCTTAAAGACTCCAGGGATCATCCCAACGGCTGAAGCACTTGAACACTTTGGTACAAATGCAACAGCTAGGGATGAGATCATTACGTGTGTGACCGTTTTTTTATTACCCCGCCACGTGGGCAGCCACACTCCGACTTCAGAGGATATCTGAGATTTTAAGCAATTACTGTTTTAAATGCAACATGCAAGACTTGCTTTGAAATGTGATCAGGCATATAGATAAACTCCTGTACAGCTTATTCACCGATTAATGGTTGCATGGTCTAGCCTGAATTGTCTCCCTTCTAACAGATGTTTCTACTGTGATGGAGCTTCCCAGTATTTTCTTCGTTATTGTGTAGATCTCACTTCCCTTCTCTCCTTCCAGTCTCTCTTATACATGTAGAATGGCCAACTTAGGACGGTAATTTGACTGCCAGGGGGCAGTCAAACCGGTAGGGGCTTATCGTATGCTATTCTTAGTTGAGCGTAGTGACACTGGACACTGGACACTGGAAAACTTTATTTGACAAGGATAAAGATTTTAGGCGATGCCTATTCTTACAATCTGTCCTTGGATAAAAGAAAAACAAATTTAAGAAACAAAAAACATTTGTAAACATACTCTCTCTCTCTCTCTCTCTCTCTCTCTCTCTCTCTCTCTCTCTCTCTCTCTCTCTATCTATCTCTCTCTCTCTCTCTCTCATACACACATACATTGTTTATACATACATATAAAAAAATGTTGTTGCTTTAAAAAAAAATACACATAGTGAAACAAATAATTGATGACAAGTAGGAGGTTAAAGCAACATCAATCCAAACACATTTAACAAGCAGTTTAAAGGCAAACAAATAAACAAAGCATAAAACTGAGATGTAAACATTCAATTGACATATACCATGCATATCACATGTAGGTGTACACAAGGCAATACAGTTATACAGTGTGCGTTCAAAATGACACAGGATTTAAGCAGGGCTGTAAATTATGTTTGCCCGCACCATCTTTTTGTATCGTGAGATGGAAGGGCATAACTGAATGGCAGAGGGAAGGGAATTCCAAATTGAGGAACCTGAGAAGGCAAAACTTGATTTGTATTTGTCAATTGTAGTGTTTGGCAAAATGTAGTTGCTGGAACCATAACGATGTGATGCCGGGGTAACTAATGATTTTAGGTATTGTGGGACCAAGTCATTATGCACTTTGTACATGATGATTGCTTTGTTGTACTTTAATTGTGAATCTAACGGAAGGATGTTTAATTTTGCTTGTTTTTCTGATGTGGTGAGGTTTGCGTCAGGAAGAATAATTTTAGCTGCTCTTTTGTAGATAGAATTGAGTTTTAATAGGTGACATTTGGCGGTAGAATCCCAAACTACAGATGCATAGTTGATGTGAGAGAGACAGTAGGCATGAAACAATAATTTGCGTTCCTCTGTATCTAAGAAAGGTCTAATTTGTTTTAGTAGGAATAGGCTACGTGCAAGCTTGTGTGCTACCTTCTCAATATGGGTCTGCCACTTCAGTTCTTCATCTATGATCACACCCAAGTGAGAGAGAGAGGGAGGGAGATTGGACGTAGTGAGAGAGAGGGAGATGAGCCCCTCCCTCTCTCTCTCTCTCTCTCACTATGCCCAACTAAGAATAGCACGCGTTAAGCCCCTACCAGTTTGACTGCCCCCTGGCAGTCAAATTATTGTCCTATGTTGCCCATTGTCCAAAAGGAAGAAGGGAGAGTATTTACACATTCAAAGATGCCCAAAGAAAGTTGTTCTGTGCATATTGACTCGACTTGTTCCTGCAGACTCCTTGAGGAGTAACAACACCGCGCCAACACTCTGTTCTGGGCAATCCCCCTCAGTTGGGCCCACGTCTGTCCGGCATCCGTCATTTCCTTCTCCACAGATCTTCTCCAGGTCTGCTTTGGCCTTCCCACTTTCCTCTTGCCCTGTGGGTTCCAGTCCAGTGCCTGCCTGGCGATGGTGTCCGCTGGTTTGCGTTGTGCCCTATCCAGTCCCACTTGCGCTTCTTCACGTCTTGGCTGATGGAGTTCTGGCTGGTTTTATCCCAGATGCTGGTGTTGGAGATTCTGTGCATTTTACCAGTGATGTACCGAGGATCGAAAAGTGATGGGACAAACTGTCCTGAGACGAGATAAATCAATAGGACAATGTCCTGGTGCTTGTAGAATCAATAAGACAAAGCGTGCCAGTGTTAAAAATTTCATCAGACATTTGTCCTGACAGGGGAGAACACAATAGGACATTTTCAATAGGTCAATGGCCTATGACCGGAACATTTTTCAGCTTATATTTGCTGTTTTGAGATGGTTTGATACATGTTTACCTATGGGGCTTTCATGCGTTTTTCAGTGAAGCGTCACAATGCCGACAGCTCCAAGGTCCCCATTCACAGTGTGTTGTGTCCTGGACTGGGCACAGCCGTAGGCAGAATGCACAAAGCCGTGTGTGCCAAGCAGGTTAGTGAGACCATGTGTGCTGTGCAGTCCTGCCAACCCTCTAACAGACCAAAGAGGAATATTTGTAGCAGGAAAGAGGAATTTTTGGGAGCTGAGAGGAATTTTGACACAGCATCTTACCTTTCACACGTAAACATAATTTGAAGCAAGCAATTTTCATCCCTGTGAACTTGTCTTGTTCAAGGCAAGTCTTGTCTGGAAGTGTCACAACTATTCCTAACACAATAGAAGCTTTTGGTTTGTTCCTCTGCCCTTTTTATTTGGGCAGACCAAGACAGTTGGTGCCATAGATGACTTAAATAATAAGACTTGGAAGGAAGATAATGAATCAATTCAAGTATATAAGACGATGAATTTGTGTGTTCCCCCCAATTTTTTAAAAATTTGGAAGCGGAATTTTATGGACTTGAGCGGAAGGGCGGAAGAAATGTAGTCTGAGCGGAAGAAATTCCGCTTAGAGTGGAAAGGTTGGCAGGTCTGGCTGTGCTTATTGTCATATTGTCATGGGGGGTAGTGTGAGAAAATGCCTTTTGCGTGGAAAACGCTTTTTGTAATGGTTTGGATTCTAGTGGAGTGTGAATGGGGGGGGGGGGAATGTGACGTAAATGTAGTTATCGTGATTTTGTTTCGTCTTGTTCCTTATGATTAGTGCGTTTCAAAAAAAAAAGTTTTGCTCAGATTTTAACTTTTGTGAAGCGCTTAGAGCCCCATAAGGAGAATAAGCGCTATAAAAATGGTCATTATTATTATTATTTATTATTATTATTATGTACGTTGGAACCGGTGTGAAACTTTTCGCTCAAATATCTGGGTAGGGTTTTTATTTTCCATCAAGGAGATTGTAAGTTTGAATTTGTCTTTTTCTTTTGATTTGTGTTTTTTATTTTTTTATTTTTTTTATTGAACTTTTTTAATACATTTTACAAGATAAGTACATACAAAAAACACACCAAAAACCACAAAACTTCAGGGTAAATCTCTCTAAAAACATCAAAAAAGTTTTGTTCTGTCATAATATTGTTAATTTTGGGGGGGATCCTGGGACGATTCACGGTGCTAAAATAGTTAAATATTCTGGTTTGTCACCACTACTGGGCCCATACAAATTAACTAAAGTAATTTTTTTTTCAAAAATTCAACATTCATCACAATATAACAGCCATGTTGGTCTTTGATGACATCAAGTACTTTGTGCTCAAAATTATTATTAAATAAAATAGCCACACCATTTTTGTTCGTTTCACAACCACTAAGCCAAACCTTATATCCCCAACTAGCCTGTATATAATTTTCAATGTCTGCCTTTAAGTGTGTTTCCTGAAGACAGTAAATGTTAGCATCCTTCCTTCGTAAAAAATCAAATACATCTCTTCTTTTGCTTGAGTTATTTAGTCCATTACAATTGAATGAACATATTTTAAATGAATCGCATGCTGCCATTGTGTACATTAAGGTAACAATCAAACTGTAAGAAAAAAAGAATATGGTATGACAAAAGGAAAAGACACACTATCATATAAAGCTGAAGAAAAAGGTTGCTCATCCATAAGGTTTGGCTCAACACTCTAGAAACGCACCATATGCACAAACTTTGCAGACCACGAAAGAACAACCAAGCGGGTTGCAAGACATTTGGATATGCTATATAAAAACAAGTAAATAATAGTATTAAGCTCAGTCTGAGAAATAGACTGATATAAAAACAAAAGTCAGTATATCCAGCACAACAGTCAAGATCAAAACGGAGATCAATATATATGTAAATAGCCAATGGTGACTCATTGTAAAAACAAAGTTTAACAAAAACACAAAGCTGCCAAAAAACAATTGTCTCAACCACCATACACTCTTTATCACCAACCACTCATTTGAACTGTATATTTGATTACTGCATAGCAAAATTGTCCACACTCACCCATAATAGTAAATACTTATTTCCATCAGTTCCTTGTTTGAGATTGCATCTATCCATGTTTCCCTTATTTTATGATCCAAATAAGACTCATACTGTAATGACCCAGTTTCTATTTCATTGTTAGTACCCCTGCACATTACAGTTACACTCCCATACAGTAACATATACACACACACAACACTCCAAACAATACAAAAACGAGATTGCAACAAACAAACATACAGCACTTACGCATTTCGTTCATAAATGCGTGAACCGCCAGTACCCCAAGTCGAGCACCACATAGTTATTCCAAAGAAGACAACATAAAAGCACTTTCTAACATTTTCAGATCTTGTTAAGATAACCAGCATGGCTACACGAAGGACGCAGCCATTTGTAAAATTGAACACGTGATCAAAACATCTTGTCACATGATCACAATAAACAACACACACTCGGGTACGAAGAGAAAAGAAAAAAAATGAATCATCAGGTTGACTTAAGCATACAAATTATGCAATGAAAACAAAGCCCATATACATATTATATTCACAAAGCTGAATTTTGTAAAGACAACAAAGATGTATCATTTTGAAGATCAAAGCAATCCTCTCTCTCGTGTCAACCGGAAGTATTTAAATAGTGTACAACCCTTGACCTTGACGTATCTAGGCCATGGCCGAAGACGAAAATGTAAACAAGCCACACAAATAAGACATATTGAAATGATACTGAAGCACAAACAGTAAAAGGTTATCATGAAAATTTGTCCATTAAATAAGCTATAAAGTGAGCAAACTGTGACTGAAAAAGTAAAAACAAATTGGAAATCCACTCACAGTAAGTTACATCCATTGGGTCAACTGAAGCAGACAACGCAAGCAAAATTGTGTCGGTCTGATCAAGACAGTCACTGGCTGACAGAGTATTGCCTGAAATCAGCCAGCGACTTCACTGACAATTCTACCTTTAGTTGTCTTCATTCAAACTGTACCATTTTCGTCCACGCCTGCTGACACACAGATGAATCACTTCTAACAGAGGAAAGGAGAGAATACGCACGAGGGGTCAGATCCTCCACCAAAACCGTTCCAGACCCTTTACAGCATCTCGAGTACGCTTGGACACGAAGCGCATGATGATGCCCCTGCCAGTGCTCCTGGCATTGCCAGCACCCCCAGAACGTTGTTCTCGGGCACCCACACGATGTACAGCCTCGACGTCCTCAGGCTTCACGTTCACCTTCAGCTTGGTGTTGATGAGCGAAAGGACCCTCTCCTCGCACTGCTGTGCCGTCTCGCCCTGCTCCTCCTTCACACCATAAATCCGAAGATTGTTCCTGCGGATGTAAGCCGACAGGTCCTCTGACTTGCGTTCAGCCACCTCGGCCAGGTGTCTGGCTTCGCTGATCTGGCTCCTCATTACAGCCTCCCTCCTCTTGGCTGCCTCCACTTCTTTCTTCAACTTATCGTTATCATTCTGTACCGACAGTAGAGTGGCCTTCAGTTCTTCAACAGTTTTGGAAAGTTTCTCGATTGCAGACCCGTTCGCACAAAGTTTTTTCATGAGATCTCCGTTACTGATGATAGGCCTACTTCTTTGATCCAAATCGAGTTCAGTGGAGAAAACCGGGTAGAGAGTTGACTGTTATTGCCCTTTTCTGCCATCTTTTCCTCTTCAGGTTTTGATTGGAAAGCGAACTTCGACAATGTTTCTTTCACAGATAATATGGGTGTACTCGTCACTAATTTTACTTTCTTTGGAGTGTTCTTGTTAATGTTTAATTCACCAACTTTCTCAGCTGAAATGTCTGATGTGCTAGACCCCGAGTTTGATTCAGTTGCCTTCCTGTGTTTTCGTTTTCCACCATGATGACCCATTCTGACCAAAATCAGCCAAGTCATGCATTTTCACTCTCAATTATTAGCGATCGTCATGTCCGAGAAATACCTCAGGCTCTGGTGGAGGTCGGCAGTTCTTGCGCTGTCTATTTCACTGCATTGTTTCTCTTGGAACGTTGGTTAATTAACTAAAAAACGTTAATTAACAGAGCAGCTACACGGAAGTACATCTGTCGTCGTCGTTGATAAACAGTGCTCACCCGTTTGCATTGAGCTTTTTCTTCTTCGTCGATCACTCATTCAGTTTCCTGTCATATGAATACAGATGCATCATGCTGCTGTTATGCCCCGAAATAGGAAATCGCTAGGGCTTCAATCTCGGCCAGACCAGGCTCATGCCCCTGGAAAAGGTCTGAACAACTGACAAATACACACACACAACTTCCCCTCTCTCTCTCTCCATTTACGAATGCAGACAGACCCACCTTGGTCTCCCACAAAGTATGTTACAGCCCTGGCCTCAGTGTTGACATGGTCGTGCACTGCTCAGTGTCCATGGCTCGCTCATAAACACCACACACAGCCACACACCAGGGGGAGCCACCAGGGAGAGCCAATAGAAATGGCTGATGAACGCCACCACCAGGTAAAAGGCTTGGTCTCCCACAAAGTACTTTACAGCCCTGGCCTCAGTGTTGACATGGTCGTGCACTGCTCAGTGTCTGGCTCGCTCACAAACACCACACACAGCCACACACCAGGGGGAGCCACCAGGGAGAGCCAATAGAAATGGCTGATGAACGCCACCACCAGGTAAAAGGCTTGGTCTCCCACAAAGTACTTTACAGCCCTGGCCTCAGTGTTGACATGGTCGTGCACTGCTCAGTGTCTGGCTCGCTCACAAACACCACACACAGCCACACACCAGGGGGAGCCACCAGGGAGAGCCAATAGAAAGTTTTTTGTTTTGTTTTTTTACTGTGAACTGCTTTATTGTGTACATCATAAATATACCTGTTGGTTAGAAATTGTCATGGAGAGTTTTGATATCCCCTCACAACAAAGTGCACTGAATTTTGGAGGAAATATGCAGTCATTTCTGATTTCAATGAAGGAATTTTTAACTTATAAAATGATCAGATAATTTTGTTTTTATTAATTTGCATGATTATTGTAGATTTTTTTAATAGTTATTTTCCTTGAAAAAGAAAAGTTTGCACTTTTCAAGAAGTTTTTAGTTTGTTAGAATGTATTTGCATGGGGTGTCCCAATGTCACACATCCAAAGGAAAGCCAAAACAACAATAGCAACAACAACAACAAAATATGAATGGGTGTTAAAAATAAAATCTATGATGAATATGCTACATAGCTACAGGCACTACTTGCCTATGTTCCTTAGAATTTGATTTATACATGGTTTGCTTGGGGTCAAAACATTTAAGAATTTTAATAAGTAAATTTAGGATATCCCCTTCATGCGTGAGCATTGGAACAGCCTGTACATGATGGCTTCATTGAGTTAAGATATCCCCTTCATGCGTGAGCATTGGAACAGCCTGTACATGATGGCTTCATTGAGTTAAGATATCCCCTTCATGCGTGAGCATTGGAACAGCCTGTACATGATGGCTTCATTGAGTTAAGATATCCCCTTCATGCGTGAGCATTGGAACAGCCTGTACATGATGGCTTCATTGAGTTAAGATATCCCCTTCATGCGTGAGCATTGGAACAGCCTGTACATTATGTCTTCTTCATTGGGTTAAGATATCCCCTTCATGCGTGAGCATTGGAACAGCCTGTACATTATGTCTTCATTGAGTTAAGATATCCCCTTCATGCGTGAGCATTGGAACAGCCTGTACATTATGTCTTCATTGGGTTAAGATATCCCCTTCATGCGTGAGCATTGGAACAGCCTGTACATTATGTCTTCTTCATTGGGTTAAGATATCCCCTTCATGCGTGAGCATTGGAACAGCCTGTACATTATGTCTTCATTGGGTTAAGATATCCCCTTCATGCGTGAGCATTGGAACAGCCTGTACATTATGTCTTCTTCATTGGGTTAAGATATCCCCTTCATGCGTGAGCATTGGAACAGCCTGTACATTATGTCTTCTTCATTGGGTTAAGATATCCCCTTCATGCGTGAGCATTGGAACAGCCTGTACATTATGTCTTCTTCATTGGGTTAAGATATCCCCTTCATGCGTGAGCATTGGAACAGCCTGTACATTATGTCTTCATTGGGTTAAGATATCCCCTTCATGCGTGAGCATTGGAACAGCCTGTACATTATGTCTTCTTCATTGGGTTAAGATATCCCCTTCATGCGTGAGCATTGGAACAGCCTGTACATTATGTCTTCTTCATTGGGTTAAGATATCCCCTTCATGCGTGAGCATTGGAACAGCCTGTACATTATGTCTTCATTGGGTTAAGATATCCCCTTCATGCGTGAGCATTGGAACAGCCTGTACATTATGTCTTCTTCATTGGGTTAAGATATCCCCTTCATGTGTGAGCATTGGAACAGCCTGTACATTATGGCTTCTTCATTGGGTTAAGATATCCCCTTCATGCGTGAGCATTGGAACAGCCTGTACATTATGTCTTCATTGAGTTAAGATATCCCCTTCATGCGTGAGCATTGGAACAGCCTGTACATTATGTCTTCATTGGGTTAATAATGCTGCTCGTCTCATTTCTCGCTCCCCTAGGTACGATCACATCACTCCGGTTCTTCGTTCCCTACATTGGCTCCCAGTTCAATCACGTATTGACTACAAAATTCTCCTCCTTGCCTTCAAGTCACTGAATGATCAAGCTCCCCTGTATCTCTCTGATCTTCTTCATCTCTATGTCCCAGCTTGCCAACTACGTTCGTCTTCTGATTCTCGTCTCCTTTCCATTCCCTCCATCCATCTCAAATCTGCTGGCCAACGTTCTTTTTCTTGTCAAGCACCATCTCTGTGGAATTCTCTGCCTTCTCCTCTCCGACAGTCCAACTCAGTCTCCTCATTCAAAACCTCTCTTAAAACCCATCTTTTTTCTGCTGCGCCCTAAATATTTGATCAGTTGTCTATCGTTGTGTGCACGTGAGGGAAGATTGATTTAAGAGGTTTGTGCTGTGTTTTGTGGTGCGTGTGTGTGTGTGTGAGTGTGTGTTGTGTGTGTGTGTGTGTGTGTGAGCATGAATGTGTGCTTGTGTGTATTTTGGTTTTGTGGGTTGTGTGTGCACGCATGTGTGTGTGTGTGTGCGTGTCTGTGTGTCTGTCTGCGTGCGTACGTTGTGTGTGAGGGTGTTTGTGTATGTGTGTTGGTGTATGTGGTCAGTCCATGCGGCTCAGTTGCTGTGGCTTACCGAATGGGGTATGAATGAGTTGGCGTCAATAATTGTGTGTTTGTGTGTGTGTGTGTGTGTGTGTGTGTGTGTGTGTGTGTGTGCGTGCGTGCGTGTGTGTGTGTGTGTGTGCGTGTGTGTGCGTGCGTGCGTGCGTGCGTGTGTGTTAAAGAGAGAGAGAGAGAGAGTTGCTTTGCATATGCGCTGTTGGTGGTTGGTGTCACTCTTGAATATTGTTTTTTGTTATCTGTTGATGAATAATTGATTGTAAAGCGCTTTGGGCTCATCTGAGGTAAAGCGCTATATAAATGTACTGTTATTATTATTATTATTATTAAGATATCCCCTTCATGCGTGAGCATTGGAACAGCCTGTACATTATGTCTTCATTGGGTTAAGATATCCCCTTCATGCGTGAGCATTGGAACAGCCTGTACATTATGTCTTCTTCATTGGGTTAAGATATCCCCTTCATGCGTGAGCATTGGAACAGCCTGTACATTATGTCTTCTTCATTGGGTTAAGATATCCCCTTCATGCGTGAGCATTGGAACAGCCTGTACATTATGTCTTCATTGGGTTAAGATATCCCCTTCATGCGTGAGCATTGGAACAGCCTGTACATTATGGCTTCTTTGAGTTAAGATATCCCCTTCATGCGTGAGCATTGGAACAGCCTGTACATGATGGCTTCTTCATTGGGTTAAGATATCCCCTTCATGCGTGAGCATTGGAACAGCCTGTACATTATGTCTTCTTCATTGGGTTAAGATATCCCCTTCATGCGTGAGCATTGGAACAGCCTGTACATTATGTCTTCTTCATTGGGTTAAGATATCCCCTTCATGCGTGAGCATTGGAACAGCCTGTACATTATGTCTTCATTGGGTTAAGATATCCCCTTCATGCGTGAGCATTGGAACAGCCTGTACATTATGTCTTCATTGAGTTAAGATATCCCCTTCATGCGTGAGCATTAGAACAGCCTGTACATTATGGCTTCTTCATTGGGTTAAGATATCCCCTTCATGCGTGAGCATTGGAACACCCTGTACATTATGGCTTTTTAATTGGGTTATCCATTCCCTTAGTTCCTTGTTTGTTCCTTGTAGTTTACTATCTAGTGATTACAGTCATCATTAATCGGTCATGGCTTGGCTTTGCATACGAAGATAACAGAAGGCGAGTTTGTCCATGCCAACTGCAGGCTCATTACTGGCACATACAATGAAATAAAGAAAAAACATTCTTTGGCCTAGTTTCTTCTTCTTCTTCCTCGCCTTAGGCAGCCAACTTCATCATGTTGAAGATTCTGCTGCACTTTAGGGGGTAGTCCGAAAAAGAAAGAAAGTTCAGCAAAGATATTGTAGAAAGTGAACTGATGAGATAGTATGAGGAGATAACAGCAACAGCAATAACAAAATATGAATGGGTAAAACATACAGTCACAGTGTATAAGTATTAAAGAAAAGCTCTCTTTGATGAATATGCTATGAATATAGTTCATTTATTTTTATTGTTTTAGGAAGAAAAGTGTGTAAGACGCTTGAAAATTCCCTGCAAACTAGAATATGGGCGTTTTTTTTTGTTTTTTTTCTTGTATAGTATGAGGAGAAGATAGATCCCAAAACAGTCGGGGATAATATTAAGTGTTTTTAGATACACTGTTTGCTATGCAGATGGCTGTTTATGAGATTGATTAAAAAACTAAAAAACATGGGCGTTTGTGTTTTTTTAATTTTCTTGTATAGTATGAGGAGAAGATAGATCCCAAAACAGTCGGGGATAATATTAAGTGTTTTTAGATACACCGTTTGCTATGCAGATGAATGTTTATGAGATTGATTAAAAAACTAAAAAACATTCCTTTCCCTTCCTTTTTTCTCCATTGCTTCTCCCATTTCTTGGCAGTTCATTTGTATGTCTTGTGATTTTTGTTTGATTGATTTTTTTTCTAGATGGTGACAGCTTACGAAACTTTCCATCTCGGTATGCACAAGCATCGGCGGGAGCCTGAGAATCTGGGGGCTGTGGTGATGGATGAGAATGACCTGAAGTGTGCGCAGGTGGAGTGAAGTGAACAATCAATCCCTCTCCATCTTATACGCATGGGTGCAACTGTTCCTGGTATACAAGGATTTCCTGTTTTTGAATTTTACCAGAACAGGAACTTCCTTTTTTTTAATTTGTCAAACAAGATCTTTGTGTGTCTACTGTATTTTTCAAACACTTTAAAATAAGCATTGGTATAAATTGTGGAAAAAGCAAACTAAAGTACCTTCATAAATCAATTTTTGCTTCAGCTGCAGGGGGACATTACCCCTGGACCCCGGCCTTTCAGGTTTTTTCGTTTTGTGTAGTTGCATCCATGATCATACGTAATTCCACTGTTAGGCATGTGGAAGGTTTGATGTTATAGAACAGGCAAGCAAGTGTATTTTAGTGGAAGTACAGTGGAACCTCCCTTATAAGACCTTCAAAAATCATCCAAATTGAGGTCTTATAAGGGAGGGGTCTTATAAGGGACGTAATTTTAATAGTTACAAAGAAGGGCAATGTCTCAGAGAAGTAGGTCTTATATGGGAGGGAGTCTTATAATGGGAGGTCTTATAAGGGAGGTTCCACTGTAGTACAGACAGAGAGCTGTATTCTGTGTAGCCCTGCTAGAAATCACAATGTAAACAGTGATGGTGTTGATACTAATGATGTAGCTACAAGTGTCATGGAGAGAGATGCAGGTTTTCAATCAAGAAAAAAAATAATAGTTGTATAATCAAAGTTGTCTGAGGTCTGGTGATAGAAAAAGGGGAACTACACTCATGCAAATAAAGCAGAGATAGTGACAGAGAAAAGTAAAATAACAAAGAATCCAAATTACAATGCAGTTAACTTCGAAATTTCATACTATATATCTTTTATGGTATTTTATCTATCTTAGCATTTCATCAAAATCTGTTCTTCATTTCTATTTTTGATGGATGGGGTGGGGTAAGTTTGTTTGCAAGCAGACGAGCGAGCAAAGACTAAAGCTTTTCATATCCTCCTTGGTGGAGTTGTTTGATCTACGTCCTCCGACCTGACTCGGGCACAGGTGAGACATGTTCACAGATGTTGCGTTTCTTTGATCCATTCATGTCTGAATGACTTGTGGGTTAAAAATAACAGGAATTGTTCGGAAATAATTAAGGGGAGTAATTTCATGGTGTGTGGGAGTGATCTTGCCTAATTAAATAGGTCAAACAGGGTAAGTTACTCTACCATCAGGTAGATCCCCAGCCCTCACCTCGTGTGTTTGAGGAGACACACAGCATGTAGAATGCAGTGCATCATTCTATAATTGATGTCATTTATATTTTTACGTCACAGTCTGCAAGTTCTATCGGTTTGTATAGCACTGGCCACCCCTTATTTTTCTTTTAAAAAAATGTTTGCAAGTCGCTGACTGGCATCCTGCGGTTTCAAGCTTCGCCGCCATGGTTGCTATGGTTTTGACCGAGTAAGTCGAGGTAATCAACTCTAATTTTCACAGTGCTCTCCCCTAGTTTTTTTTCCTCCGAAAATTGTCTATTGTGTGAATATTACATTTGTTTTATTGAGAGAAACAGAATGCAAGGTTGACTCAGCTGGACTTTAACTGAACAACGATTTCTGTCAGGGAAATGCACATCCTGTTTCTATCATCCATTTTGATTTTAGACTGGGTTTTTTCTTTTCTACTGTTGTTGTCTTACCCTGGCTTAAAGACTCCAGGGATCATCCCAACAGCCGAAGTACTTGAACACTATGGTACAGATGCTCCAGCTAGGGATGAGAAGATTACGTGTGCAACCGTTTTTGATTACCCCGCCACGTGGGCATCCACACTCCGACTTTGGAGGAGGCCGTTTGTACTAAATTTGGGTCCACTGATTACGGATTGTAGGTGCATGATATTAGACACACCTCGCATTTTAATTTTATACAAAATTCTCATTTTGTTCAACAGTTGTTGGGTTTTTTAACCATAGTTTTAGTCATTTTATGGGGTCTCATTCTTTAAAAAAAAAGAAGAGAAAATAATTACTTTATATAGTTATACCTTTAGTCTGTAAAACATTGTAGTTGATCAGATATTTGATTTTTGTGTGTTTAGTAGCAGCAACTGTGATAGTTCTGTCATCCATGATGCGGATTGCCATAAAAGTGTGTGTTGAGAGGTTGGTGACAGAGTGATAGTCGCTGAAAGTACTTTGATAACATGTTTTGTTATTTGCTGTTGTTGTTTTGTGTGTTAAATAAGTCAAAATAGTGTGTGTATGTGTGTGTGTGTGTGTGTGTGTGTGTGTGGTGGAGGGTGTTTAATGAAGTGTGTCTATGTTTGGTGATAGAAATTACAAAAAAAAGGGGAAAAAAGCAAAACCTATGTCCAGTAAAATAGCATGTAATTTGTAAGTATGATGAACAATTATCTGCTTCTGTTATTTTACCTGTTTGAGTTATTTTTAGATTATTACCTGTGAAAAAATAACAATGTTATATATGGCCGTGTACACACATAAGCGGATATCCATGCGGAAACCTGTGCGCAATCCATAAATAAGTGAAACAAAGAAGGGAAAAGATTTGCGCACGTGTCCGAATTTCCCCTATATGCGTAAACTTTTATCCTTCTTTCTTCCACTTATTTAGGGTTTTCCGTACGGAACTTACGCGTCTAATGTGAACCCGGCCTATGAATGGAATTCAATTTTGTGTGGTCATTGTGCTGTTGTGCAGCATTTTTTTTAATGCGTTGAAAAGTTTTTATTCATGTGCATTTGTATTAAGGACTTGACACATCCTTCTGCCTTTTTTCCACAAAATCTTCCCAATTATTTTCTTTTTTGAGCTCCGCCGAAATTGGAATGTGTCGGCTGTATGCAGTGGGGAGACCAGTGAAAACTGAAAACCGGACACATACGTACCTCACCGATTATTGCCATAGGACTTGGGAACACAGAAGAAGAAGAAGAAGAAGAAGAAGAATAGTAGTAAGGACGAACGCATCTTATGTTATAGGTTATAGTATTACTGTACTCTAAAATAATTATTTAAATTTTAGCCTCGATTATTTTTTATTCTGGGCGATGAAGGATAATGAGGAGTTGCGGGGGGTGGGGTGGGGGTGGGGGGTAGTGCAGGATTCATTTTTCCTCTTGAGGTTAACTTTTTCCAGCATATGTGGTGCTGCTGGCTGCTTGCGATCTTGCAACTTGTAGCCTGCTCGTTTGCTGGTCCCCGTTGTTACAGGACCTCGGTTTATCGTCTCATCTGAAAGACTCCACGTTCAGAGCGCAAGGCCTAGTGTAAAGTGAGAGGAAAAATCCCCTGTACCCAGGTTCGAACTCGGGTTTACTTGACACAAGGTGAACGCGTTACCTCTGTGCCACTCTACACCACTGTGGGACCCCATACAGTTTCCGATAACGGTTACCTACACAAGCTTACAACTACTGTAGACTGCCTTCCTGTGTGCTTCGGTCATGTTTTTCCACTACAACTGTGCTGTTATAGTACTAAAAATAAACATCTTTGAAAATGTAAGATCCGGTAGTGTAAAGTTCGGGTTCTGCTCTCTTTTTTTTTATTATTGATGTCTGGCAATGGGTTGTTAAGGGCTTCGCACACTAGCATCAGGCGTCAATTGTTTCTCAGAGCAACGCCTTGACGCGTTGACGCCTGCATCACAGCACACATTGTAGCGAGGCAGTGGTGTTCTCACACACGACTCTTGTCGCTTCGCCTCTTGTCGCTCGAACTTCCTTATTTGGAAAGCAAGGAACGATTACTCTAGCGTCAAACCTCCTCTTAGAAACAACAGTATTTTTTTTCTTCAATCTGAGTTATGGTCCTTCCGTCCGTTGTGATTGGCTAGTTTCACGATCTCTGCGATCTTGAGCATCAAAATTAGAGCCGCATCTATTCTCGAGCAACACAAAATCGCGCAGCTACGCATCAAAAATCCTGCTGCGCCGCGAATCTCTCACATGCAAGCGGCGCATCAAACTGCGCCTTGCAGCAAAAAATCGCCGCGATCTCGAGATCTTGACGCTAGTGTGCGAAGCCATTTACCTACTAATCGAATGCCATAAAAATTTGCAAAGTTGCTAAAATCTGCAACGTCTGTAACTAAAGCCAGCTGACTGGCTAACAGCTGCCGTCTGGGATGAATTAAGTGGGACTTTAAGACTTCCACGATGTATCTTTAGAAAAAATGTAAGGCAATTGTGGACAACAGTTTCTAAGTAAGGAGAAGCATTTCAGGGATGAGCTGTAGTAGTATATTTCTTAGACTGGCAGTTACGCCTTTCAAGAAACTCAAAATATCACTGTCTATGTTGACCGTAGATTGCGTGATATCCCCCTTTCTACCGCCATAGAGTGCAAACTTATCTTTGAGATCTCATCAGATTTGAATTCAGCGCATAAAAAATTACATATTGAATCAGCATTGTATTTCTCATCTACCAAAAATGTGAATGAATTAAACAACTAGGCCCATTAGAAGCCTTTGTCCTATCACCTACAGGCAGACTCTGGTTGCGAAGCTCTCTATATATATTTCTTCGTGTGTGTATTTTTTTTTAACAATTTGACAGAGCAGTTTACTCTCAGGTCAGGTCAGGTCAGAGAATGAGGACAACTAGGCCTCGCGGCCTCTTAATGTGTCCTTTCTTATTATTTGTATTCTTTTTCATGATTGGCATGACTGGGACGCTTTTAGATGTGTTAATCATATATAATTTCAATTGTTGAAGCTTGGGGTCTTTATTGAGGAGGTTTTTGAACTGATTAAGGTTAGGTGCCAACTTGATATGTGCTGGAAGAGAATTCCAGTATTTAGTGACTCTGTTACTAAAGAAATTCTTTGTAATGTTAGTTCTGCTGTATTGGGTTAGTAGTTTCAAATCATTATTCCTAATTTTTGAGTAGTTAGAAAGTTGTAACAAATGTTCGTTCAGAACTGTGAAAATTTTGATAAACATTTATTAAATCATCACGTAGTCGCCGATATCTCACAATAGAATTTCTTTTTACAGATTTTATATTTTTACAATGGAATTTTAAAATCAAACAGTTGATTTCATTGTTTAATCAAGTTGAAAAAAATGCATGTATGACTGTGTTCTACTATTCAGTCATGTACTGGGTATGTCATGAGGAGGATTATTATTCAGTGCATTTACTTTTGTGTTATGTGTTTTAGAAGGTGACATGAGGGGATCTAACGTGGTGACAACCCTGACATGGCCTTAGTTGTTGACAGGGATGAATGAAAAATGGTGTTTTACGTCCTCTCGGTCATAGACACATATGGGACATTTGTAAATACAAAGATGGTGGGAACAATACTGGCCGCAATGCCCGGAGGCAGTGCAACACCAGTAAAGTCCCGAGTTTTTATCAATATAGATAGGTGTAGCGGTAACCACGCCTCGGATAAACCTCATCGGCTATGGTACCGCCACAATAATTGTTATTAAGGCATATCTACAGTATATACAGCTTATTGTTGACAGGGATATAATTTTAATCATAATGAGTGGATCATACTGATTCATAGTTACAAGCTAAAATAAACCGAAATTTCATAGGCAATTTTGATATTACAAAGACACTGAATATTTAAAAGATAATGGATATATTTCAACCAAAGTTGGTTTGGTGAAAAATGTCTAAGATGTTTTCTTTTGGTAAAATAATAAAGTACTGGGCATTGCCTTTCAGATAGAGGAGATATTTGAAGGCAAAGAAAAGCAACTCAGAATAACCCAAGAGTTGAAAATGATCTCCCTTGACTTTCATCAGTAACTGGGAGTACAGTTTATATGGCTTTACCATCCTGTTTTGCATGGTGTAGCATCACTTGGACGTTCTCTTTGGCCTACTGTATTACGGGGTATATAGCGCGACTCGTTTTTCTTCACCTGTGCTTAATTTTATGAAGTTCTACTAAAGCTTAAGTGGGAAACTAAACGTTACTTTCTAAATTCAGTAAACCGATATACTTAATCTAGAAAGTAACAATGTTTAGTTTCCCACTTAGGCTTTAGTAGAACTTCATAAAATTAAGCACTGATGTGGAGAGAGAAGGCCGGGTTCACATTAGACGCGTAAGTTCCGTACGGAAAACCCTAAATAAGTGGAAGAAAGAAGGATAAAAGTTTACGCATATACAGGAAATCCGGACACGTGCTCAAATATTTTCCCTTCCTTGTTTCACTTATTTATGGATTGCGCACAGGTTTCCGCATGGAATATCCACTAATGTGTGTACACGGCCTAATGCTGCTCAAATGATCAGAATTCTACATTCCATCCCTTTGAAGTTGATGTTGATCAACAAGGATTTTTCTTCAGTTTTTTGAATGATTGTTTATAAATTATGTAGGAATTTGTGAGCTCGTATGATTTTTTTCGGCAGCGATTTAATGCTCTCCAAAAATAGATGATTTTGACCCCAAAAAACAGATGCTTGTGGCAAAAGAAAAGACCATCTAACCCTAACCACAGAAAGATCCAAGAAATAGAGCAGGAGGGTGTAAATCTACATATTTGCCGATAAATCGATGTACAAAGCCATGCACTTATACTATTTTTTTGCTGGAACCATTCCTTTTTTTGGTTCATAAATTTTAAGTCTTCCCCCCCCCCCCCCCCCCCCCCCCCGAGAAATTGTGAGTGCGTAAATGGCGTGTGTGTGGAAAAGGTGAGGTGGTGGAGGTCTGTTTGTCCATGCCTTGATTTTTTTCTTTCTTATTTTTTTCTCCTCGGATGCTATGTTCTGAGTGTTCGTGAGTGTCTATAGTGTGTGTGTGTGAAGAAAGGGGAAGATGGGTGGGGGGTTGAAAGACCGGCTGGATTATTTTGATTTCTACTTTAAATTATGTTAAATAATTATTTTTTTATGCTTTTAAAAATGTTTTTTGAAATGGTGTCTATAATGTGTATGAAAGTTTTGTAATAATGTTTTTCTTCTTGATTGTTTTCTCTCGTAATATTTGTAAAGTGCTCTGAGGATGATTTTTTTTATCATCGAAGAGCGCTATAGAAGCTTTATTTATTATTATTAAAAAAAAGGTCATAACAAATTTTGTTTGATGGTAATCTTTTTTTTCCTTCTGGTTGATTTTCACAGTTCATACTAGACAGGTGCCTGCACCGAGTTTTCAGCGCTATATGGCTTGCACCATGCATGTGCATGCATGCCAGCACACACACACACTCCTTCCTTCTCCGATCGCTCAGACAGTTTTCAGCACTATATGGCTTACACCATACACTCCTTCCTTCTCTGATCGCTCAGACAGTTTTCAGCACTATATGGCTTACACCATGCCTGTGCATGCATGCCAGCACACACTCCTTCCTTCTCCGATCGCTCACAGTTTTCAGCACTATATGGCTTACACCATGCATGTGCATGCATGCCAGCACACACACACACACCTTCCTTTGATCGCTCACAGTTTTCAGCACTATATGGCTTACACCATGCATGTGCATGCATGCCAGCACACACTCCTTCCTTCTCCGATCGCTCACAGTTTTCAGCACTATATGGCTTACACCATGCATGTGCATGCATGCCAGCACACACTCCTTCCTTCTCCGATCGCTCACAGTTTTCAGCACTATATGGCTTACACCATGCATGTGCATGCATGCCAGCACACACACACACACCTTCCTTTGATCGCTCACAGTTTTCAGCACTATATGGCTTACACCATGCATGTGCATGCATGCCAGCACACACACACACTCCTTCCTTCTCTGATCGCTCACAGTTTTCAGCACTATATGGCTTACACCATGCCTGTGCATGCATGCCAGCACACACACACACCTTCCTTTGATCGCTCACAGTTTTCAGCACTATATGGCTTACACCATGCCTGTGCATGCATGCCAGCACACACACACACACTCCTTCCTTCTTTGATCGCTCAGACAGTTTTCTGTCCATTATGAGCGCAGACGCGTCATGCTGCCGTTATGCGCCTAACTAAGACATAGTTAGGCCCAGCAAGTCCGCCTTCGGCTGGAGGGAAATGTTTTTGAAAGTGTTTCTTGAAAAAAAGGCAGGAGAATAGACCGGTAAGGCAGAAAGATAGTAGATGACAGTCAAGCAAAGGGAAAAGGCAGAGTCAAAGAGACTGACAGATTAGAGGAAGTTATAAGCACAGAACTTCCAGAAGGTGGGGGAACTATTTATGCAAAAGACCCCTAGTATCCCCACGGGGGGACACACACACTCACATAAGCATACACACATGCGCGCTAACACACACACACACACTACAAGTCATGCATTCGTGTATGTAAGAAAAGTGCATGCAAAAAGCGTTATACATCCCACAGTCATATTCAAGAACACGAAAAAGATCAAAATCAGTTCTGGTAAAATCCTGCTTTTCATAATTATAGATCTCACCATTATACTATTGTTAAAAAAACATGATATCACAAAAATGGTCACTTACGGTATTACTGCATGTTAGTTAAAAAGCCTCCACATTTGAAGCAATGAATGTCATCATTAAATTTCCAACTAGAATCACATGGCAATTGGAAAAAAAGACACGGGAAAAAAGCTTTGTCATTTACCCCTTCACTGCCTCAGGAAAACTAATTATCGATTTTCTTCCTAATATAAAATGTAAAATAGACCTGTTAGACTCAATTCTGAAACAAAAAATGGTCTAGAGATATATCTTTCCTGACTTATCTAAAATAAAAACCATCACTATGACGTCAAAAGTGATGACATCATCAGTGACATCACACCCCCCATAGTAGACATGGGGCCGGGCAGGGAAGGGGTTACAATCTCCAGACAAAAATTATTTCATTAGAATCTCTCTAGGAAAAGAAACATTTTGTGGAATGCCATTGATAACAGTCACACACTATGAAATAGTGTGCTCTTCACCTGTTGTTATGAAGAACTATTTGCGCAATGATTATTTGTTTGTTTCTTGCTTTTCGGTTTAAATCAAAGATATGAAAGAAGTAGGGTATAGAACACATACAGTGGACCTCCCTTATAAGACCTCCCATTGAGACTCCCTCCCGTAAAGACCTACTTCTCTGTCATAACCATATTTCATGATATTCTGATCGCTTCTCGGCCTTTTGGCTAAGACAGTGATTCAGGAATATAAATTTTTGTTTATACCCTGGTTGGTTTGTTCAGCCCGTCGTACATGGCGAAAGCCGATACGCGACGTTAAACTGAACTTCCATCCATCCACCTACTTCTCTGAGACATTGCCCTTCTTTATAAGTATTAAAATTACCTCCCTTATAAGACCTCATATTGGGTGATTTTTGAAGGTCTTATAAGGGAGGTTCCACTGTATCATGAAACAGTATGCTCTTCACCTGTTGTGGAGAACTTTTGCGCAAAGATTATGTTTGGTTTCTTACTTTTCTGTTTAAATCAAAGCTATGAAAGAAGTAGGGTAGGGCAAGGGTGCTGGTTAGTGTGATAGCAGGGGAGGGAGAGAGAGAGTCTTCAACTCTTGAAAGTTTCATTATCTGTTGAAAATAACTAATAGCCTAGCGTTATATTTTCCTGAAGGAAACGAAAATCATAAATGATTTCCGTTTGTCATCATATACCTAAATAACAAGGAAACATCATCCATAGGAATAAATGACTGTCCACAAAGTCCATGTCAACCCAGTATCACCAATTCCTGTTGATGGCGTTTAAGGCAATTTCACATCTACAGCAGTTTGGTCACAACAATAAGCTGTCCCTGGGTCCAATACAAAACAACAGATAGTGCCTATGTACAGAGAACCAATTCTTTGTTTTGCATGCTTTCAAAATCTATCACTGGAATAAACAGGAATGTAGAGAACGAGCAGCACTTGGTAGTTTTAGAATAAGTAACAATAAACCATCTACGTACAATCCTCCAAATACAAAGACTTAATATTAGATACAATTTTGAATGAGTTATTCTGAAATTTGCCAATGTCCTTGAATCCACGACAGTTAATGTTAAATGAGCTGTCATTGGTCAAGTATTAGGTACTTTATAGTCACAAAGTCGTCTATGAAATTCGGGTTGCTCACACCTGGAGAGCGCGTCACAGCCAGAGGCGCGCCACCCCTTTTTTTCTTCTTTTTTGCATGCAATTTTTGTGTGACTGATGAGGAAGGAAAGGTGGGGGGGGATACATTTTGACCAAATGACAACTTTTTCGTTGCCACTGAGATTAGTGTGTGCTAAGTGCATGGGCACACGGTACCCCGGTTTATCGTCTCATCCGAAAGACTCCACGTTCAGACTGTAAGGCCTAGTGCAAAGTAAGAGGAAAAATCCCCTGTACCCAGGTTCGAACTCGGGTTTACTTGACACAAGGCGAACGCGTTACCTCTGTGCCACTCTACACCACTGTGGGCCCCCATAGCTTTGTCATTTGATTGTTTGGAAGGAGAAAGACGAGTGGAATGCATTCTGCCGGTATTTGGGCTCAACTAGTGTATGGCCCCTACAAATATGTATGTACAATTCAAAATGCCCTAACCCACATATTTGGCGATTACACTTTTCATGCAAGCACTTTTCAACTTTCAAACACCAGCCATTTGCTCAAAAGAAAAATACCAGCCATTCGCTCAAAAGAAAAATACCATCCGTTCGCGCAACAACGAAAAACAGCCGTTCGCGCAAAAGAAAAATACCATCCGTTCGCACAAAAGAAAAATACCATCCGTTCACACAAAAGAAAAATACCATCCGTTCGCACAAAAGAAAAATACCATCCGTTCACACAAAAGAAAAATACCATCCGTTCACACAAAAGAAAAATACCATCCGTTCGCGCAAAAGAAAAATACCATCCGTTCACACAAAAGAAAAATACCATCCGTTCGCGCAAAAGAAAAATACCATCCGTTCACACAAAAGAAAAATACCATCCGTTCGCACAAAAGAAAAATACCATCCGTTCGCGCAACAACAAAAAACAGCCGTTCGCGCAAAAGAAAAATACCAGCCATTCACACAAAAGAAAAATACCAGCCATTCACACAAATGAAAAATACCAGCCATTCACACAAAAGAAAAATACCAGCCATTCACACAAAAGAAAAATACCAGCCATTCACACAAAAGAAAAATACCAGCCATTCACACAAATGAAAAATACCAGCCATTCACACAAAAGAAAAATACCAGCCATTCACACAAATGAAAAATACCAGCCATTCACACAAATGAAAAATACCAGCCATTCACACAGAAGAAAAAAACCATGAATGCTGTTGCATAACATCAATATAAATATACAAGAGGGTGAACCACCGAGTAACATTTCACCTCCAGGGCTGCCCAATCTCATTTCAGATAAAACACACATCATTGTCAATGGTAATACATCTCACAGGTTGAGAACATGAGCTGTGCAGCCCTTGTCTCTCTCTGGAATTATTAGAAATTAATACAATGTGACCCAGCACCACGAAAGGGACATTAAGTGTCAAATTGACCACTGAGAAAATTACACATTTGAAAACTTCAGACAATTTTCTTTCTAATGGTACCAAGAACCATTCTTGTATCTTTTTCCGTTCCAGAGTTATGAGCATTTAAAGTTAGTAGGGTGAGCGTCGGCCATTTTGAGAAAACAGTCTAAAGTCTAGCCTAGCTGAAGAAAATGCATTGACCTCTTTTTAAGGCACTTATAGACCATTTAGAGACCACATTACAGATTGTCCTTTATCAATATGAAAGATAAGATGTTAGAGAACATGAAAATACCCATAACTCAAAATGGACAAAAAGTGATATTTTTGACTTTCCAAGCCTGCTGTGAGAAACTAGCCCAGCGACTTAATGTCCCTTTCGTGGTGCTGGGTCACAAATAAGATCACGACCTTTGCTGCCTGTCAATTACACAGATTGAAAGCAGTTTGTACAAAACTGTTGTCTGTTGTATAGACAGAGGGTACATTGTATCTTATGATATGTATGACTGGAACATGCATTTTGCAAGTAAATTAAGCA
>CM065694.1:4996984-5014484 GCA_017654935.2 Phymorhynchus buccinoides
TAGAACAAGTAGTAGTAGCAGCAGACCTGTTTACCCCATACATAAGTCTTGAGTAGTCTGGATAGCTGAAATGAGTAGCTTTGGTGCAAAATGTGTAGCTTTATTCATGACACCATCAAAAATGAGAAAATGAGTAGTAATCAAGAATTAAAGAGCATTATTTTCAGTTTTTAAGAGTAGTAAAGATCCAAATTGAGTAGGATACTACTCGAAAAGAGTAGAGTAAACAGGTCTGTAGTAGTAGCAGTAGTGTAGTAGTAGTAGTAGTAGTAGTAGTAGTAGTAGTAGTAATAGTAGTAGTAGTAATAGAAGAAGTAGTAGTAGTAGTAGTAGTAGTAGTACCGGTAGTACTAATGGTAGTAGTACCGGTAATAGTAGCAGCGGCAGTGAGTGGTAGTGGTAGTGGTAGTAATAGAAGAAGTAGTAGTAGTTGTAGTAGTAGTACCGGTAGTACTAATGGTAGTAGTACCGGTAGTAGTAGCAGCGGTAGTGAGTGGTAGTGGTAGTGGTAGTGGTAGTAGCAGCAGCAGCAGCGGCAACAGAAGAAGGAACAACAACAACAAAAAGTGTACCAGAACTGATAGGAATACCGTCCATAAGGGTCTCTGACCGATTGGACGCTAATCTCATCACCTCCAACCAGAACTGAGAAAGTATTTGCAAATTTCAAAGAATTAGAGACACACTGAAGCACCAAGATTAAGTCCCTTGGTTTTTTCTAGGTAGCTGTGACCCACATACAAATGTCCCCATCTTCAAATTGAGGCTGCTCTTTACAATGATGTTTCGTTTTCAATTTGGGGACATTTATATGGGAGTCAAACATGGTCAAAACAAGATTTCTTACTAGCTATAAGAGGGAAAACACGTGAAACCCGTGATTTTGACATGTGACCTGGTGGGCTTTTAAACAATTGCTGATTGGTTCTAAAGGCAGATGTTTCAGCTTTTTTTTTTTAACCCGGAGAAATCTGGTTTCTGACAAAATCCACATTTTCGACCGTGAAAGATATTCCATACGGGGCTCTAAGCGCTTCACAAAGAAGTTAAATCAGCAAAAAACAAAACAAAAAACAACAAAAACCGCACTTATTATAAGGAACAACCCGAAACGAAATCACGATAACTACATTTACGTCACCCCCCCACTCCACCCATTCACACTCAACTAGAATCCAAACCATTACAAATAGCGTTTTCCACGCAAAAGGCATTTTATCGCACTACTCCCGACCGTCCCCGCATTCACCATCTCCCCTTCATAGACCTCAAGCTGACCTACTTTTCACAGATGTCCCAGCACACACGCATGCATGCACACACACACACACACACACACACACACACACGCACTTCAGGGGAATGGTGATACTGACTTGGTGTGAAGCGTGGATGTGATCGTACAGTTTCTCCCTGGCGTCCATCATGGTCTGCTGGATGTGGGGTTACAGCGTATGTTACGGTATTATACGTCCAAACGGTACAAAATCGAGACCATTTCCATGCGGTACATTTTGGACATTTTGTACCGTTTGGACAAATTGTACCTCATTTTTTTTCTTGTGCAGGTTACTGGTTTCAACAACTATTAAAACGGTTGGTTTTGTACCTGTTTGATGTTTCCAGCCAGGTCTCTGTAGTACTGGGTGCCGTTCTGGGGCACGTAGTTGCTGAAGAAGCCGGACACTCGTCGGATGGAGGAGGGGGGCGGTGCCCCGTGGCCGGGTTGTGCCCCTTGTGTAGTGCCCGTGCTAGTGGAGGCCAAGGCCCTCTTCACCGGCTGCTTATTACCCCCCTTGTCTTTGACGCCATCTTTGTCCTGCAGGATCGTGAAAGTAAACAGTTTTGTTCTTTATTCTTACGCTCTTTTTTACTCTTGTGCAGGTTACTGGTTTCAACAACTATTAACACTTTTGCTTTTGTGCCTTCCCTATCACCGTTCCCCATCAGTTTTGGCAGCTCCTATTGGCTACTGCAAAGAACACCTTTTGCAAGAGTGAACGCCCTTGGTGGGTGGGGGAAGATGGTTGAGTACTGACCAAACAAGGGAATAACTCTCGCCAATAACCCTGTTTGATGCCATTTAATGGCTGCCTTTTGCAAGAGTGAATGCCCTTTTGGATACTGATCAACAAGGGCTTAACTCTTGCCGTCAAGGGCGTTAATAACCCTAGTTGCAGTGGCCAATAGGCCTACCAGTTCATTTAAAGAGGGGTTTGTTAAATGTTAACTTTTGCTGCTATGTTTTCTTTCTTTATCCATTGTATTCAATCAATCAATCAATCAATCAAAATGTATTGTCTTTAAAAAGATAAAGACAATCTTTGTCTGGCATGCACATAAAACATAAACATAATAAGAAACATATCATTTACAAACTCTCATCCAACATCAAACTTTCCGCACATTTTTTCTTTATAGAAATAAATAAATAAATATAGCATTAAATTATTAGTATTCAAGAAAGTTAATGACTTTATTTTATTTTATCTAATAAAGCAAAACAAAATGTAGAAATTAGTGTTTTCAGCATTGATGCATGTGCGTGGATATAGGCCTAGGCCTGTTATAGGCCTACCGAAAGGAAGGATGAGAGAGAGAGGGAGGGAGGGAGAGAGAGAGAGAGAGAGAGAGAGAGAGAGAGAGAGAGAGAGAGAGAGAGAGAGAGAGAGAGAGAGAGAGAGAGAGAGAGAGAGAGAGATGGGTGAAAGGAGTTCAGGAGTGCTCTTGAAATCAGTATTGGAAAAGCTGATAGAAAGAGTTTTCAGCAATGGCCATCTTGTTATCCGGATCCACGGTCTTATAAAATCAAACATTTATGCCAACATTGATGGCAGATTAAAACAAGATGATAGACATGCAATTCTAACCCCGCCCCTACCAAATTTTTGTTGAATTTCTCGCTTTTAATAATTTGTTGTTAAGCACATAGAGGAGTGCGCTATATAAACGATTCAGGCTATTATTATTATTACCCATCCTGTACACACAGACACACACATTGGAAATTAATTTTAAAGCAGTCACCACTTCAGGAATGGGAAGATTCATAGAACACAGAACTGAGACTGTTTTACTTTCACGCATGAACACAGAGAGAGAGAGAGAGAGAGAGAGAGAGAGAGAGAGAGAGAGAGAGAGAGAGAGAGAGAGAGAGAGAGAGAGAGAGAGAGAGAGAGGAGAGAGAGAGAGAGAGAGAGAGAGAGAGAGAGAGAGATTGATTGACTTTTATTTATAGAGGGTAATAGAGTAAGCAATAACATGCTTTTTTACATCCAGCCCTCTGGACAAAATACATATTTAAAAGTAGAAAATGAAAAACGAAAATAAACACATACAAAGTAATATAAAGCATGCAAAAAAAACCATCCCTATATTGTAACACATCAATAACAAAATCAAACCTATTATTATTAACTATACTAATTATTAACATTCAAAATGTGTGAAGTAAGCGCATACGCACGGGAAAATAAAACCCAATCCTACTTTTCACACTCATCTTTAAACATTCAAAATAGAGAAGTGCACAAACATAAAAAATACCTCAATCATACTTCATCATTAAAATGTACTTATTTGAAGAAACCCATGCATATAATAAGTCAAACATAGTATTACTTTACCTACTCATCTTAGCATGCACAATTTAAAATGTAAATACATGTACCCATGGCAACATGAAACCTATTCCTACATTCCATTATTCATTTTTAGCATGAACATATTAAAAAGTAAACACACACTCATAACAAAAGCAAACCTAGTCATATTATTTGCAAGCGAATACACATATTAAAAAGTAAATACTGCTCATAACGAAATCAAGCCTGAACCTACTTTCTAGTCCTCATCTTTAACATGCACATAAGTAAAACTTAACTCATCACAAAATTAAAACTTATCCTTATTTTACATACTCGTAACATGTACACATTTTAAATTTAAAGCCGATACACATAATAAAATCAAGCCTAAGCCCATTTTACATACTAATCTTAAAAATACATCAAACTTAAATGTAAGCACATACACATGACAGAATAAAACCAAATCCTATTCTACATACTCATCTTTAACATGCACGCATTTTGGAGTAAACACTTATGCATAACAAGATGAAACCCAATCCTATAATAATAATAGTAGCAATAATAATAATAATAATAATAATAATAATAATAATAATCAAAATAATAATAATTCATATAGTGCTAAAACTCCATATAGTAGTATGCTCGTTGCACGTTACAAAAGCAACAATGAAAGATGGAAAACATTAATTAAAATCAGCAAGAAAGTCATACCACCAACATTTGAATACAAAGAAATAAAGTAACGAAATAACATGATTTTCACTCACAAAGACATCCACCCTCGTTCACCAAGCACTGTCACTCTCTCATTACACACCACACTCACAAAAACTAATACAAATGTAAACAAGTAACCGGAAGGAATGCACCAATTAATACGTGCGTACACACGGCCCATACTACTCTCTCTCTCTCTCTCTCTCTCTCTCTCTCTCTCTCTCTCTCTCTCTCTCTCTCTCTCTCTCTCTCTCACCCTCTCCCCCCTCTCTCTCTCTCTCTCTCCCCCTCCCCCCTCTCTCTCTCTCTCTCCCTCCCCCTTTCTCTCATTTCTCTCCTCTCTCTTCCTCTCCCTCTCTCCCTCCCCCCTCTCCTCCCCCCCTCTCTCTCCCCCCTCTCTCTCTCTCTTTCCCTCTCTCTCTCATTATACAGGATCCCCAATACAATATATCAAAGAGACACTTTTCGTTACATAAATATAAACATTCTGGCTAAATCACACTAAACAAAATAAAACAATATAAGCCTAAAGAAGAAAAAAAAAAAAAAAAAAAAAAAAAAAAAAAAAAGTGTATTCTAAATAATTATTTTATGACACTAAGCACACACTCGCGCGCGCGCACACACACACATACACGCGCGCGCATGCATGCGCACAGAGAGAGAGAGAGAGAGAGAGAGAGAGAGAGAGAGAGAGAGAGAGAGAGAGAGCGACAGACAGACAGACAGACAGAGACAGAGATAGATAGACTGAGTGAGAGAGAGAGAAGCATATCTAACACACTCATCTTTAACAATCATAACATTATAAACACAGCCGATAAACACCGATACATGACAAAGTCGAGCCTAGTTACTTGTAGGCCTACTTCGCATATTCAACTAAAAAATAAACTTAAAAGTAAGCACACACACACACGTTATAAAAAGTATAGTAAATACATATCCATAACATCATCAAACTTAATCTTACTTTATATAAGTAATTATTTATTTATTTTTAGCATGCACAAATTTGTAAATTAGCATGCACACTCGATAAAATCAAACCTAATCCTACCTTATGCACTCAAGTTTCAAATATACACTCAACTAACAAAACAAATTTAAAAGTAAGCATGTGCACATGTCAACAGCAAAATAAATCCTACATATCATCTTAATTTTTAACAAATATAAAAAACGACACTAATATTTTTATATATATCATGAGAAAATCAAGCCTAAGCCAACATTACACACTTGTCTGTAAAATGCAAAAAATAGAATAAAACACATACACATTATTAAATCAAACTTAATTGTGTTTAACATAGCCAATTTTAACATGCATACCTTTATACATGACAGATCAAAACAAGGTAATGTTAGATGCGCAAAATATTCATGAGTTAAAAAGTAAACACATGTAGGCATCATGATAAATAACAGTTCAATACGTTCAATATTTATTTATGTTAGTCCATCGGAGTCGGCAGCAATGACTTAATGCTTTTTTTTTTTTTTTGCTTTTTTTTTTTAAACTGTTGGGTAAAACATACAATAAGTCATGGTTTGCTAATGTTATGTACCTGATGAAATTTTGAGAGAGAGAGAGAGAGAGAGAGAGAGAGAGAGAGAGAGAGAGAGAGTTTTCATTGTTCATTGTCAGTGGAGTTTGTTCATTAGGTAGTTCTTCATTAGTTTGTTGAAGGATGCTGGGCGTTTGGTCGCTTTTAAGGTGGCTGGCAAATTATTCCAGTAAGATCCACCACTGTATATTAAACTGGTTTTAAATAAGTCTAATCTTGGGGTTGGAATTAGTAGTTTGTTTGACTGCCTGTAACTGTTTATCGAGAAGCGGTCAATTAAAGATTGAGGAGCATTTCCGGTCATGATTTTGTGCATCATCCTTGCTTTGTTATGCTCCAACTGTAATTTAAAAGGTAATATACCTATTGTTTTGTAATCATTGTTCGTAAGAGAAGTTGATTTGAGCAGCACCAATTTAACAGCTCGTTTATGCAGTCTAACGAGAGGTTTTAGAACATTTGCACTTGCTGAATCCCACAAAGTAGAGGAATAGCTGATAAGTGAATTTATATGTGCATAATAGAACTGCTTCCTGGCATTGAGATTGAGGAAATGTTTTATTTTTGATAGTTGAAATATTCTTTGCGATACCTTCTTACTTAATATGTCTATGTGTTCTGACCAAGATAATTTGTTATCAATCGTTATACCTAGGCCTTGTGTGAACTGGATTCCTCGATTTTTTGTCCCGAGATGTGAATTGGGAACGAAGTAGATGAAAGATTTTGGCGTTTCTGTCTGGTTGTCAAACACATATACTTAGTTTTGTTTGGGTTCAGACACATGTGATTTAGTTCAGCCCATCTGGCCAGTTGATTTACATTTTCTTGAATATTAGATGACAAAACGTGTAATGAAGGATGAGCGGATTCGACTGAACTATCGTCCGCAAAGAGATTGCAATTGTCTTTAACAAGCAAAGGTAAATCATTGATATATAATAAAAACAACAGTGGGCCCAAAACTGAACCTTGTGGAACACCATAGTTGTTTGGGAGAGAAGAAGACTGATGAAGACCAGTGCATACTTGTTGTTGTCTGTTTGATAAAAATGACTCAAGCAGTTGGCACACTTGATCACCTATATTGTAAACACGTAGTTTCTTCATAAGTAGTGAGTGATTGATTACATCAAATGCTTTTGCAAAGTCAGCAAAGACAATTCCAGTATACTGATTGTTATTAATATTTCCTAGCCATGTATCAACCATGTTAACTAGAGCTGTGTGGCATGAGTGTTGTTTCCTAAATCCTGATTGGCTTGGATGTAGGAGATCGTACTTTTCTAAGTGATGAGATAGGTGTTTTTGGATGTGTTTTTCTAAGGGTTTTGACAAAACTGACAGTATGGATATAGGTCTATAATTAGAAGGTTCGTTCTCATCACCAGACTTGTGAAGTGGGATAATCTTAGCGTTTTTAAGTTGAGCTGGAAAGTAATTTTTACTAATACATATATTATATATATAGGTTAGACTGTCAGTGATGACAGGAGCAGCAAGTTTAAGGATTATCCCATCCAATCCATTTGCATCCTTACTTGTAGATTGTTTTATGTGCGTGAGAGCAGCATATACTTCATATATTGTTAGTAACGGAATGGAGACTGTAGACTGGATATTCTTGGATAAACAGAAGTCTTTCAACGTCTTCAGATCATTTTGTTTCCAAGTATCATTTTGGATAAGACATTCCGCAATTGATACAAAATGCTGATTTAATACGTTCGGAGAGGGAGTAGTTGATTGATGTGATTTTTTGACATAATTCTTGTTTGTCAAGGAATTAATTGCACTCCACACCTTTTTAGGATTTTTGTCTAATAGTAACTCCCTAAAATATTTCTGTTTAGCTGAACGCTTCATTGAATTTACAAGGTTACGTTGGGCATTAGCCCTAGGGTCTTTGGTTGCTTTGTAAAAATCTCTAAGATAGAAGCCTGATCAATATCATCTGTTATCCATGGTGGTTTAGGTTTATTTTTAACACGTTTTATTCTGATAGGGGCGTGTTTATTATAAACATAACAAAAGGTTTTAATCCAACAGTCGAAGGCTTCCTCTGGATTACAGTATTGATAAACCTTTGATAAACCAGAATTAAGCAGATCCGAGAGAAAGATATCTTTGTTAAAATGCTTAAAGCACCTATAACGAATTGTTTTGTGGCCTACTTGGGGGATTTTAGTTCCTTTCTTTATCCAGGTTACACACACAGGGTAGTGGTCACTACAATTTAAAACTGGTGAGCATACTTCTGCTATGTTGTTCATGGATGAAACATAAATATGATCAATGATGGTGCTTGATGTGTCCGTTTCGCGTGTTGGTCGATCAATCAGTTGATGTAAACTGTAAGATTCGTAAAGTTTTACCCACTGTGTTTGGGGCTTATATAGGTCAATGTTGAAATCTCCGAGTAAAATTATTTCATTGTCTTCTATTACTGCTGCATCCATCATTAAGGTGAAACTATCGAACCAATCATTTATCTCAGCGGGATTTCTGTATAAACAACAGACTGATAAGGGTTTAGTGTGCCTTAGCTTAATCTCAATCCACACTGATTCAGTTTGATATTGTTCTAATTTGGGAATTCGTTTTACTGTAAGTGTTTGAGAATAGTAAAGCAGAAGGCCCGTTTCTTTCGGTTTGGTGGGGTCCTGGCGTATAAAATTATATCCTGGGATGCTAAGGTCAGAATCAGGTATTTGGTTGCGTAGTCTTGATTCTGATAGACAGAACACGTGGAAATTGTTACCATTATTGTCTAGAATAGCCGCTATTTCATCTAGCTTGTTGTATGCACTATTAATGTTAAGGTAACCGATACGCAACCCTTCTTTAGAGGGCCACGTATCCAAAGTTTGAGACATCGTTATGGGTAATGACAAAACTATAACAATCAATAGTAAGGGAAAATCGACCCAATCAACACAAGAATAAAACAATCAATATCAAAGGAAGAGTCAATTCAAAATTATAACAGTTACTAGTAAGGAAGAATCAACCCAATACTAGAACAATCAATGGCAAAGGAAAGGTCAAACCACTCCCTTGATAATAATATAATTAAAACAAAAACAAGCAAAATATAACACACACAAAGATTATATTCAGAACTGTAAGAGACACAATAATATGATAGAACGTATGTAGATCCTCATAAACTCAACAGTCTTTTTCCTTGTGCAATTCATTAGTGTCCATGAATAACGAAGACAGTCTGTAACCAGGTTCCTTTCTTTTCTTTTTTCCTTCGTTGAATTTTTGAATCAAATGGCAATGCCGTTTTTCGATCACATTTCTGTGGTCCTAGTCCAGTGAGGAAAAAAAAAAATAAAGAGAACGAATTGAAAATCCTAGACTCTCAGGCACAGTCTAGAAATATGTTATATCCAAATATTTCAAACAAAATGTCACTACAGAGGAAATAGAGATTTCTCTGTCAAGGCTCTATAATAAACGAGGCTGTCACTTGTAATAAAAAATGTGAAATTGTCACAGGTTCAGCAACAAAAGGAAGCACATTTACGTGCAGCTTATCACCGCGCTATAACAAAAAAAGAAGAAGAGAGAAACAGCAGAGAGAAGGCGTGCATGCCAGAGAGAGAGAGAGAGAGAGAGAGAGAGAGAGAGAGAGAGAGAGAGAGAGAGAGAGAGAGAGAGAGAGAGAGAGAGAGAGAGAGAGAGAGAGGTGGGGTGGGGTGGGGTGGGGGTGGGGGGGGGAACGGAAGACATTTTTTTTTTTTTTTTTGGGGGGGGGGGGTCACAGCCCCTTTTCAACGTTGTAAGTAGGGGTGTAATAATTCTGCCAATAGTCCAATCAGAGGCTGTGCAGTTGAAAGGGGCTGTACTTGCTGTTGTTTGGGGGCGGGAGGGTAGGGGTTTAATACATGGGCGGGGTGATAGGGGGCTGTTGTGAGTCCAGGCGGGTAGTGGAGGGCGGGTACATAAGGAGGTGATTGTTGGACTGATTGGTGTTGGTAGTTCGTAGGGGGGACGGAGGGTCGTGTTTGGCATGGTGGTGGAACTGGGTGTTGTTGGGAGTCGGGGGGTTGTTTGCCATTTGTCAGGGAGGGAAATTCCTCGCTGTAGTCGTTGTGGGCAGTCTGTGCCGTGTTGTGGTCAGTCGTGGAGGAGTGGTCAGGGTTTGAGATGGCGGAGTTGGAGCGCCGTCCATTCAAAATGTTGATGCTGTGGCTGTTGATTTGGTTTCACCACCACTCGCTGTGGCCATCTGCTGTCTGGGGTGAAGCGTTGGCGTTGACCGGAATACCGAATGTTTAGTGCTATGGCCCTGGAGCCAAGTGCACTGGGATGTATCTGGTCCAGGTACATAGCCTTTTTTGGTTTCCCAGACTTGGCGCGGAAGGAGGGGGTGTGGTCGATGCAAGTAATCCCCTCTCTGTGACAGGTCTGGCGAAGGTGGGTGGAGGAGAGGAAAGCAGGCTGCCACAGAGGGTGATGGTGACCAAAGGGAGGGAGGAGGCTTGGTGTAGGGCGTTGGGAAACACCCGTTTCATCCCGCGGATCAGAGAGGCCCACTCTGTTGGGGAAATAGGCCCTTCCCCACAGCTGTTGATGCCGACGTGAAAGGTTACGTGACGGATGTGGGTGGAGGGTGGGCGTGATTTAAGCCACTGGCATAGGTCTTTCACTGTCAGACCTGGGACACTGATGACTTTCACTTTCATGTTCTCTGTGGACATCTTCTTTTCCTCCACCCCCTTCAGCACCGAATCCCCCAGCAGCAGCACGTTGCAGCTAGGGGGGACATGTGTTTCACTGAGAATAGCTAGGGGGGTAGGGCGAGGCTGTTTGTTGCTTGTTTCCTTGTTATTGCTGTTTTCTCTAGTACTGTTGGGGGTGACGTGTTGGTTTGCCTTATCTTTGTGCGTGTCTCTACTTGTCTGTTTGTTCTCTGTAGTTGTTGCACGCTGTGATGATTTGGTGTCATTAACATCTTCCTCTAATTGCGATAGAGCTGAAAATGTGTTGCCTGTTTCTACGCTAATTTCTACTTGGTGATCTGGAGCGGGAGGACTGTTGTTTGACTGACTGCTTGTTTGTTTGCTTGCATGAAGTGTGTTTATCTGCTTCCTCGTTTCACTGTTGACGTGTTGCTGACTGTCTTTGAGTGATTGCAGTTTGCTTGTAGTATCTTTGAGTTGATGGTGTAGCACATTGTTTTCTTCCCTAAGGTCGTCTACCTCTTGAGAATGTTCTTGCTTCAATGTTTTTATTGCGTTTTTGAGTCTAACTTCCGTGTCATTGATGCTGAGAGTGTTCTGCTGTGCGTGCTGTATAACCTGAGTCAGTTGTTGTGTCAGTGACTGTACCTGGAATGTTAGAGTGGTGATGACCTTGTTGGCTGCCATCAGTTCGTGGTACAGTTGGGGGGCTGAAGGTAGTTCTGGCCCAGAGATGACACCGACGGATTCGGGGCTGGATGAAGGTGAACAGGGGGGTGGAGTTTTTTCCCCGTCTATAGGGGATGGGGGAAGGGAGGGAGGGATGTTGACAGGGGAGGAAGAATGTGAACTGGAAGCGGCGGTGAGAAATTCAGGGGAGTGGTCTGTCTGTACAGCAGTTTCAGAGAGGGATGGTGGGGGCTTAAGTAAAGGATTATTGTTACCAGCTGGATCGTTGTTCACAGCTGTAGAGAGGTGTGCAGTGTTGGGTGGTTGGCTGCACAGGACAATGGCTGACTTGTGGGTTTCTTCTGTTGTTCTGGCCACGGAGAGAGGGGTAGAGATGAAGAAAGGGGGAGAGATGGAGAGGGGGGTAGAGATGGAGAGGGGGAGAGAGGAGGAAATAGGGATCGAGGCAGGGTCAGCGGTTAGGGTGTTGGTTCTTTCAGACTGAGCTCGGAACGGGTTGGCGTTTTCACGAATTAGGGATTGGGGAGGGGAAGGGGAGGAAGTGGCGGCTTCAATGTTGGAAAAAGGCAGCTGAGGAGATGATGACAGCGTAGAACTGCCCTCACCACCGGCTGAGGCTGTGGCGTCTTCCACAGCAACCAGGGCTGTGGCGTCTTCCACGGCAGCCAGGGGAGTGGCGTCTTCCACGGCAGCCAGGGGAGTGGCGTCTTCCACGGCAGCCAGGGGAGTGGCGTCTTCCACGGCAGCCAGGGGAGTGGCGTCTTCCACGGCAGTCAGGGGAGTGGCGTCTTCCACGGCAGTCAGGGGAGTGGCGTCTTCCACGGCAGTCAGGGGAGTGGCGTCTTCCACGGCAGCCAGGGGAGTGGCGTCTTCCACGGCAGCCAGGGGTGTGACGTCTTCCACGGCAGTCAGGGGAGTGGCGTCTTCCACGGCAGTCGGGGGAGTGGCGTCTTCCACGGCAGCCAGGGGAGTGGCGTCTTCCACGGCAGCCAGGGGAGTGGCGTCTTCCACGGCAGTCGGGGGAGTGGCGTCTTCCACGGCAGCCAGGGGAGTGGTGTCTTCCATGGCAACCAGGGGAGTGGCGTCTTCCACGGCAGTCAGGGGAGTGGCGTCTTCCACGGCAGCCAGGGGAGTGGCGTCTTCCACGGCAGCCAGGGGAGTGGCGTCTTCCACGGCAGCCAGGGGTGTGGCGTCTTCCACGGCAGCCAGGGGTGTGGCGTCTTTCTTAGCAGCCAGTGGTGTGGCGTTTACCACAGCAGCCATGGCTGTGTCTTCCTCTGTGGTTGGTGCTGGGGCGTCACGTTCACCAGCCGGGGCTGGGGGGTTGCCGTGTTCCAGGGCCAGCAGTGGCTTTCTGCCGCCCTCAATGGCCAGGGGCGGTGCAGTCAACATGGGCAGTGAGCGAACTGCTTTCAACAGGATCTCAAAGGCTGCTTTGTTTTTAACCAAATATTTACAAGACAAGAGAGAGAGAGAGAGAGAGAGAGAGAGAGAGAGAGGAGAGAGAGAGAGAGTCTGTGTGCAAGTAAGACAACCTAACTACGCCGCTAATACTATAGCCAATGAACAAAAGAGCAATCAAATAAGACAAAAACCGACCTAGAAATAATATTGAACTTGGGCTCACCCCTGTTTTTCTTTTTTCTTTTTAGCTGTACCTTTGAAACTTTTATCTCATGTCAGTTTTAAACTCATCTTCCTGATGAAGAGATAATAACAACTCTCGAAAGCTTGAAACCATCGGTGTTTTGTGGTAATTTTGAAATAATAAAAACTGACCTTTTTCTTCTTCTTGAAGAAGGCGAAGAAGCCCCTCTCTTTCTCTTGCTTGGGGTTCGAGTCCTCCTCAGCGCAGATCACGGGGCCTTCCTCCGCTGGCTCCACCACCTCATCCTTGAACGTCACCCCCATCACCTCCCCCCGCCCCTTCACCAGGGGACCACTGGAATGGGCCTGCCACAGGAACAGAGAGAGAGAGAGAGAGAGAGAGAGAGAGAGAGGAGAGAGAGAAGAGAGAGAGAGAGAGAGAGAGAGAGAGAGAGAGAGAGAGAGAGAGAGAGAGAGAGAGAGAGAGAGAGAGAAAACACGTGAGACGTAAGACATGTCATTGACTAAACACAATGGGTTCATTTCAATATGGGGTTTGGGGGAAAGGGACATCGAACGCTGAGATTGGCACAAACATACATGCAGGTAAACATACACAGACAATTTTGTCGACAATTCGTTTACAAGAGAGAGAGAGAGAGAGAGAGAGAGAGAGAGAGAGAGAGAGAGAGAGAGAGAGAGAGAGAGAGAGAGAGAGAGAGAGAGAGAGAGAGAGAGAGAGAGAGAGAGAGAGAGAGAGAGAGAGAGAGAGAGAGAGAGAGAGAGAGAGAGAGAGAGAGAGAGAGAGAAAATGATGATAATGAACCTTTATTTTAGAGAGAGAGAGAGGTTTGGTGAATTACTTTCATAAAAAACACCTATTATCTTCAACGGAGAACTAAAACCCATCTTCTGGAAGAAAATATGAGTATTGTTTGTCCAATAAATATTCTATTCAAAAAACAATGTTTCTGTTTGACTATTTATGTTTCCTTCGGGCACCACTATGATAGGCCCTCATATAAATGTCACAAATCAAGCAAACAACACAAAAATTCATATGAAAATCAGTTACTGGACCGTTATTTTATGCAGATGCTAAAAAGTATGAAAAAACAGAAGTTCTTACAAGTCCAGTGCAATATGGTTTGCTGGCAGGTGGTCTATATAATGGCCACTGCAACTAGGGTCATTAACGCCCTTGACAGCGAGAGCTAAGCCCTTGTTGGTACATGGTCAGTATCCAAAAGGACATTCACTCTTGCAAAAGGCAGCCATTCAGCGGCCTCAAATAGGGTTATTGGTGAGAGTTATTCCCTTGTTTGGTCAGTACTCAAGCATCTACCAAGGGCATTCACTCTTGCAAAAGGTGGTCGTTGCAGTGGTCAACAGGCAAAAGTCCCACGATGCAATTCCTCGCTCTTTCGCAAAGAGTGTTCACCCATTCTCACAGCGTGACAGAGCTACCAGGTGCATGCGAGAGGAAGCATCGTCGGACAAGACCTTAAAGACCCCCCCACGTCACGTGTCACATTCCCACTTATGCTAGGAAGATTCCTTAAGATTTATTACCAGCTATGAGGGAAAACACGTGAAAACCGTGATTTTGACACGTGACGTGGTGGGTCTTTAAAGGTGATGATGTACATAGGAGCGACTTACCCGGGCTAGAGAGTTGATGATGAGGACGATTTCTGGATTGTCTTTCCTTCGAGCTACATCCACCGCTGTCTCACTTTGCTGTACACACACACATACGCATGCACGCACGCACACACATCACTTACATAATTTTCTTTTCTTTCATTAGAAATGCAGACACTGGCATAATAAGTTTATTCTACTGAAACTTTCGCGCATCAACTGTTGATTAGTGAAAGGTAATCGTTGCGAATGTCGTTAAAGAATATCCTTAAATCATTTTCAGGAACATCATTTAAACTCTGGAACAATAATAAATATTGTTCATCGCCATGTAGGGCCATTGCTTATACTTATCTGCACCTGTAATGCAGGCCTATGTTTTCAGCATGGGTTCATGTGTTTTTTGAAGAAAATGGTAATGCATAGGCGCCTACAGTTTGAAGAAATGCCGGCCAGCACCGAACACGAGTGCACCAGTCATTTGTGTCCGACTATGACTTCCAAAAAACAGAGGAGGCCACGGCTATTCTGGTGGGTTGGGTTGGAAATGAATTCAGCATATCCCCGTGGGGATCCCGGGGGGTCTTTCGTGAAAATAGTCCCCCCACCTTCTGGAAGTTCTGTGCTTGTAACTTCCTCTAATCTGCCACTCTCTTTGACTGCCTTTTCCATTTGGTTTCTGTCATCTACTGTATTATTTCCTGCCTCTAAGAAATAGTAAGGCCACACAACATGCATGTCCGTCTTCGGCTGGATAAATTCTTTGTAAGAGTTAGGTAGGGGGGGGGGGGGGGGGGGGGCAGGAGAATGGACCAGTGAGGCAGAAAGACTGTAGACGGCAGTAAGCAAAGGGAACAAGGCAGAGTCAAAGAGAGTGACAGATTAGAGGAAGTTACAGACAGATCTTCCAGAAGGTTGGGGAACTATTTGTGCAAAAGACACCCCCACCCACACCCGGTATCCCTACGGGGGAAGAGCTAGTGGTGTAGTGTGGCACAGAGGTATCGCGTTCGCCTCGTGTCAAGTAAACCCGAGTTTGAACCTGGGAACAGGGGATTTTCCCTCTCATTTTGCACTAGGCCTTGCGGTCTGAACGTGACGATAAACCGAGGTCCCGTGTGCCCATGCATTTAGCACACGTTAAACCCTGTGGCAAAAAAAAAGTTGTCATTTGTTAAACATTTAGGCCCCCCCCACCCCCCTTCCTTCTTCATCAGTCACACAACGCTCGCAAGCAAAAAAAAGAAGAAAAAGAATTGGGTGGCGCGCCTCTGCCTGCGACACGCTCTCCAGGTGGGAGCAACCCGAATTTCACAGAGACGCCTCTGTGACTATAAAGTATCTAAAATCTAGTTCAAAATGCATCCCAGTGTCGGGTCTTATTCGTTGCCACAAGTATTGGGTATCGTTTCTGCAACGACAGAACAGCCTACAACCACACACGTAACACAACTCCACAAGACAAACAATACAGTAGGACTATGCAACCCCCATTTTGTCATGACCCATCTCCTTCACCAACTCCTCCCATAGGCCTGTTGGGCTAACTCGTACCTTAGCGCCCACACCATCCCACCCCATTTTTTGCACTGAAAAAGTTCGCACAGAAGCAACCTTCTGCCAATTTTGTATTAAAAAAAAGGAATAGGGTTAGGATCAGCCTATAGGGCTATTTTTTCATAAAACTGAAAGAAGCAGCAGATTTGAGATTAAGGCAGTGTACACACATAAGCGGATATTCCATGCGGAAACCCGTGCGCAATCATAAATAAGTGAAGCAAAGAAGGGAAAAGATTTTCGCACGTGTCCGAATTTCCCCTACATGCGTAAACTTTTACCCTTCTTTCTTCCACTTATTTAGGGTTTTCCGTACGGAACTTACGCGTCTAATGTGAACCCGGCCTGAAGGTTGTAAACACGAGGGGGGTGACTAAAGTACAAGATTGCCCCCGTGTTCTACCCCTGGGCTACTGCGTTCTCTGACACACAGCCCACACCCTCCCTACCCCCGCTTGTCTTAGGCCACCCAGCCATCCCCGTTCACGTCACAGGGAGGTGTTAATGGCGTTTGCAATGCACAGCCCTGAGGTTGTCAAACAACAAAAGAGCAAGAGGCAAAGGGAAGAAAAATACAATAATAACGAAAAAAACAATCGTGACTTCACAAGACGTTCAATGCTGCACTTGGTCATCTCCAAATATGGAAAGTGACGCCATTCGCGCGACAATGTCGGTTTTCAGCGAAACTTTAGAATGTGTATCTTTTAACCATTCAATCTGAAATTAAACTGACTCTAGCCACTGCCTTCTGTATATACTATACTCTATTCACGATGGCGACGCTCTAGCCCTAATCCTAACCCTATCCCTCACCAAAATATTAAACCGTCAAATACACAAAAAATAAAACTTTACTAAAAATTGAGTGTTCCATGTTTGGAGATGACCAAGTGCAGTCTTGAACGCTTGTCGTGACTTCAACTTGCCTATTTGAGTTGTAACGTAATATGTTCACACTGAGCAAACTAACACTGGAGGTGGGGGGTGGAGGAAGGGTGGAGGAGGGGGAGGACGGGGGTGAGGAGCGCACACACAGTCAGAGAGCTATAAACACACATTGTAGGAAGCATTACACAAGAACACAGATATTAAAAAAGAAACATACACGAACAAATTCATACTCTTTTGCGATCGTAGATCGGCAAAGGACAAAAAGTATTACTCGCATAGGCACTCGTGCCCAGCACGCACGCACGCACACACATGCACACACAGAGGCGCGCGCGCACACGCACACATGTGACACGTACACACAGACACGCACGCACACACACGCGCGCACGCACACGCACACACGCACACACACATACACTCTCTTTAAATAAACACGGTGATCACTGAATAAAACGAAGCAAACTCACAGGGGCCAATTTGCAAGCAAAAACATAGGCCTTAATCGTATTTACACACACACACACACACACACACATACACACATACA
>CM065694.1:5019484-5024484 GCA_017654935.2 Phymorhynchus buccinoides
TATATATATATATATGTGAGTCAAGTCAAAGTTTTATTTCCAGATGGAATATTGAATAAGCAAATAATATACTTTTTTTCATCACGCCATCAGTAAAAAACACACCCAAAAAAACCGAAGGAACTAAAGATTCCAAAGTGGTAAACAATACAGAAAGGGGAAAAGAGGGGAGATAAACAAAGAAACAAACAAGTTACAAACACAGGGAAGAGGGTGGGGAGTGGGAGAGTAACACATTATGTACAATATATACATCGATTCTTAATTATAACATCACATTCACATATCAACACATTTTCTCTATTTTGACCCTCATTGAGTGTGTGTGTGCGCCCGTGTGTGTGTGTATGCGCGCGCGTATGTGTGCATGCGAGTGAGTGTGTGTGTCTGTCTCTCACGTTGTTCTGGAGGTCGGGGTCGATGGCCCCATACAGAAGCACTCTGCTGCTCTCGTTGTGTCCGTTCTGGGCCGCCAGGTGGAGAGCTGTGAACCCAGACTGCAAGAACAAAAAACATCGACAATAGGAATTGTTCGGAAATAATTAAGGGGAGTAATTTCATGGTCTGTGAGAGTGATCTCGCCTAATTCAATCGGTCAAACAGGGGAAGTTACTCTACCTTCAAGTAGACGCCGCCCCCCCCCCTTCCAGCCCTCGCTTCGTGTGTTTGAGGAGACACACAGCATGTAGAACGCAGTGCGTCATTCTAAATTTGATGCAATTTATATATTTTTACGTCACAGTGTACAAGTTCTATCATTTTGTAGCAACTGGCCACCCCTTATTTTTGAAAAAAAAAATGTTTGCAAGTCGCTGACTGGCATCCTGCGGTTTCAAGCTTCGACGCCATTGTTGCATTGTTGCTATGGTACTTGTCCGAGTAGTGGAGGTAAACAACTCTAATTTTCACTAAGTGCTCTCCCCTAGTTTCTTTCTCTCCGAAATCGTCCATTATAGTAGGCCTCCTCCGAAGTCGGAGAGTGGATGCCCACGTTGCGGGGTAATCAGACACGGTCACACACGTACTGTTCTCATCCCCTAGCTGGTGCATTTGTACCATAGTGTTCAATTGCTTTGGCTGTTGGAATGATCCCCGGAGTCTTTAAGCCAGGGAATGACAACAACAACAACAACATAATTATAGTAGGCCTGAGTTGAGGACAAGAAAGGATGTTGTGACCTAGAAGTCTTATAATTTAAATTATAACACGCAATACGATGCTACGGCTGGATAGACCTATATCACTTGTCCTCTTAATCGCCATTTTGGGATACAATCTAACTACAGTGAACTAGTTGGATGTTACCCTACCACAAGAGGGTGGCTGGGGTCCTCTTAAAGAAAAAAAAAAGAAAATGGCTAAAATTGATATCCACCAGCGATACGAATTTAACTAAAAGTCTGGCATCTAGATTTGATTCGACATCAAGGATGTCATAAATGTAGAGCATAATATTGTAACATTGCCAGCTCACTTGAGTGGGCACCTGTTGTCCATTATGCAGCGCATATTTGCCTATATGGCAATTTTTATATATCGTTTTTTACTAGTATGTGTTTGTTATCCTTTTTTTACTGTTTAAAAAAACACCACTGGATCCGATAAATAGAGTAGAGTGGCTCAACGTTTCCAGCACTGTGTAGACTTATGTGCTATAGGGTGCAATGATGGAGGTGTCATGTTATGAATTGTACTGTATGTTTTGTTGTTTACAGGTTGCTGAACGTTGGTAAGATATATTGATGAGTGTTTTGTACTAAGTGGTCGAACGTTACGCGGTGACAGTCCTGAGATGACCGTAGCTGTTGACGGGACTATAATAGGGGGAAATAAGTAAATAGCTCCGCAATGCCCCCAGACATACAAGCAGCATGGCCAATACAAACCCAGCATCACTGGGGGACAAACTCTACGGCAGCCTGGCAGGACCTGCGGACGACTCCCTCCTTCGTGAGGGACATTGGTGTCACTGTCCTGTTTATAGAATAGTTCTACAATGTGTAGGAATGTTATACATATCTGTATTGCTAAAACTTCGGGACTTTACTGGTGGTGCACCGCCTCCGGGTATTGCCTCCAGGATCGTTCCCACCGTCTTTATATCTACTAATGTCCCGTATGTGTCTGTTCCAGACCAGAGGACGTTAAGCAGGTCTGATAGGGCTAACAATCCTTCAATCGCAATACGTATAATAATTATGATACTAATACATAGAGTGTATGACCCTTTGCTCAAATGGCCTTTATCATTGGTTGTCTGACATTGGCCAGTCGTAGGGGCCAACAGTAACATGAGAGCTGTACAATACATGTTTTTTTACAGTGATGGAAAACCATGGTACAGCTTAGTCTCTCGTGGAAGACTATGACTCTCAAACGAGGGGGCCTTAGCGCCGGCTCTGGTGCTGCAGCCAAAGGGATGGGTTGGCCTTTAGGGACCTTCCCCAACGCCAGCAGTCCTCAAATTCCTTTGGCCGATAGAGTGGGGATGTACCCTGGGCAAGTGTCTCCACTATATAAACCAATTTTAGCCCAGCCCACCAGAATAACATCTCCCACCCCCCCCCCCCCTCCTTTCTGCTATCTGGCAGTCATGGTCGGAAACGACTGACTGGCATACATACATACATACATACATACATACATACACATAGAGTGTGTAATGCATGCTTGCGTACGACTTTACGCGTGTGAGTGCAGAACCTCAACGTGCGCAAAATGCGCACAGGCGAGTGTGCGTGCGTGCGTGCGTGCGTGCGTGTTGTTTGTGCGATGTACGTGCAATGCACTGGCTGACCTTGTTGGTGGCAAAGACGTTGGCGTTGAGCTGGGTGAGCAGTTCCACGGACTGGCTGTAGCCGTGCCAGGCAGCTTCGTGCAGGGCCGTGTTGCCGTGCTGTGGACAGCCAGCATGACGGTGTACACGTGAACAACGACACACAAGGAGGAGAAGATGAAGAAAGAAAAGAAGAAAGAAAAGAAGAAGCAGTAGCAGTGGTGGTGTTGGTGTTGGTGGTGGTAGTAGTAGTAGTAGTAGTAGTAGTAGTAGTAGTAGTAGTAGTAGTAGTAGTAGTAAAGATTAAGATTAAAACTATAGCCCCGTCGACAGCAAAGGCCATGTCAGGGCTGTCACCACGTTACATCTTACCACGTATAGTAGTAGTAGTAGTTGTAGTACTAGCAGCAGCAGCAGCAGCAGCAGCAGCAGTAGTAGTAGTAGTAGTAGTAGTAGTAGTAGTAGTAGTAGTAGTAGTAGTAGTAGTAGTAGTAGTAGTAGTAGTAATAGTAGTAGCAGCAGCAGTAGTAGTAGTAGTAGTAGTAGTAGCAGCAGCAGCACAGTACAGTAGTAGTAGTAGTAGTAGTAGTAGTAGTAGTAGTAGTAGTAGTAGTAGTAGTAGTAGTAGTAGTAGTAGTAGTAGTAGCAGCAGCAGTTGTAGTAGAGGTAGCAGTAGAGATAGTAATACAAGAAGGAGAAGAAGATGATGATGATGATGATGATGATGATGCTGGTGCGTGGTGGTGACGAAGATGATGATGATGTTGTTGACCATACTGTGATCATTGCTTCTTGTTGAGCCATGTTACCACGTTGCAAACATTATTTTTGATGACGACAACGACGACGATGACGACGACGATGATGATGACGTGAGAGAGAGAGAGAGAGAGAGAGAGAGAGAGAGAGAGAGAGAGAGAGAGAGAGAGAGAGAGAGAGAGAGAGAGAGAGAGAGACGAGAGGAGAGAGGGGGGGGAGAGAGAGAGAGAGAGAGAGAGAGAGAGAGAGAGAGAGAGAGAGAGAGAGAGAGAGAGAGAGAGAGAGAGAGAGAGAGAGAGAGAGAGAGAGAGAGAGAGAGAGAGAGAGAGAGAGAGAGAGAGAGAGAGAGAGCGAGAGAGCTCTTCCACATTCTCCAAAACCCTGTTCCATGTTATTTTTACAATAAACGAAAGAAAGGTAACATTAATAAATATAATAAAGGCCTACAAAAATACAATTCACAGGATCAACTTTACAACAACAAAAACCACCCCGAAAACCATAGGATAGTTGAAACCCATAACAAGGCAGGATTGGGAAGCAGATTGTCTCGTTCTAAAGCTAAGGCGTCACATTACATTCATGCACAAAAGAGCATGCTCGTCAGATCAGGGAGGGAGTTTTAAGCTATAGTCTTGTATGTGCTGCAAAGGCATGCGTGGCACAACAACCACCACTAGTTAGATAACTCTGGGCTTCCCGACCACGCTTGTCAACGTGACTGAAAAAGGGAATGAAGGAGATCTTATCGCGATCTCCAGTGAAATTTGAGATCGCAAATATATTATCTACATGCACCTATCACATGGCGAGCACGAGCTCATAATTATACACAATACGACACAGTGACGACAAACATGCGCACGCGCGTGCGCACGCTTACACACACACACACACACACACACACACACACACACACACACACACACACACTTAAAAACACAGACACACACTCACATACACACACACACATACACTCACTCTAATACACAGACTCTCTCTCACACACACACACACACACACACACACACACACACACACACACACACACACACACACACACACACACACACACACACACACACACACACGGAAGAAACCCGAATTCTACTAACAAACAAAGAGCAAAGAAGACAAATAGTGCCTTCTGACTTTCCCCGACATGAGCATATCCGTTCAAATAATATTCAAAGATTCTTGCATGAATCCTTTAACCCCTTCAGGGCCACGGAAGACTAGAAACAAATCCCCTTTTTTGTACCCAGTCAAAGAATTGAGAGTCGTTTCCCTTGCTATAACTCTTGTCTCATTTCCGGCAGTCAATGACGAAGCCCTTCCTAAATGACACAACACATTCTTTCTTGGCAAACATAGCCAGGTTTTACGAACCAAAAGTTTTACAACACGGACAGTATTGTTGTGTCCTTGTAACCTTTTTATTTGTACTTGCTCAGAGAATGTTTC
>CM065694.1:5031984-5036984 GCA_017654935.2 Phymorhynchus buccinoides
CGACAGACTGTAACCGTTGGGACCTTGACCTTGACCGACCTTTCTTGTACTATATATTCGGAATTACCTTAAGCCAATGCATCTGCACGTCAAATTTGAACATTTTAAGTCCAACAAGATATGTCCACAAGAAGAATTGTACGTTTGCAAGGTCAAACTTCAAGGTCAAGGTCAGCATGGTTATTATTTTTGTATGGGACCTTTTGCGTACCGTGATGCACCACCACAGCAAATTTGAAGCGATTCCACGCAACAGTTCTTGAGATACAGCTTTGGGGTTCGAACCCCGTGATTCGTTCGCACGTGCGCACGCTTGCATGAGCGCACAGACAAATCCATGAGTATAGTGTTATAGCCCTTTCATCAGAAAACGTTGTGAAGAAAACCGCATTGGAATACGTGCAAAAGTTCGCGAGATATTAGCGATTAATTGTTTTGGGGGTTGAACTCCTTGATCAGCATGACCTTGACTTTGAAATAAAACTAATGCAGTCGATAGGTAATATCCTCTAGAACGTGTATGCTAAAAGTGGTCGAAATAGACTGAACGGTTTCCTAAGCTTCGCCCGGGAACTAATCAAAGGGCCAACACTGACAATAGTGAATGAGGTGGTAATAGCGGGGTGGGGTGTATATTTGATGGCTTAGAGTCAAAACGGACTATCTTTAGATAGTCCATTGACTTATTATTGATGTTATTGCAAACACTAAGAACTTGTATTAAAAAAGACTGCAAATAATATAAAATGGGGATTAGGCTTTTTATATTTCTGCAGTTTTTAAGTTATTAATTTCCGCAATAAGTTCAATAATACGTCAATGGGCTATCTAAAGATAGTCCGTTTTGACTCCAAGCCATCGCATTATTGTGGCTGATTCAACAGCGGTGACAGTGATCGACTGCAGTCACTGACACTTAAATAGTGGTGGGAAATCATGGCGCAGTATGTCTGTCGCACGGTCTAGGCATCATTATATATTGCATGATGTGTGTGTTTTGGGGGTTGAACTCCTTAATCAGCATGACCTTGACTTTGAAATAAAACTAAAGCAGTCGATAGGTAATATCCTCTAGAACGTTATTGCGCGTGCGTATATGTGGAAATCCGATTAACGTCCTTCGGCCTGGGACAGGCACCTGTGGGACATTAATAGACATAAAGATGGTGGGACGATCCTGGAGGTACTGCAATACCAGGAAAATCCCGAGTTTTTAAACGATAAAGATATTTTGGATGTGTGCGTATATTATTGCGTGGCGTAGGCTTTTATTATTTAAAAGTGCGTATAGTGCATGGTGTAAGCTTTTATTGCTTAAAATGTGCGTATGTTGCATGGCGGAGGCTTTTATTACTTAAAATGTGCGTATAAACGCATGGTGTAGACTTTTACTGCTTAAAATGTGTGTTGCGTGGTGTAGGCTTTTACTGCTTAAAATGTGTGTTGCGTGGTGTAGGCTTTTACTGCTTACAATGTGTGTTGCATGGTGTAGGCTTTTACTGCTTACAATGTGTGTTGCGTGGTGTAGGCTTTTACTGCTTACAATGTGTGTTGCGTGGTGTAGGCTTTTACTGCTTACAATGTGTGTTGCGTGGTGTAGGCTTTTACTGCTTACAATGTGTGTTGCGTGGTGTAGGCTTTTACTGCTTACAATGTGTGTTGCGTGGTGTAGGCTTTTACTGCTTACAATGTGTGTTGCGTGGTGTAGGCTTTTACTGCTTACAATGTGTGTTGCATGGTGTAGGCTTTTACTGCTTACAATGTGTGTTGCGTGGTGTAGGCTTTTACTGCTTACAATGTGTGTTGCGTGGTGTAGGCTTTTACTGCTTACAATGTGTGTTGCATGGTGTAGGCTTTTACTGCTTACAATGTGTGTTGCATGGTGTAGGCTTTTACTGCTTAAAATGTGTGTTGCGTGGTGTAGGCTTTTATTGCTTACAATGTGTGTTGCGTGGTGTAGGCTTTTACTGCTTACAATGTGTGTTGCGTGGTGTAGGCTTTTACTGCTTACAATGTGTGTTGCGTGGTGTAGGCTTTTACTGCTTAAAATGTGTGTTGCGTGGTGTAGGCTTTTATTGCTTACAATGTGTGTTGCGTGGTGTAGGCTTTTATTGCTTACAATGTGTGTTGCGTGGTGTAGGCTTTTACTGCTTACAATGTGTGTTGCATGGTGTAGGCTTTTACTGCTTAAAATGTGTGTTGCGTGGTGTAGGCTTTTACTGCTTACAATGTGTGTTGCGTGGTGTAGGCTTTTACTGCTTACAATGTGTGTTGCGTGGTGTAGGCTTTTACTGCTTACAATGTGTGTTGCGTGGTGTAGGCTTTTACTGCTTACAATGTGTGTTGCGTGGTGTAGGCTTTTACTGCTTACAATGTGTGTTGCGTGGTGTAGGCTTTTATTGCTTACAATGTGTGTTGCGTGGTGTAGGCTTTTACTGCTTACAATGTGTGTTGCGTGGTGTAGGCTTTTACTGCTTACAATGTGTGTTGCGTGGTGTAGGCTTTTACTGCTTACAATGTGTGTTGCATGGTGTAGGCTTTTACTGCTTACAATGTGTGTTGCATGGTGTAGGCTTTTACTGCTTAAAATGTGTGTTGCGTGGTGTAGGCTTTTATTGCTTACAATGTGTGTTGCGTGGTGTAGGCTTTTACTGCTTACAATGTGTGTTGCGTGGTGTAGGCTTTTACTGCTTACAATGTGTGTTGCGTGGTGTAGGCTTTTACTGCTTACAATGTGTGTTGCGTGGTGTAGGCTTTTACTGCTTACAATGTGTGTTGCGTGGTGTAGGCTTTTATTGCTTACAATGTGTGTTGCGTGGTGTAGGCTTTTACTGCTTACAATGTGTGTTGCGTGGTGTAGGCTTTTACTGCTTACAATGTGTGTTGCGTGGTGTAGGCTTTTATTGCTTACAATGTGTGTTGCGTGGTGTAGGCTTTTACTGCTTACAATGTGTGTTGCGTGGTGTAGGCTTTTACTGCTTACAATGTGTGTTGCGTGGTGTAGGCTTTTAATGCTTACAATGTGTGTTGCGTGGTGTAGGCTTTTATTGCTTACAATGTGTGTTGCGTGGTGTAGGCTTTTACTGCTTACAATGTGTGTTGCGTGGTGTAGGCTTTTACTGCTTACAATGTGTGTTGCGTGGTGTAGGCTTTTACTGCTTAAAATGTGTGTTGCGTGGTGTAGGCTTTTACTGCTTACAATGTGTGTTGCGTGGTGTAGGCTTTTATTGCTTACAATGTGTGTTGCGTGGTGTAGGCTTTTACTGCTTACAATGTGTGTTGCGTGGTGTAGGCTTTTACTGTTTACAATGTGTGTTGCGTGGTGTAGGCTTTTATTGCTTACAATGTGTGTTGCGTGGTGTAGGCTTTTACTGTTTACAATGTGTGTTGCGTGGTGTAGGCTTTTTTTGCTTACATTGTGTGTTGCGTGGTGTAGGCTTTTATTGCTTACAATGTGTGTTGCGTGGTGTAGGCTTTTACTGTTTAAAATGTGTGTGTGTTGCATGGTGTAGACTTGTATTGCTTGAGTTCATGTATGCGTATAAATGCATGATGTGGGTTTATATTGCATAATGAGAGAGAGAGAGAGAGAGAGAGAGAGAGAGAGAGAGAGAGAGAGAGAGAGAGAGAGAGAGAGAGAGAGAGAGAGAGAGAGAGAGCGAGAGAGAGAGAGAGAGAGAGAGAGAGCGAGAGAGAGAGAGAGAGAGAGAGAGAGAGAGAGAGAGAGAGAGAGAGAGAGAGAGAGAGAGAGAGAGAGAGAGAGAGAGAGAGAGAGAGAGAGAGAGAGAGAGAGAGAGAGAGAGAGAGAGAGAGAGAGAGAGAGAGAGAGAGAGACGAGAGAGAGAGAGAGAGAGAGAGAGAGAGAGAGAGAGAGAGAGACGGAGCAAGAGATTCGCACTTCTTGCTATATAAAAAAACTAGGCCTATTAAAAAAAAACCAGGAATCCACCCACAAACCAATTGACGACAATTGTAGCGACTAACACGTAAACCCGCCCACCCTTCCTTGATAAAGGGAACTGAAAACTGCTGCACGTAAATGCACACACACAGCCAGCAACGCAAAGACGTACCGAATAACATAGCAGGTCAAAGCCGTACCGAATAACATAGCAGGTCAAAGCCGTACCGAATAACATAGCAGGTCAAAGCTGTACCGAATAACATAGCAGGTCAAAGCTGTACCGAATAACATAGCAGGTCAAAGCCGTACCGAATAACATAGCAGGTCAAAGCTGTACCGAATAACATAGCAGGTCAAAGCCGTACCGAATAACATAGCAGGTCAAAGCCGTACCGAATAACATAGCAGGTCAAAGCCGTACCGAATAACATAGCAGGTTAAAGCCGTACCGAATAACATAGCAGGTCAAAGCCGTACCGAATAACATAGCAGGTCAAAGCCGTACCGAATAACATAGCAGGTCAAAGCCGTACCGAATAACATAACAGGTCAAAGCCGTACCGAATAACATAGCAGGTCAAAGCCGTACCGAATAACATAACAGGTCAAAGCCGTACCGAATAACATAGCAGGTGCGAACGAACGAACGAACGAACGAACGAACGAACGTAAAGATACAAACAGTCACACACACAAAAACAACAACCAAAAACTTGCTGGAATGCGAAACCCTTGCTGGAATGCGAAACCCTTGCTGGAATGCGAAACCCTTGCTGGAATGCGAAACCCTTGCTAGAATGCGAAACCCTTGCTAGAATGCGAAACCCTTGCCTCCATGTCTTCACATACATTAGGCCTTTTTTTGGTGTTTTTTTTCCAAAATGGCTTTCTTTTATCATTGGTTGACATCAGCCTTAAATTAGGGCCAACAGCAAAGTGAGAGTTGCACAGTAAATAATGTCAAACATTATAAGGCCGTGTACACATATATGCGGAGATTATGTGCGGAAACCCGTGCGCAATCCGTAAATAAGTAAACGAAAGAAGGGAAAAGATTTACGCACGTGTCCGATTTCCCCCTATATGCGTAAACTTT
>CM065694.1:5041984-5044484 GCA_017654935.2 Phymorhynchus buccinoides
AATGAAACGTCCGCGACAGAAATGAGTTATAATTCTGTTTTCAATCAGCAGTTTGGAATATGACCATATTGTAACATTCGTCTGCCTGTCTGTCTGTCTGTCTGTCTGTCTCTGTCTCTGTCTCTCTCTCGCATCTCCCCATTCCCCAACTCCCCTTTCTCTTGCTGGTTATGTATATATCTGTAAATAGTGTTCTTGTCTTTTTCGTTGGATGATTTGATTATTTTCTTATATGCCTTTCTTTTTTCTTAATTGATTTTGTTTGCTTGTTTTATTTGTTGGTTGCCTCAGGGCTGAGTAAAAACAAAAAGCTGTATCTACTTAGCTTATCTCATTACCCTGAATAAATAAAATTTCGTTCGTTCGTCTCTCTCTCTCTCTCTCTCTCTCTCCCTCTCTCTCTCTCTCTCTCTCCCTCTCCCCCTCTCTCTCTCTCTCTCCCTCCCTCTCTCTCTCCTCTCTCTCTCCTCTCTCTCTCCCCTCTCTCTCTCCCTCTCTCCCTCTCTCTCCTCTCTCTCTCCCTCTCTCTCTCTCATCCCCCCCTCTCTCTCTCTCTCCCTCTCTCCCTCTCTCCCTCTCTCTCTCCCTCTCTCTCTCTGTGTTCAAACTGTACACATTATACTTCTTTTGTCCACATTTATTCTACTTACACCCACCCACCCCCTATTCCCCCATCTTTTCTTCTCTGAACAGCATTGTATTTTACCGTCCAAGGCCAGCCCAGTTCATTGAACAGAACACGGGCTGAACTCATTCTTAACTGGACCTCTTGTCTTTTTGTTCGCTCTCTTTTGTGTACCGTGCTCTCAATTCGTTAAGCCGAACAGTAGTACTGTACCAACGTAACGAAGGTCCGAGTGTGACTCTGTCTGTGTTGTGGAAAACAAAAACGCGTTCCCATTGTCATCTAATAAGTCATAAGTTTCCTTATTGTCCATTGGCATTGTACAACGCACATGGAAACTTGCCTTCCACCGTGTAAAATAAGATGAGATATCAAAATAAAATTATTAAATAAAAACATGAAACATAAATATACATTAAAACAAATATGTAACTCTCACACGTACACCACACCCAATCATTCATCCGCTCTCCGCTATCTTGATCACTTATCATGCAACCCACCACCACTTCCGCCTTCATTTTTAAACCTTTATCTTTTTTCCTTCCTTTCTTTCTTTTTTCCCCTTGTTCCCTTTTCTCTTTTTTTCCCTTTTTTTCTTTCTTTTTTTCCTTTTTGTCCCCTTTAAATCTTTATTTTTTATATTTTTTAGGTAGGCTTACCTCCCCGCTCTCTTTCATCCTTATACACTTACAACTACTCGATTGATTGTGTTAAAAAGTGATAGTGTGGTGCCAGCTGTTTGAGGCGATGTCTTATTTTATTTCACTCGAAGATCCAATACCACGGACTTTATCCCCCCGAAGACGGAGTGTGGCTGACAACCACGCGGCGGGGTAATCAAAAACGGCCACGCATGTAATGTTCTCATCCATAGCCGATGCATTTGTGCCATAGTGTTCAAGGGCTTCGACTGTTGGGATGATCCCGGGAGTCTTTTAGCCAGGGTACGTCAACAACGACAACAACGACAACAACAACAACAACGAACTTTATACGTGTGAAAGAATCTGTGTTCAACCATTTCACAGCCCTTTGAGCCAAATATTTCCATTCAACTTACTTGGCTACAGAAAAGTTTCCATCTGCAATATTGTGGGATTTCTCTGTGACACATTTGGAATACGGTCACTCCTTACTGCCCAAATTTAGGAACACAATATCATTGAATAATAGACCCTGATTTCAAGGGGTTTAATGACGTGGGTGTTAAATCTTTGCGGTGCAAAAATGCGACATTGGCGGTGAAAGGGTTAAGTTCTCCAGTGAAGTTCAGACAGACGGATGTGGGTGGGTTGGGGGGTGGGGGGGGTGGGGGGGGGGGGGTGGTGGGTAGACGACCTGAAAAGAAACACTTAAATGAGCAGAGAACCACATAAAATCTCTTCAAGCACGCATAGCTAGCTAGGATAACAACGTATCTGGGTCGACTTTCTCTAGATAACGGTCGCCGCGCGAATAACGGTTACGCCAAACGGGGCCCAAGAAACACTTTAGAAAACGTTTGCGGAAGCATATTACAAGCTCTTGTCTGATTGGTCAAAAACAATTTATATTGTAAACACACTTTAATGGACCAATCAACAACAAGAAACATATTCACCCCCTACTAGTTCCGGATAGTTCCGCTTGCTCGGTGTTTCGCAAGAACAAAACGGCACGCGAACTATCGGCAAACGAAGGGTGTTTCTTAGACCGGTTTTGCCGATTTGCGCTCACGCTACATAACGTTAGCCCTTGTGAAACGGCCCCTGGACGGACGGACGGACGGACAGACGAACGTACACACATGCACAGAAACTGTGAAATATTACAGGGATAGATAGCAAAGTTCGATCTGATCTACTCAGTACTCAGCCCGCGAGCAGATTATAA
>CM065694.1:5054484-5056984 GCA_017654935.2 Phymorhynchus buccinoides
TGGCGGGTAAAGGTGAGCTCATTATCTTTGTTGAATAATTAATCGCAGTCATGATAAAGGCCATGATCTAATAGGACCCCCACCCCCATGTAGTGCAGTACACACAACAGCCGCGGAGCGTTGGTCACAGTTCATAGCATTCTTTCCGTCTTGCCTTTATCTTCTACTGCTATTGAATGCATATGTTTAATAATGTAAGTGGATGAACATTAGCGTTAAATATAGCAAACGACAGAGGATGAAGGGCTCAATCTGCAATAAGAAAGCCAAGAGTGAACAAGAGGGGAGGGGGAGGAGGGGGGGTTAAGTACAAGAGTGCCAACAAATGACTTTGAGATTGAGGGTCGTAAACATGAGGGGGTGTTCCTCTCGCAGCTGCAGAAACCAAATCCGACCGAATTTGTTTCCTTCCCTGGTTCCCGTTAACGCCGATTGCGCTCGCTGAACGCCAGGTCTAGTACTTTCACTTTCGCCCTACCCACAATGCAATATACTAAGTTAGGTCTTCTTCTTCCTGACTCTCCCTGCTCCGTTTTTGTCTTTTACAGCAAGGGAAAGCACCCACTAGTCTTTTTTAAACGGATTTTTCAGATTCGCCCCCCCCCCCCCCCCCCCCCCCCCCCCGTGACGTGAGCAGTATTGACTCCGTGCGATGTTTGGAGTGCCATTACGGATTTTTCCTTCTAATTCATGGTTTGTTGTGCAACATTGTGTTAGCTTTCGAATCAAAATATCATCATTGCTATTCAATATGCATCTTTCAGAAATTAAAGGTGAGTTAGACTTATTCTGGGTGATTTTTTAAAAAATAAAAGATTCGGTGTGACGTTCGGAGTTACTCCCCTTGACTTGGACAATATCAGCTTTTTTGGAGTGATGGGGAGCCAGAGGGTTAAAGTACAAGATTGCCAACAAATAATGACTTTGAGATGGAGGGTCGTAAACATGGGGGGGGGGGGGGGGGGGGGGGGGGGGGGGGGGGGGGGGGGGTTTTTAAAGTACAAATTAAACTATCATTAATGGATACAACTAAAACAAAGAAAGAAAAGAAAAGTGCCTTTGCCGAGAATCGAACCTGGAACCATTGGCTTGACAGACAGACGCTCTACGCAATGAGCTATTGAGGCTTTCACTGTTAATGACTCTCTTAACTCATGTTGCCTGTTGCATACTCTCTAACCCACTAATCTGTTTTGTTATCTGTTTACAGTGTTGTTTTAAGTACTTAATTATCCAAATCATTATTGTTTGAAAGCTTGCAGAGACATCTATATGTGTGAAAAGTGTGATCGGTGAACGCCTTTTAGATACCGAGAAAAGGCCAATGTTAAAGTTACCACAGACGGACAGACAGACAGACAGACACACATACACTCGGAAAACCGAAGAAGCATGAAAACATAGACTCACTTTCGTGTCTTTGACACGAGTGAACCCCAAAACGGAAAGAACCGAGAAATGGAGGAGGGGGGGGGGGGGTGTCTTCACCTCGAGCGGACTGACTGACTGAGGGTCATGGCTCAAGCAAAGAACGTGATTCTGAGGGTAATTCTCATGCAGCCAACAGTGTGGGAACTTAGCTCAGAATTGATACTATCATGCTTCTTGGATTATAGGTATCTGAGGACATTTTGTTCGAATGAGAGAGAGAGAGAGAGAGAGAGAGAGAGAGAGAGAGAGAGAGAGAGAGAGAGAGAGAGAGAGAGAGAGAGAGAGAGAGAGAGAGAGAGAGAGAGAGAGAGAGAGAGAGAGAGAGAGTTAGACACACAGAGAGAGAGAGAGAGAGAGAGAGAGAGAGAGGAGAGAGAGAGAGAGAGAGAGAGAGAGAGAGAGAGAGAGAGAGAGAGAGAGAGAGAGAGAGAGAGAGAGAGAGAGAGAGAGAGAGAGAGAGAGAGAGAGAGAGAGAGAGAGAGAGAGAGAGAGAGAGAGATAGACAGAGAAAGAGTCAGACAGAGACAGGCAGAAAGGGAGTGAACAACCATGAAGAAAGCTAAGCTGGAGACAAAAAGTTAAGCAACCTTTTGCAAAACAATGCAAAGTATTTCTCTGAGTGATTGGCACAGACAGATTGTTATGTAAATCAATACAAATTTAGCCTGTTTACTTACCCAACCTGCATGCAATATTTGACTTTGTTTACAAGCATATTATTACGTTGTGGGTAACATCCACAACCAACGTTAGGGGTTGCTTAACTTTTTGGCACGTGTTTATATCAAGGGATCAGGAGAGCAGAGGGAAAATGGTGAAGAGTAGGGGTGCAATAAGAAAAAAAGAACTGTCAACGATGCAAGTGGCGGCGATAAACGGTGGTCCTTTCACTTAGCACCGAAGTGCCAAACTGTACACACAGTACAGTATGAGACGGGTACCCCCCCTGTCCACTGATCGTAAAAAGAACCCACGACCCACCGCTAGAAAGCCCATTTCTACCACTCACAAAGACGCGTGGCCTTGATCCATGAAGCGTGCAGCATGTGCCCAAATGACCGACCCTTTT
>CM065694.1:5061984-5069484 GCA_017654935.2 Phymorhynchus buccinoides
ATGAAATTCTGCTTAACGTCCTCCGGTCTGACACATATGGGACATTAGCAGATATAAAGATGGTGGGAACGATCCTGGAGGCAATGCCCAGAGGCAGTGCAACATCAGGAAAGTCCCGAATCGCTAACAATACAGATGTGTATACCGAGTATCTGTTGGGGGGTACCGGGTCCGTTTCTCCCGTTCTTTTGAAGCGTTCGGGTGGAACGACTGATGTGTCATCCGTCTACTTAACTTTAAAGCCAGGCTTAATACTCGTTCGCGTTATGGCCACGGTGGGTCAGTTAACAAAAGGGTGATGCTTGGCTCTTTTTTTTCTATTACTTCAAAACCACACGTTCTTATTGGTCGATTATCTTGTTACACTTTACATTCTTCTTATATAGTCCAGCTATTCTCTTTGAAGTATTGGGTCACATTTTACATATGAGTTATTATAACACAGTCTCCATTTTGGTCTTTAGAAACGTTCATTTTTCTATTTGTTATAATGCAATTTAATTATGCACATAGTCTGATTACTTGTCCAAACTTCTCTTGTTTTCTATACCCTGATTCTATTGTGTAAGTATCATATCGTCACATTTAACATTCTATGTTATAACGCTATACCAAAGACTATAAAAGGGTCAGATGGACTACTTAAGAGTTACGGCGAGCCGGGCTGATAGAGTTATCGTTAGTGGGGTAGTTACACCATTCACAGTGGCGGGCTATCCAAAGACTCAGACTGGAATTTGAACGGAAAATTCAACTGGCCTATCGACGTCTTTTTAACCTAAATGTGTCACGTTTAAAAGGGACATAACCAGTGTTTCTGTCCTCACTACTCATATAGGTAAAAGGGACCGGATGTTAGTCTTTTCTTTACAGTGTCTTTGGCTATGCACTACGTATATGTTGTTAATTACTTTTCATTCACGCATTAATGCTATGCTACGTGTTACCACAATGTATGCTTTTACAACTAACCCTATCGATATGCTTAAATATGTGAAGACATTTTACCCCCTTCTTCTTCTTCTTCTTCTGCGCTCCAGGGCCATAAGGCCACAATGGGTACCTATGTGTCGGTTTTCCAGTTTTCACTGGTGTCCTCGCTGCATTCAGCCGACACATTCCGATTTCGGAGGAGTTCAAAGGATAAAACTATATGGAAGATTTTTGTGTGGATAAAAAGGCAGGAGAATGGACCAAAAGTCAGAAAGACAGTAGTTGACACAAAGCAAAGAAAAAGGCAGAGTCAAAGAGAGAGACAGATTAGAGGAAGTTACAAGCACAGAACTTCCAGAAGGTGGGGGAACTATTTGTACGGAAAACTCCCAGGTATCCCCACGACCCCCTTGATTGTTAATATTGCTTTACATTCGTGGGTGGGGGTGGGTTTGGGGGGTATTATACAGACTTTACAACAACAACAACAACAAAATAAAGAGTCACCAGCTCAAATAATTTATGCTAAAATTTTCGTCGACGACGATGGCCGACTTAATTTGATATTTAAATTATGAACACGCACATTATTAGGTTATTTTATATCCCTGGTAAGTCATGAATAAGAACCACATTCCTTTGAGTAATAACCGGTCACTTCGAAGTGACTCAGCAGCAGTGCAGTGTCTCCTCGGTTGGTTGCCTCCTGACGGCCTAACATAGATTCGCTCCTCTTGGACTGCTGGTCTCGGATTCTGCGACCTGAACGTGCGGGGGTGTGGCTGCGAATTGGGACTCGGAAAGCGCGGCGTGGGAGCAACGCCACTGTACGGCCCAGAAGATAGGAAAAAACCGGTCACTTCATATCTCTGGTAAGCCAAACATGCAGCTGGAGCTGCATTGTCTTTTTCAGTGATTGGCTAATCTTAATCTTTCTTTGTTAAGTAATGGGACAAGAGCCTAATAGTCTCCTTAGTTATTGACCAATTATATACTCTTCCTCTGCAGAGCTTCAGAACGTTTTTAAAACCCTTTCACCGCCAGCCGGTTTTCAGCCAAAAAATACCATTAAACTTAACTGGGTAGAGAAAATAAAATATCTGCAATATTGCGAAGTCCTTTGTGACATGTAACATTAGGCCTATTCTTACCTCTCAAAATTAAGAAAATGGGGTCTTCGGATTACAGGCCCTGTTTTGATGCCTTTTAGTCACATGGGTGTTAAGCCGTTGTGGTGCAAAAATGCGACAGTGGCGGTGAAAGGGCTACATTTTAAACTTCATGGGTCGAATGGCCCCTGGTTACAGAAAACGACGGGTCCATTTCCAAAATAATGGGTCAATAATGCGTCAATGTAGTATTCATTAAACTTAAATTTTATTGCAGATTTTATGAGTCAGATCATCTCTGGCTGCACAAAAGGAGGGGTCAAATCACCGTGAATATGGGTCAATGACCGTGGGCCCGCTGACCATCTGAAGCTCTGTCCCTGGTAAGCCATATGAAAATCCGTTTAACGTCCTCCGGTCTGAAACAGACACATATGGGACATTAGTAGATATAAAGATGGTGGGAACGATCCTGGAGGCAATGCCCGGAGGCAGTGCAACCCCAGGAAAGTCCCGAATTTTTAACGATACAGATAGTATGAATATATGGTAAGCCATAAAGTAGGAGCCATCTTGTTTTAGTGGCTGGCCAATCAGAATCTGGCTATCTTGTACTTTAGTACCTCCTCGAATTTTCGCATTCAAATTTTTCACCGAGAAGCAGCATTCCGCCATTCTCAGGAAGGGATAGGGTTAGGATCAGCCTAGGATTTTGTTCTCATAAACCTGAAAGCCGATTTTGAGATTCAGCGTCATCAAAATGAGGTGGTGGGTCTAAAGTACAAGTCTGCCTGGCAAAGCCATAGAGCAAGAGCCATGTAGCCGTTATAGTTATTGGCCAATCATAATCTTTCCCTGGTAGGCCTAACCAATGAAGCAGCAGCATATATTTGACTGAATGACCAATCCTTCCGACTCTGTTGCATGGGTGCAACTACACAAAATGAAACACAACCTGAAAGGCCGGGGTCCAGGGGTAATGTCCCCCTGCAGCTGAAGCAAGAATTGATTTATGAAGGTATTTTAGTTTGCTTTTTCAACAATTTATACAAAATGCTGATTTTAAAAAGTGTTTTAAAAATACAGTAGACACACAAAGATCTTTCTTGAGAAATGTTTAAAAAGGAACTTCCTTTTCTGGTAAAATACAAAAACAGGAAATCCTTGTATAGCAGGAAAAGTGGCACCCACGCTGTTGTAACTGTTGTAAGTGATGAGGCAAGAACTGTTGCAGAGGTAGGTAGGCTTATCAAGGACTTGAGGACCCCACAACGACACAGACACATTATAATCTACTGAGAATGTTCCACAAACACAAGTCCCAGATCACCCGCGACGTTCAATAAACAAACGGCTTCGTACCAACGCTGCAATCTCGACAGCAAATCACGATACTATTGTCAGCGCATAAGCGCTCTTTAAGACTTGGACGTGAGAGAAACATAAAAAGGATTTGACGGAGCTATCAAAGGATATAGGACTTTGATCGACATGGCTGTGTCAAGCTTGGCGAGCTTGTGGCAAGGGGGGAGACTCAACCGCTCAAACCCTTTCACTTCGCATTAACGAGGACAGTTTGCTCCACCCGCAATGAAGCACGACCTATGTCATGAACACGCAACATGAAACACGCGAGTTCTTTATTTTGTTTTTATAATATACATTTTTATATATATCCCACTGATTATACTACAGCGCCTCCCAACCGACCCTTTCCCCAGACCAACGTTGATGAACCCAATACTGTACCTGCTACATCGAAGACTACAGCACCAGAACTACTTGTACCTAAGAGCAACTGCTATGAGGACGTACAACTTTCTACTAACAACAACAACAGGTTTTGTACTTTTTCCCGCGACAAAGACACCATGTATTTATGTAGTAAACATGGAAACGAAATGTGTCCACCACAGATAAGTGTTTTCGTGGTCTAGTGACAGTCCATAGCTGTGCTTTGCCTCCTGTGGTTGTTAACGTTGTTTTGTGTCCGGCTTCTGACACTATATGCAAACCTTTGGTTTCTGAAGCTGTTGCCATAATAACACGTTAACAAACCAGTTAATGAAAAACGTATTTTGGAGTACAATCTACTTTTTTAAAAACACAGCATATAAAAACAATCCCGTGGAAAAAATAAAGCAACAACAAAATTCTGAAGAAACACGCTACGAACACGGGAAACAGTCATCCCTGTCAACATAACAAATAAAGCAACAACAAAATTCTGAAGAAACACGCTACGAACACGGGAAACAGTCATCCCTGTCAACATAACAAATAAAGCAACAACAACATTCTGAAGAAACACGCTACGAACACGGGAAACAATCATCCCTGGGAGCAACAACAACATTCTGAAGAAACGGGCTACGAACTGCGGGAAACAATCCCTGTAGAAAACATAACAAATATTCCTATGAGCAACATTATGTTTGTGTTCTTGTTATTAATTGTTATTTCCGGCTTTGCTACGAATATTGGGAAGGTTGGGGGGGGGTCATCCCTGAAAAACGTATGGAACAATCTACTTTTTTAAAAACACAGCATATAAAAACAATCCCGTGGAAAAAATAAAGCAACAACAAAATTCTGAAGAAACACGCTACGAACAATCATCCCTGTCAACATAACAAATAAAGCAACAACAAAATTCTGAAGAAACACGCTACGAACACGGGAAACAGTCATCCCTGTCAACATAACAAAATAAAGGAGGGGGTGGGGAGAGGGGGAGGGCGGGGTGGGGAGGGAAAAACTTGTAGAAAACAATGTTTGTTATTCCTATGAATAACAGATTATGTTTGTGTTCTTGTATTAATTGTATTTACTTGTTATTTATATTGGGGGGGGGGGGGGGGGGGGGTTATGCGTAACTGTTTTTTAAATAATAACTCTAGACCTTAAAGGGCAAACTGTTGTAGAAAACAATCAGGCATCAGAACGGTCTTATAGAAGTCCAATTCTCCGAAAACTCCGATAAAAGGGACATCAAGGTGCTATGCTGTAGAGGGACATGTCTGACTGTGACAATACTGACATCACTTCACAACATGACCAAAAAGGCTTTATGCACACACGCACGCACACGCACACGCACACGCACACGCACACGCACACGCACGCACACGCACACACACACACACACACCAATCTCCATGGGTGCAACCTTTCCTGGTATACAAGGATTTCCTGTTTTGGTTTGTGGCACAAGCCACAAACCTATAACTCACTTTGTCGGTCTGTCTGTCGGTCTGTCTGTCGGTCTGTCTGTCGGTCGGTCATTCCAAAATTGTCGCACTTCAAATCGAGGCTGACAAAATTGTTGCACTTCAAATCGAGGCTGCACTTCAAATCGAGGCTGCTCTTTAAAATGATGTTTCGTTTTCAGTACATTCTCGCACGCCACAAACGATTGCGAATCCGCGCTTGTTTTAATTTTACCAGAAAAGGAAGTCCCCTTTTTTTAAATTTGTCAAACAAGATCTTTATGTGTCTACTGATTTTTTTAAACACTTCAAGATAAGCATGTGTATAAATTGTGGAAAAAGCAAACTAAAATACCTTCATAAATCAATGTTTGCTTCAGCTGCAGGGGGACATTACCCCTGGACCCCGGCCTTTCAGTTTTTTTCATTTTGTGTAGTTGCACACATGTATGTATTCGATACAGGCAACCTGTTTACTACTTATTTTTTTTCTTCAACCTCAACCAACAGTGTACATATGAAGCGAAGGGCCCGTTGCAGGAAAATCTTTACTTACTGTCGACAGTATTGGATTTCAAGGCAAGCAGTCAGTCTTCTCGGAGCAAGAACTACTTAGTGAGTACTCTGCCAGAACCTGATATTCTAACAACAGGGATCAATTCGATGTGCCCCCAGGTCTGTGTGTCCATGTCTCTATGTCGTCGATGTGTGTCACCATCATTGTGCCCCCGCCTCTATAGTATGTCCCTGTCGCTATGTGTCACCACCATTGTGCCCCCGCCTCTATAGTATGTCCCTGTCGCTATGTGTCACCACCATTGTGCCCCCGCCTCTATAGTACGTCCCTGTCGATGTGTGTCACCATCATTGTGCCCCCGCCTCTATAGTATGTCCCTGTCGCTATGTGTCACCATCATTGTGCCCCCGCCTCTCTAATATGTCCCTGTCGCTATGTGTCACCATCATTGTGCCCCCGCCTCTATAATATGTCCCTGTCGCTATGTGTCACCATCATTGTGCCCCCGCCTCTATAATATGTCCCTGTCGCTATGTGTCACCATCATTGTGCCCTCACCTCTATTGATGTCCATGTCGCTATGTGTCACCATCATTGTGCCCTCACCTCTATTGATGTCCATGTCGCTATGTGTCACCATCATTGTGCCCTCACCTCTATTGATGTCCATGTCGCTATGTGTCACCATCATTGTGCCCTCACCTCTATTGATGTCCCTGTCGCTATGTGTCACCATCATTGTGCCCTCACCTCTATTGATGTCCATGTCGCTATGTGTCACCATCATTGTGCCCTCACCTCTATTGATGTCCATGTCGCTATGTGTCACCATCATTATGCCCTCACCTCTATTGATGTCCATGTCGCTATGTGTCACCATCATTATGCCCTCACCTCTATTGATGTCCATGTCGCTATGTGTCACCATCATTGTGCCCTCACCTCTATTGATGTCCATGTCGCTATGTGTCACCATCATTGTGCCCTCACCTCTATTGATGTCCCTGTCGCTATGTGTCACCATCATTGTGCCCTCACCTCTATTGATGTCCATGTCGCTATGTGTCACCATCATTGTGCCCTCACCTCTATTGATGTCCATGTCGCTATGTGTCACCATCATTGTGCCCTCACCTCTATTGATGTCCATGTCGCTATGTGTCACCATCATTATGCCCTCACCTCTATTGATGTCCATGTCGCTATGTGTCACCATCATTGTGCCCTCACCTCTACTGATGTCCCTGTCGCTATGTGTCACCATCATTATGCCCTCACCTCTATTGATGTCCATGTCGCTATGTGTCACCATCATTGTGCCCTCACCTCTATTGATGTCCATGTCGCTATGTGTCACCATCATTGTGCCCTCACCTCTATTGATGTCCATGTCGCTATGTGTCACCATCATTATGCCCTCACCTCTATTGATGTCCATGTCGCTATGTGTCACCATCATTGTGCCCTCACCTCTACTGATGTCCCTGTCGCTATGTGTCACCATCAGTATGCCCTCACCTCTATTGATGTCCATGTCGCTATGTGTCACCATCATTGTGCCCTCACCTCTATTGATGTCCATGTCGCTATGTGTCATCATCATTGTGCCCTCACCTCTATTGATGTCCATGTCGCTATGTGTCACCATCATTATGCCCTCACCTCTATAATATGTCCCCGTCGCTATGTGTCACCATCATTGTGCCCCCGCCTCTATAAATGTCCCTGTCTC
>CM065694.1:5076984-5084484 GCA_017654935.2 Phymorhynchus buccinoides
ACACACATAGACACAACAGGACAAAGTTTAAAGTGAACAAAATTGTTCATTTATTTACATAAAAAAGAAGAAGAAAAAAAACGAACAAAAAACCCCCAATTCAAATATTCAATCCATGAATGGCTTTAGAGTAATGAAACCATTAAACACAAATGTCATCACGACAGGGCCAACCAATAAAAACACATTTATTCGCATTTCGTGATCACGTTGGAGCCTGTGAATCCATCAACCTGTTTTATATTACAAGGTCAACTATTCCATCATTGCAACTCCAGGATGCTATAAAAATAACATATTATTATATTGGTACTAATTCCCCCCGTGGGAATACCGGGGAGGTCTTTTGCATAAATAGTTCCCCCACCTTCTGGAAGTTCTGTGCTTGTAACTTCCTCTAATCTGTCACTCTCGTTGACTCAGCATTTTCCCTTTGCTTACTGTCATCTGCTAATTCAAAAGTAGTTCGTAACCGTGAATGAGTACTCAGATTAAATACGATAATAAATGTCTCTCGCATGACATCCTAGCTCTAAGAAATACATTCAAAACTTGTCCAGCAATTATGTTAAGAAAACGAAGATTGGTTGATTAATTGATCGACTGACTGACAGATTGACTGACTATTGATGGATTAGTTGAATACATGAAATGAATGAATTTTTAAGGGCAAAGAAATGATTGAAAAAGTGAGAAGAAGAAGAAGAAGAAGAAGAAGAAGAAGAAGAAGAAGAAGAAGAAGAAGAAGAAGAAGAAGAAGAAGAAGAAGAAGAAAGGACGAGACACAAGTGTAATGGTAATACAATGGGATCAACCCCGATCAACGGGCACCTCAGAATCGCTCGGACAGATAATTCATTGGAAAGATAATGGTTCAGGTTCAGGTTCAGCAAAGCGATATTAAACACTCACACGCACACGCACACACACGCACGCACGCACGCACGCACACACACGCACACGCGCACACACACACACACACACACACAAACACACACACACTACTATTATGCCTACTGGTAACAGGGAACACAAATGCAAGCTCCTAGTAACAGGGGCAAACTTGTTAATATTGCGCCAGGAGGGATTTGAACTCGCAACAATTAACACGCACGCACACACACACACACACACACACACACACACACACACACACACACACGCACACACGCACACACACACAAACATACACACACACATACACGCACACACACACGCACGCACGCACGCACGCACGCACGCACGCACGCACGCACGCACGCACGCACGCACACGCACGCGCACACACGCACGCACACGCACACACACACTGCCTACTGGTAAAAGAACGGAGAACAAAAATTAAAACTCCTAGTCATAGGGGGGCATTTTGTTTTACTATTGCGTCAGGAGGGATTTGAACTCGCAACAATTAACCCCCACACACACACACACAAACCACACACACACACACACACACACACACACACACACACACTGCCTACTGGTAAAAGAACGGAGAACAAAAATGAAAACAAGGGCGTCGCCGAGCGGCAGACATGTCCGTCACCAGCAATGCCACGCACTTGCGACACCCCGTCGAGTGTCACATCCTGACACAAAATTGCAAGGGATTCTGTCTTCTAGTTCACGAGATACAGCTTGAAGAAGAAATATATAGCGCAAAGAAGGAAATTTCGGTTTTCAAGGTCAAACTTCAAGGTCAAGGTCAGCATGGCGATAATTTATGCTGGGATGTTTTCTACTCTAGGGTATACAGTATACAATCTGAAGCGCTTCTGTCAAGCACAAATGTGGAAAATAAAGCTTAAAACCCAGTTTGTAGACCCCTACCACATTCAAGGCCTACCGATCTCCCGGACCGTGACGTTGACCTTGATCGGTATGCCACCATCAGAACGGGCATAAGCCAAAGTACCTACATGCCAAATTTGAAGACTCTAACACCAACGGTGTGGGAGTTATGGCCCCTTAAAGATTTTCGGTTTTCAAGGTCGTAAGCCAAGGTCAAGGTCACGACGGCGAAACATTTTTTTCGGATGCCTTCCTCTCATGGTGACACACCAGCAGACAAAATTTGACGCGATTCGGTCAAGCGGTTCGGGAGATATCCTTGGGACACACACAGAAAAAACAACAAAAAAAAAAAACAAAACAAAAAACAAACAAAAAAACAAGGGGTTCGGGAGGTATCCTTGGGACAGACAAAAAAAACAAACAAACAAAAATACAAACCAGCCCACGGCAAAGTCCGATCACCTATGGTGACGGACAATTATGCTACGGGGTGTTGCAAGTGCGTGGCATTGCTGGTGACGGACATGCCTGCCCCTCTGCGAAAAAACCCCGCAAGGTTCCTGTTCGGCGTGCCGTAGGGGAAGACGGGGTAAAAAGCGCATGGGCGGGTAAGAAGCCCACCCCAATTATCTCATGAAATGAAGCAAATGTCAGTCTCATTTTGCCCATGAGACGAGCGTTAATGTCTAGCATTCGTCTCATGGGCATGCGCTTTTTACCCCGTCTTCCCCTAACTTCACGGCTGGCCGGGTGGTCTTATGGTTGCTTTGAACTTCTGTAGCGGCTGGGGGGGGGGGGGGGGGGGGGGGGGGGGGGGGGGGGGGGGGGGGGGGGGGGGGGGGGGGTGTTGGGGGGTGTGTGTGTGTGCGCGCTCTCTCTCTCTGTATGTTTGTGTGTCTGTGTCTCTCTCTTGCTTTCTGTCTCTGTCACCCCCACCCCACCCTCTCTCTGTGTCTTTGTCTGTAGGGCCTATGTCTGATGTCTGTCTGTCTCTGTCTCTCTGTGTCTCTCTCTCTCTGTCTCTCTGTCTGTCTGTCTCTCTCTCTGTCTTTGTCTATCTCTCTCTATGTGTCTCATGTCTCTGTATGTCTATGTGTCTCTCTCTGTGTCTATCTCTCTCTTTGTCTGTCTGTCTCTCTCTGTCTCTCTCTGTCTCTCTCTCTCTCTCTCTCTGTCTGCCTCTGTGCCTGCTCCGGGGCGGAGGACGTTAAACAAATTTTCATTCATCCAACCGGAACAGCAGTTGTCCTCTTTGCTCTCTGTCTATGTCTCTCTGTCTGTCTGTCTCTCTTTGTGTCTTTCTTTGTCTGTCTGTCTGTCTCTGCATCTCTCTCTCCTCTCTCTCTCTCTCTCTCCCCCTCTCTCTCTCTCTCTCTCTCCCCCCCCACCACACACTCTCTCTCTCTCTCTCTCTCTCTCTCTCTTCATAGTTTAGGACAGGATTCAAAAGTAGTAGGCCTTTCCAAGACTAACGAGTGGTGGGGGGGGGGGGGGGGGGGCGTGTGCTCTCTCTGTGCTTTCCCCTGTCCCTGTCCCCACCCAACCCCTGTACCCCCCCTTAACCCCCCCCCACCCCCCCACCCCCCCCACCCCCCCCAACCCACCTCTCATCCCCCCTCTCTCTCTCTCTCTCTCCCTTCCCCCCCCCCCCTCTCTCTCTCTCTCTCTTCTCTCAAAAACACCCCCCCCCCCCGCACAAGGGGCCTCTGTCTCTCTCTGTCTGTCTCTCTCTCTCTCTCTCTTTGTCTGTCTCTCTCTATGTGTCTCATGTCTGTATGTCTATGTGTCTCTCTCTCTTTCTGTCTCTCTCTTTCTGTCTCTCTCTCTGTCTCTCTCCTCTCTCTCTCTCTCTCTCTCTCTCTCTCTCTCTCTCTGTCTGCCTCTGTGCCTGCTCCGGGGCGGAGGACGTTAAACAAATTTTCATTCATTCATATCCTGACACAACATTTGAAGAGCTTATGTCTTGTAGTTCACGAGATACAGCTTGGACAATAATATATAGCGCAAAGAAGGAAATTTCGGTTTTCAAGGTCACACTTCAAGGTCAAGGTCAGCATGGCGATACTTTATGCTCGAATGTTTTCTACTCTAGGGTATACAGTGCCACACACAATATGAAGCGCTTCTGTTAAGTACAAATGTGGAAAATATGGCTGAAAACCCAATCTGTATACCCCTACTACTTTCAAGGCCTACCGATCTCCCGGATCGTGACATTGACCTTGGTTGGTATGCCACCATCAGAACGGGCATACGCCAAAGTACCTGCATGCCAAATTGGAAGACTCTAACACCAACGGTGTGGGAGTAATAACCCCTTAAATATTTTCGGTTTCCAAGGTCGTACGCCAAGGTCAAGGTGACGACGGCAAAATGTTTTGCGCGGATGCCTTCCTCTCATAGTGACACACCAGCACACAAAATTTGAAGCGATTCGGTCAAGCGGTTCGGGAGATATCCTTGGGACAGACAGAAGGAGAAAAAAATGACCCTCCGATTTTCAGGCTCCAGTGATCTTTTTTACCTTGACCTTGACCTTGATCGGTATGCCATCATCAGAAAGGGCATAAGCCAAACCACCTTCATACCAAGTTTCAACATCCTATGTTGATCGGTGCCTGAGATATGGCTAAAAATAGATTTTCGGTTTTCAAGGTCGTACGTCAAGGTCAAGGTCACGACGGCAAAATGGTTTGCGCGGATCTCTTCCTATTAAGGTGGCACACCTTCACACAAAATTTGACGCGATTCGGTCAAGCGGTTCGGGAGATATCCTTGGTACATACAGACAGAAAAAAAAAAAAAAAAACAAGGCTTACCTATCTCCCGGACCGTGACCTTGACCTTGATCGGTATGCCACCATCAGAACGGGCATAAGCCAAAGTACCTACATGCCAAATTTGAAGACTCTAACACTAACGGTGTGGGAGTTATGGCCCCTGAAAGATTTTCGGTTTTCAAGGTCGTACGTCAAGGTCAAGGTCAAGGTCACTACGGCACAATGGTTTGTGCGGATGCCTTCCTCTCACAGTGACACACCAGCACACAAAAATTGACGTGATTCGGTCAACCCGTTCGAAAGATATCCTTGGGACAGACAGAAGGAGAAAAAAATGACCCTCCGATTTTCAGGCTCCAGCGATCTTTTTGACCTTGACCTTGACCTTGATCGGTATGCCATCATCAGAACGGGCATAAGCCAAACCACCTTCATACCAAGTTTCAACATCCTATGTCGATCGGTGCCCGAGATATGGCTAAAAATAGATTTTCGGTTTTCAAGGTCGTACGTCAAGGTCAAGGTCACGACGGCAAAATGGTTTGCGCCGATCTCTTCCTATTAAGGAGGCACACCTTCACACAAAATTTGACGCGATTCGGTCAAGCGGTTCGGGAGATATCCTTGGGACAGACAGAAAAGAAAAACAAACAAACAAAAAACAAACAAACAAAACAAACAAACCAGCCCATCGCAAAGTCCGTTACCTTTGGTGACGGACAACTAGTAACAGGGGGGGGGGGGGGGGGGGGGGGGGGGGGCAAATTTGTTAATAACTTAATATTGCGCCAGGAGGGATTTGAACTCGCAACAATTAACCTGCCAGGCATCGGAACCTTTGAAGTATTTGTGAGCATTGTGAATATCTTATTGGTCTTTTAAACACACCACACACTAAAAAGAGAGAGAGAGAGAGAGAGAGAGAGAGAGAGAGAGAGAGAGAGAGAGAGAGAGAGAGAGAGAGAGAGAGAGAGAGAGAGAGAGAGAGGACAGAGACAGAGACAGAGGAGAGAGAGAGAGAGAGAGAGAGAGAGAGAGAGAGAGATCTCCAAAACGAAGTTCTGCTCTTTTTAGAGATCAAAAGCATGGGGTTGTTTGCTATATCCTCGAGGTTTTCCTCCCTAAATCCACATATTAGTCACCATCGTTAGGAGCGCAATCAATGTTAGGTAAACGGCGGCTAAAGGGCAAAGAGAAGACATGCTAGATGAACATAGCAATAAATAACCAGCGTGTTTGATCTTTTAAAACCGTGCATACATCTTGCCAGACAGACCACCTTGGCGTGAGAAGAAATAGAAATGTAATGTGAATGTAAAGACTGTTACGGTGGTGTTCTTAAATTTGCTTACTTTACCTTTTTGTGTGTGTGAGAGGAAGAAAGAGAACGTTGCGTGCAATCATCGTGTTTTGTGTGTGTTTTGTGTGTTGTTTTTCCCCATTATAGTCCCGTCAACAGCTACGGTCATCTCAGGACTGTCACCGCGTAAAGTTCGACCACCTAGTACAAAACACTCATCAATGTATCTGACCAACGTTCAACAACCTGTAAACAACAAAACATACAGTACAATTCATAACATGACACCTCCATCATTGCACCCTATAGCACATAAGTCCACACAGTGCTGGAAACGTTGAGTCACGCTACTCTATTTATCGGATCCACGTACAAAAAAACACCAGTAAAAAAGGATAACAAATACATACTAGTAAGCTAAAATACATAAAAAGGCTATATAAGCAAATATGCACTGCAGAACGGACAACAGGTCAACTCAAGTGCGCAAATCATCGTGTTTATTTTACTTTCTAATGATTAATTATTTGTTTGCCTTTAATGTTCTTAATTGTTATCAATGTAAAGCGCACAGAGCTCATGTGAGAAACAGCGCTATATAAATTCCCATTATTATTATTATACTGTAAAGTCAAAAACATAACTTGGCAAAGGATACTGTTCTTGTACTGTGAGCTTTAAATATCACACCTATCTATTTTTCCTTTAGCAGAGGCTCGGGGTACGGGCCCGTATCTCAAATTCTCCATGCTACGGATACGGCGCTCAATCACGGGACACATAAATTGTGCGCAAATGTCTTTAAAAACTACTAACATTAACTCTGATATGTTCCTACCCCTATCCCTAACCGTATTCCTTACCAAGATGCGTTAAATATACGAAATAAGAAAAATGCAATTTGTTGACGAAAAATTCGACTAAGAAGAGTTACTATCCATGAACATGGTCTGAGTGTTGCAAGAATGCCGTACCTGTAGCCACTGTTTTCCAGTCTTTTATACCTAGTGCAATATGAGGGTCCTGAGAGGTAACTCTCTCTCACTCTCTCTCTCTCTCTCAATGGTTGGTCTAACGTCTAATTAAAAGAGAGGTAACACGACCCTCTGTGTTTATGCCGTGCATACTGGGTGGCAGATACAGGATCTTCCTATACCCTTCCAGCCATTTCTAACGTGCACGTGTCAAACACTAGCGGAGTAACCAATCAAATGACAGATAGGATAGCAAGCGCGAGACATCATGTCTGGTTTGAATTCTGCTGCGACGCTTCAGTTTCGAAACTTACGCGTATTGTTTTCGTGGAAGAAACCGGACTTGTTAGGGCAAAATCAGTACTAGTCCAAGCACATTCTTCACTCCAAGCCTACATTTTAATTCCAAACATTAATAACACCAGGGGTAAGGATTATGTATGTGAAAGTGGAGAGCAGCCTTTTCAAGGATCGGAACACTCACTGTGCTCTGGTTTCCTAGAAATTAAACCGTCAAAACGGCGATTCCTCCTTAGCGGAGATGCCGGAGAGAGAAGCCATTTAGGATGGGGTGGGTGAAGGTCACTCATTGTGGTTGAAGCGTTTTCTTTTATTGAAGAGCAGTAAAAAAAGAATTGGAGCTATTTCC
>CM065694.1:5086984-5106984 GCA_017654935.2 Phymorhynchus buccinoides
CATTCACTCCACTAGAAACTGGCATACGGGAATTTGGTGGTAGAAGATTGTTATGCATGCGATGCGCACAAACATTTATCTACGTGCATAGTACCACTCTGTTCCTTTGTGCCGTATATTTGTGTATTTAACTAATTCAAGTCGTTCCGGCCATATATATGGCCGGAATTAATAGATAGTTGTCAATTTGATGCATTTGATTCAAGGGAAGTAAATCTGTGTACACCATACCTTGGTCACTTATAAACTAGCTTCGCTCCCTTAGATCACAATTTTGCCTCTGACTTTGCTTTTGCAGTGGTTTGTTGTGGGGTAACCAATCGGTGTACAGAGTTTTTCTATATAAAGTCTATATATATATAAAAAGTCTGATCTACCACTTCCCTACATCTAAGCCTGAAGTAAAAACCCATAATCTTCTTTCATTTCTCTTTTTGTTTATGCATGTTTTGTTTGTGTGTATGGCTGGAGCGATTTGTGAGGGTTTTTTTAATGACTCAAAATCGTTGCGATGCGAATGAGTTAAAACAGAAGGGAGTTAAAACTGAAACTAAACTTGTACACTTCTTCACTGCACGTTTTTCTCAACCTCTGGAGTTGACGTCCATAACATTGTCACAAAAGGTAAAGAAGACTCGGTCAGGTATCCCCCAAAGGTGTAATATCAATCTTGTACACAGAACAGAACTAGAAAGTTAGACGACACCAACAGCTACGATGCAATGAGGTCAGACACTGTACTATCACATCTTTTCTTTTGAGGGCAACAATAAGCTTGAATAAGTTTTAAAGACCCACTGACCCACCACGATTAAGTCCCCCGGTTTTTTTTCTGGGTAGCTGTGACCCACATACAAATGTCCCCAACTTCAAATCGAGGCTGCTCTTTAAAATGATGCTTCGGTTTGAATTTGGGGGCATTTGTTCATGAGTCAAGCCTGGTCAAAACAAAATTTCTTACCAGCTATAAGAGGGAAAACACGTGGAACCCGTGATTTTGACAACGTGATTCTGGTGGGTCTTTAAACAATGCCTGAATGAAATGAACTGGCACACAAAACGCGCGTAAGAGCACGCGCACACATATTACCATACAGGGGCATAATTATCAGCACACGCTTGCACGCGCACAGCAATCGAAAGATGAACGAGAGAGAGAGAGAGGAGAGAGAGAGAGAGAGAGAGAGAGAGAGAGAGAGAGAGAGATAGAGAGAGAGAGGAGAGAGAGAGAGAGAGAGAGAGAGAGAGAGGAGAGAGAGAGAGAGAGAGAGAGAGAGAGAGAGAGAGAGAGAGAGAGAGAGAGAGGGGAGAGGAGAGAGAGAGGAGGAAGAGAGAGAGAGAGAGAGAGAGAGAGAGGAGAGAGAGAGAGAGAGAGAGAGAGAGAGAGAGAGAGAGAGAGAGACGAAGAGAGAGAGAGAGAGAGAGAGAGAGAGAGAGAGAGAGAAGAGAGAGAGAGAGAGAGAGGAGACGAGAGAGAGAGAGAGGAGAGAATGAGAGAGAGAGAGAGAGAGAGGAGAGAGAGAGAGAGAGAGAGAGAGAGAGAGAGAGGAGAGAGAGAGAGAGAGAGAGAGAGGAGTAGAGAGAGAGAGAGGGAGGAGGAGATGGAAGGAGAAGAGAGAGAGAGAGAGAGAGAGAGAGATGAGAGAGAGAGGATAGAGAGAGAGACGGAGAGAGTGAGAGAGAGAGAGAGAAGAGAGAGAGAGATCCAAAACGAAGTTCTGCTCTTTTTAAAGATCAAAAGCATATGGGTTGTTTGCCATATCCTCGAGGTTTTCCTCCCTAAATCCACATATTAGTCACCATCGTTAGGAGCGCAATCAATATTAGGTAAACGGCGGCTAAAGGGCAAAGAGAAGACATGCTAGATGAACATAGCAATAAATAACCAGCGTGTTTGATCTTTAAAAACCGTGCATACATCTTGCCAGACAGACCACCTTGGCGTGAGAAGAAATAGAAATGTAATGTGAATGTAAAGACTGTTAAGGTGGTGTTCTTAAATTTGCTTACTTTACCTTTTTGTGTGTGTGAGAGGAAGAAAGAGAACGTTGCGTGCAATCATCGTGTTTTGTGTGTGTTTTTTATTTTATTTTTTTCCATTATAGTCCCGTCAACAGCTACGGTCATCTCAGGACTGTCACCGCGTAAAGTTTGACCACTTATTACAAAACACTCATCAATATATCTTACCAACGTTCAACAACCTGTAAACAACAAAACATACAGTACAATTCATAACATGACACCTCCATCATTGCACCCTATAGCACATAAGTCCACATAGTGCTGGAAACGTTGAGCCACTCTACTCTATTTATCGGACCCACGTTAAAAAAAAAAAACCCAGTAAAAAAGGATAACAAATACATACTGGTAAGCTAAAATACATAAAAAGGCTATATAAGCAAATATGCACTGCAGAACGGACAACAGGTGCCCACTCAAGTGCGCAAATCATCGTGTTTATTTTAATTTCTAATGATTCATTATTTGTTTGCCTTTAATGTTCTTAATTGTTATCAATGTAAAGCGCACAGAGCTCGTGTGAGAAACAGCGCTATATAAATTCCCATTATTATTATTATACTGTAAAGTCAAAAACATAAATTGGCAAAGGATACTGTCCTTGTACTGTGAGCTTTAAATATCACACCTATCTATGTTTCCTTTAGCAGAGGCTCGGGGTACGGGCCCGTATCTCAAATTCTCCAGGCTAGGGATACGGCGCTCAATCACGGGACACATAAATTGTGCACAAATGTCTTTAAAAACTACTAACATTAACTCTGATATGTTCATAACCCTATCCCTAACCGTATTCCTTACCAAGATGCGTTAAATATACGAAATAAGACCAAATGCAATTTGTTGACGAAAAATTCGACTAAGAAGAGTGTCTATCCCCGAACATGGTCTGAGTGTTGCAAGAATGCCGTACCTCTAGCCACTGTTTTGCAGTCCTTTGTACCTAGTGCAATATGAGGGTCCTGAGAGGTAACTCTCTCTCTCTCTCTCTCTCTCTCTCTCTCTCTCTCCTCCCTCCCTCCCTCTCTCTCTCTCTCTCTCTCTCTCCTCTCTCCTCTCTCCCTCCCTCCCTCCCTCCCTCCCTCCACTCTCCTCCCTCCCTCTCTCTCTCTCTCTCTCTCTCTCTCTCTCTCTCTCTCTCTCTCTCTCAATGGTTGGTCTAACGTCTAATTAAAAGAGAGGTAACACGACCCTCTGTGTTTATGCCGTGCATACTGGGTGGCAGATACAGGATCTTCCTGTACCCTTCCAGCCATTTCTAACGTGCACGTGTCAAACACTAGCGGAGTAACCAATCAAATGACAGATAGGATAGCAAGCGCGAGACATCATGTCTGGTTTGAATTCTGCTGCGACGCTTCAGATTAGAAACTTACGCGTATTGTTTTCGTGGAAGAAACCGGACTTGTTAGGGCAAAATCAGTACTAGTCCAAGCACATTCTTCACTCCAAGCCTACATTTTAATTCCAAACATTAATAACACCAGGGGTAAGGATTATGTATGTGAAAGTGGAGAGCAGCCTTTTCAAGGATCGGAACACTCACTGTGCTCTGGTTTCCTATAAATTAAACCGTCAAAACGGCGATTCCTCCTTAGCGGAGATGCCGGAGAGAGAAGCCATTTTGGATGGGGTGGGTGAAGGTCACTCATTGTGGTTGAAGCGTTTTCTTTTATTGAAGAGCAGTAAAAAAAAGAATTGGAGCTATTTCCTTTGTTGTGAGCGAAACTCTTTTAGATAAACTGTATAAAATTAAAAAGAAAACAGAAAAAAGGCTTGTAGCCTATTGCGAACATTTCGTGCAAACGGTTTGGCGGCCATTAGAAAAGAGACGACACACGCCTTCTCTTTGGGTGAAAGAATTTGACTTCCAGCACCTCCGCCAAGGAGGAATCGCCGATTTGACGGTTTGATTTCTAGGAAACCAGAGCAAAGTGAGTGTTGCAATCTCTGTAAAGGGTGTTTTCCTGGTGATCTGGACGTGTTTCTTACAAAATTGCATCCGTCAGGGTGTCCCTTTAAGAAGTGTCCTAACACCTCAGAAAATGTATTCCAAATTAGTGCATTACTTTTACAATGAACATGTTCACAGCTTATCAGCCTGACATGCACAAAAACCAACCAACCAACAAAGCCATACATTTCTATGTGAACCTAATTACAAATATATTTTTCTTTTTTTAAACCAGGCATTTTGAAACACAATAAAAATGGACGAAAAAACAACAACAAACCAACGCAATGCTTCTGCATAACAGACCCGGTCGTCGATCACAACATTTCACTTCTATGAGACAATACCAATCGTTGATCTGCACCTCAAGGTAGTGTAAACTACTTTTAAAGCAACACTACACCGATCGTCGATCACCACCTTTATTGACGACAGCCATAGCCCCCTGTGGCGCTCACTCTCTCCACATACAGAAGTATGTAGCGCTCCGACAACGCAAGACACGCGCGCACGCGCGCACACGCACGCACACACATGCACACACACATACACACACACACACACACACACACACACACACACACACACACGCACGCACGCGCGCGCACGCACGCACGCACGCACACGCACGCACGCACACGCGCACACACACACACACACACACACACACACACACACACACACACACACACACACACATGAATGAATGGAGACCATACTTCTGCAATGAATTAGCCGCGAACATCAAAGAAAACTCAACACGCCAGTTTTCTTTCTGCATAATGAAGCTCGCGGGCGGGGGGGCGGGGGGCGGGGGGGGGGGGGGCGGGGGTATGTTTCTTTCAAAGGACCAAAAGCCCTGTACAACAGTAACAACAGTGCCCGAGAGAGGTCTGCGCCATTGAACTGGGAACAGGAACACAAAGAGGAAAGTGTACAGGCATTGTACATGACATTGTACATGACAAATGACTGCATAATAATGATAATGATAATAATAATAATAATAATAATAATAGAATGAAATAGTGAGGCCAAGAGAGGAGATAACGAAATTGAATAAAGGGTGAATACTCTCTTTCTAATTAACACCCCTCCACCAAAGTTGATTACGATACCAATCACCTAGCATGCAGTGCGTGGGTCAGAACCAAAGTGAGACAAAGCATGATTCTCATAATCATAATCATAATAATAATAATAATAATAATAATGACCATTTTTATAGCGCTTATTCTCCTTACGGGGCTCTAAGCGCTTCACAAAGAAGTTAAAAATCTGAGTAAAAAAACTACAAAAAACGCACTTATCACAAGGAACAAAAGGAACAACACGAAACGAAATCACCACAAACAAGAAAAGTGTTCTTGTTGCACTATCTAACGATCATTGTTGATTTTCATTTGTGACTTTATAAATGCTATTTAAACCAAACGAAATCACGATAACTACATTTACGTCAACCCCCCCCCCCCCCCCCCGCCCCCATTCACACTCCACTAGAAACTGCATACGGGAATTTGGTGGTAGAAGATTGTTATGCATGCGATGCGCACAAACATTTATCTACGTGCATAGTACCACTCTGTTCCTTTGTGCCGTATATTTGTGTATTTAACTAATTCAAGTCGTTCCGGCCATATCAATAGATAGTTGTCAATTTGATGCATTTGATTCAAGGGAAGTAAATCTGTGTACACCATACCTTGGTCACTTATAAACTAGCTTCGCTCCCTTAGATCACAATTTTGCCTCTGACTTTGCTTTTGCAGTGGTTTGTTGTGGGGTAACCAATCCGGTGTACAGAGTTTTTCTATATAAAGTCTATATATATAAAAAGTCTGATCTACCACTTCCCTACATCTAAGCCTGAAGTAAAAACCCATAATCTTCTTTCATTTCTCTTTTTGTTTATGCATGTTTTGTTTGTGTGTGTGGCTGGAGCGATTTGTGAGGGTTTTTTTAATGACTCAAAATCGTTGCGATGCGAATGAGTTAAAACAGAAGGGAGTTAAAACTGAAACTAAACTTGTACACTTCTTCACTGCACGTTTTTCTCAACCTCTGGAGTTGACGTCCATAACATTGTCACACAAGGTAAAGAAGACTGTCAGGTATCCCCCAAAGGTGTAATATCAATCTTGTACACAGAACAGAACTAGAAAGTTAGACGACACCAACAGCTACGATGCAATGAGGTCAGACATTGTACTATCACATCTTTTCTTTTGAGGGCAACAATAAGCTTGAATAAGTTTTAAAGACCCACTGACCCACCACGATTAAGTCCCCCGGGTTTTTTTCTGGGTAGCTGTGACCCACATACAAATGTCCCCAACTTCAAATCGAGGCTGCTCTTTAAAATGATGCTTTCGGTTTGAATTTGGGGGCATTTGTTCATGGGAGTCAAACCTGGTCAAAACAAAATTTTCTTACCAGCTATAAGAGGGAAAACACGTGGAACCCGTGATTTTGACACGTGATCTGGTGGGTCTTTAAACAATGCCTGAATGAAATGAACTGGCACACAAAACGCGCGTAAGAGCACGCGCACACATATTACCATACAGGGGCATAATTATCAGCACACGCTTGCACGCGCACAGCAATCGAAGATGAAAGATGAAGAGAGAGAGAGAGAGAGAGAGAGAGAGAGAGAGAGAGAGAGAGAGATGAGAGAGAGAGAGAGAGAGAGAGAGAGAGAGAGAGAGAGAGAGAGGAGAGTGAGAGAGAGAGAGTGTGAGAGAGGAGAGAGAGAGAGAGTTGAGGGAGAGATGTGAGACGAGAGGAGAGAGAGAGGAGAGAGATGAGGAGAGAGAGAGAGGAGACGAGAGAGAGAGAGAGTAGATGAGAGGGAGAGAGGAGGAGAGAGATGGAGAGAGAGAGAGAGGAGAGAGGAGAGAAGAGAGAGAGGAGAGAGAGAGGAGGAGCAGAAGACGAGAGAGGAGAGAGAGAGGAGGAAGAAGAGACATGAGGAGAGAGAGGAAGAAGAGCAGAGAGAGAAGAGAGAGAGAGAGATGAGAGGGGAGACCTTTTGAGAGAGAGAAGAGGGAGAGAGAGAGATGAGAGAGAGGAGACAGGAGGAGAGAGAGAGAGCTCGAGAGATGAGACGAGAGATTGAGATTCCAACGTATGAGAGAGAGAGAGAGAAGATCGAGAGCAGATCTTGAGAGAGAGAGAGAGAGAGAGAGAGAGAGAGAGAGAGAGAGAGAGAGAGAGAGAGAGACTGAGAGAGATAGAGAGAGAGAGAGAGAGAGAGAGAGAGAGAGAGAGAGAGAGAGAGAGAGAGGAGAGAGAGAGCAAGAGAGAGAGAGGAAGAGAGAGAGGAAGAAGAGATAGAGGAGAGAGCTAGAGAGAGAGAGAGAGAGAGAGAGAGAGAGAGAGAGAGGGGGGGGGGAGAGAGAGAGAGAGAGAGAGAGAGATGGACGAGAGAGGAGGAGAGAAGAGAGAGAGAGAGAGAGAGAGAGAGAGAGAACGAACTTAGGCAAAGTCAAGAGACTGCCTTTTAACAAAGGTAAACAAGACCTCAACACTCGGCACTTGGCTGTGACTTTTGAAGTGTACATACAGGTATGTGTGTATGCGTGTGTGTATCTCTCTGTCTCCATACGTGAATGTGTGAATCCCTCTCCCCACCCCCTCTCTCTCCCTTTCTCTCTCTGTTTGGTTTTCTCTCTGTATCTGTCTCTTTCTCTCTTTATCTTCCTCTCCCCCCTCTCTTTCTCCATCTGTCTCTATTTCTCCATCCCACCCACTCCTCTCTCTCCCTCTTTACCACTAACATCAGTAGCGCTGATTGTCATTATTATACAGAGTGAACTTGAAACCAAAAGGCGGCTACTACTACTACTACTACTACTACTACTACTACTACTACTACTACTACTACTACTACTACCTACACTAGTATCGCAGTAGTACCGCTAGTACGACACAATAATAGTAAAGGCATCAAAGAGCAGAGGGCCCCTCTCGCTGTGTGAAAGCAGGAGCGGTGTGATTCTAAACTGCCCCTGACCCCCGCCTTTGACAGACAGCACAAAGCACCCCGGGTAGGGAGGGAGATTCTACACCCCGGTGGGAACACTGCCAACGGAGACGGTTGACTCTGTGCTAGGGCCTTTGCTGTTGATGATGAGATTAGCGTCCAATCGGTCAGAGACCCTTATGGACGGTAAGCTAGGGCAGAGAAGAAAAATGGTGTTTTACGTCCTCTCGGTCTGGAACAGACACATATGGGACATTTGTACATACAAAGATGGTGGGAACAATACTGGAGGCAATGCCCGGAGGCAGTGCAACACCAGCTAGGGCCTTCCCCCTTGTCTATTTTATTGACGAGGGCTAGGAAGCCCGAGTCATATAGCACGGGGTAGGCTTCCGCTTCGAGCAGAAGTCTTTGACGTCACTTCTGCTCATGGAGCTTTTTTGCACATGGTCTTTTTACTCTCCCTTTGCTTTTGGTAAGACTAAACTCCCAAAACGATCGGCTGCTAAGCCTAATTTACATTCGAGTTTGGTCCGAAAGTGTGTATCGATATACACACCTGTCACACTGCATGAAAAGTCGGCTCCTATTTTTATACTCAGTATTTCAATTCAGCATATCCTGACACACAAGGCATGACCCATGTTCATATCCTCGTAATCTATTATAATACTTCTAATTAATGCATTGATTATGGATGTTAAACGTTGTAGAAAGCAGGAGCAGCAGAAATGAGGAAACCAGTAGTATGCATTAGACTCTGCGTGTGCGTGCGTGTGCGCGCGTTTGAATCACATTTTTGTTGATTGCTTGTTTTTAACTTTCTATTGTTTTTGTAAAGCGCATTGAGCTTTAAGGCAATGCGCTTTATAAGTTTCCTAAATAAAGAAATAACTAAATACTACTACCCGTGTTGACTGTCTAAGACGTACTCATGATTGCACACCATGGTTTTTATGTCCCATAAAACAGACCCCAGCAGGCATCCCCGGATGGAGAGATGAGTCTCCTCACCTTTCGCAGACAGGGCCTAACCCCCCGTGGGATGTTTGAGCATCTGGGTGTTAATCCACCCGACTTCACCATGACCTCGCTACTGCTGAAGATTAATATTTTATTTTATTAGGAATAAATTTAAAGATGTGTCATGCGTTTTGAAAGGGTCAATGTGGGGTCAATGTGGGGTCACGAGCATAGCAGAGTTCCTCTCTCTGTCTCTCTATCTGTATCCCAGGTCCGGCCCTGTTTACTACTACTACTGCTACTACTACTACTACTGCTACTGCTGCTACTACTACTACTATTACTACTACTACTACTGCTGCTGCTGCTGCTGCTACTACTACTACTACTGCTGCTACTACTACTGCTACCACTACTACTACTGCTACTGCTACTGCTGCTGCTACCACTACTACTACTACTACTACTACTACCACTACTACTACTACTACTACTACTACTACAGTTACTAACTCTCCCCCCCTCACCACCCACCCTCTCTCTCTCTCTGAAGCAGCTTACTTCCTTTTTAATAATGTAGGTGTTACCACAATTCATTCCTTTCTGGGGACGTGAGAACGACTTCGTTAGCACAACTGAATGAACAACGGACATGAAGAGCACTTCAGGGAGACACTCACGAAACCCCCTCATTCACCAGGACAAGCCACTAGGCCTATTGTACATCAGCTTTCGTGGCTTTCTTTGGGCAGTAGCAAAGCATAGTGGGTTGTGTGGAGTACTCACTCCAGTGCTGGGAAAACACGTCGATGATCAAACACCACGGTACCAGTCGACAGAAGGGCGTGATTAACCCTTTCACCGCCAGCCATATTTCAACCAAACATTTCGTAGAGAACAAAATGCATCTGCAGTATTTGGGGATTATTCTGTAACATATATATAAAATTAGGTCTGTCCTTACTTCCCAAAACTAAGACAATAGGGTCTTTGGATAATAGACACCGATTATATGCCTTTTAGTGACATAGGTGTTAGATCACTGAGGTGCTAAAATGCGACTTTGGCAGTGAAAGGGTTAAAAGAGGAATATTCAGAGCCCGGTCCATTCAGTCTCAGAAAACATTGTTCAAAGGACAAGAGGATTGTGGCGTATGTTGATGGGGGTGGGGTGATTAGGGGCTGGGGTGGGGGTGGGGGGATGCAGCCTGAATGGAAGTGTGTGTGTGTGTGTGTGTGTGTGTGTGTGTGTGTGTGTGTGTGTGTGTGTGTGTGTGTGTGTGTGTGTGTGTGTGTGTGTGTGTGTGTGTGTGTGTGTGTGTATGTGTCTGTGTGTGTGTGGATGGAAGTTCAGTTTAACGTCGCGTATCGGCTTTCGCCATGTACGACGGGCTGAACAAACCAACCAGGGTATAAACAAAAATTTATGTTCCTGAATCACTGTCCCAGCCAAAAGGCCGAGAAGCGATCAGAATCGATGAATCGATGAGAGAGTGTGTGTGTGTGTGTGTTGGTGGTATTAATACTCTCCTACTTACACCCGCACTTTCCCCTTGCTAACCGGCGCCAATGCAATAAGCGCTTATGCAAACGCACAGGTGATTATTATAATTCGAGGCATGGCCCCTGCAATTTCGTCCCAACTTTATCAAAAACAGATTATAACTAAATTTAACTAAATGTCCCATAGGGCTTCGACCCGGAGGACGTAAAACAAACTTTCGATTCTGCAACTAGGGTTATTAACGCCCTTGACAGCAAGAGTTAAGCTCTTGTTGGTCAGTATCCAAAAGGGAATTCACTCTAGCAAAAATCAGTCATTCAGTGGCCTCAAATGGGGTTATTGCGAGTTATACCCTTGTTTGGTCAGTACTCAACCATCTTCCCCCAACCACCAAGGGCATTCACTCGTGCAAAAGGTGTTATTTGCTGTGGCCAATAGGTGGCGTGTGTAATGAAGGGTTTATGCAAACCGCAGTTAGCTGCATTAAAATCTCCAGGTGATTTGCATATTGAATGTGGAAAATAAAACACGCATACAGCCAATCGTAGTGTGTGATATCAATCCCTTGAGAAAGAAAGGTCTTAGATAGGTTGCCACACTGGCGCCACTCTAGGCAGCAAAGCGCTGATGAACGAACATAAATCGGTCGTGGCCTTGAAACGTACAGAAGGCAGTATAAATCGTCACAACTCAGAAGGAGCCCATGTCGCCCGATGCTCCTCTGAACAAGAACTGGGCAGATCAAGCAAGACGTTATTAATGCAAAAAAGAAGGATGTAAAAGACTGAAATAGACGAAACCTGTCTCATTATTCCCTTGATGTTACAAGCTCAATTAAAAAAAGAATAAGATTCCAGGTCACACAAAGGTATTCCAATAAGTCTGATCTTTGATCATTAGGAGGAGGAGGAGGAGGAGGAGGAGGAGGACGAGAAGGATGATGATGATAATGGGGGGGTGAAAGGAAAGAAAGAGCACAGAATTTGGTTCATGGTTCAATTTTACAAACGTGATAATTTTGTGCAAATTTCAAGTTAAACAACAAAAAATAAACAAATAAACCCCCCCCCCCCAAATTATTATTTTTAAAATCGTTTGTCATCTTTCGTTCAAATGAGATAATGGGTATGCTTTTTCTGAAAAATCGTAAACTATTTTGCCATTCTCAATATAATCAATCAAGGTCTTAACACTCTTGTGGCTGGAAGTTAGATCCGGTAGCAATAGCATCACGGCTAAAACATGTTGATGTAAAGAACAAACTGTTAGCTTAATTATATTCTAAAAATTGAAAACGTTTTGTTTGCAGAAACACACACACAAAGAGACTAAGCACTTTAATTAAGACACCCCCATCAAAAACGTTCGCACTGAAAATTTCACTAAGAAACAACATCCTCATTCCTGGGAAAGGGGTAAGGTTCGGAGGGTTATTATCACAAAACTGACAGAACATTTTGTATGTTATCATTGTCATTATCATGTTCTGTTCCAGTCTCTTATTACTTGTGGCAGCCAATATTGTATAATCTACTTGTGTTTGAGCGCCTTGTATAAGCTTTAAGCTTGTTGTGGTTCGTTCTCATTTGTTTATGTTGCTGCTTTGCTATGTGATTCTCAATTAAAAAATTCGTTTAAGCCAAACTGCAAGAACCAGAATTTGAGATCGAGGATCGTAAACATGACGGAGGGTGGGGGTCTAAAGTAAAACTTTGTCCAAAACAAATTCACAAATCCTTACTCCGGATTCCCCGTTGAAGCTACAGAACTAAACGTACAAAACTTAATGTCCCACAAAGTTCGCCGGCTACAAACAACCCACTCGAGGTATGTAAACAGGGGCCTTCTTCTTCTTCTTCTGCGTTCCCAGGCCATATGGCCATAATGGGTAAGGTACATATCTGTCCGGTTTTCAGTTTTCACTGGTCTCCCCGCTACGTACAGCCGACACATTCTAATTTCGGAGGAGCTCAAAGGAGAAAAAAAAAAATATTTGGAAGATTTATTGGGCCACCCAATAAGTCAGAACGATAGTAGATAGAAAGCTAAGGGGAAATGCAGAGTCAAAGAGAGTGGCAGATTAGAGGAAGTGACAAGCACATAACTTCCAGAAGGTGGGGGAACTATTTTTACGAAAGCCCCCCCCCCCCCCGTATCCCTACGAGGAGGACAGGGGCCGATAGAGAGAGACCCCAGGCGGTACCCTAGACAATACCAGGGGTGATAACGTCGTCCACCAGAGGAACGTGGCGATCGTCTCCGGGCCCAAAATGCCATAAGTTTCCCAGATAAAGAGAGACAGAGGGGCGGCATTGTCCCCAATCGCCTCCGTGACAGCCGGTCACCCCCGGAATGGCTTTCACGTCGGCTGACCCTGCTAACCACCAACATGGCCCAGTACAGGTTCATTTCCCTCTTTCCACTAATTTATAGGGCTGCTTGTCGGGAAATAACAGGTTTTACAGTTGTTCCTTGAAGTCGTTCCAACCCCCCCCCCCCCCCCCCCCCCCCCCCCCTGTCATTGGATTGTCTTTTCTTGTGGGGATGAGGGGATCAGATGGGGAAGTTACAGGTTTTACAGTTGTTAGTTGAAGTCGGTTTTTTCCCCTGTCATTGGATTGTCTTTTCTTGTGGGGATGAGGGGATCTGATGGGGAAGTTACAGGTTTTACAGTTGTCCGTTGAAGTCACCCCCCCCCCCCCCCCCCCCCCCTGTCAATGGGCACAACCCACCCCCTTGTCTTTTCTTGTGGGGATGAGGGGATCAGATGGGGAAGTTACAGGTTTTACAGTTGTCCGTTGAAGTCAACGGCCCCCCCCCCCCCCCTGTCAATGGGTTGTCTTTTCTTGTGGGGATGAGGGGATCAGATGGGGAAGTTACAGGTTTTAGACTTGTTCGTTGGAGTCGTTTTTTCCCCCCTGTCATTGGATTGTCTTTTCTTGTGGGGACGAGAGGATCAGATGGGGAAGCTACAGGTTTTAGACTTGTGTTCGTTTTGGAGTCGTTTCCAAACCCCCTCTCCCCAGGCCCCCCCCCCCCCCCCCCCCCCCCCCCCCTGTCATTGGATTGTCTTTTTCTTGTGGGGATGAGGGGATCAGATGGGGGAAGAATATCGAGAAGGTATATTGAGCATCGAGCATTTTCATCAAAAAGCCTAAATGTTACAAAGAGTGAATACTTCGCAACCTACAAACCTGGCAAAGAATGAAGCCAACTTTCTCGCTCCCCACCTGTGGAAGGTGAAAAGGTGGAAGGTGGGAAGTGTTGGTGTTGTTATTGTAGGCAGTGAGTGAGTTTACAATGATCCCCAGCTGTAGTGTAGATGAAAGGGTGGGAGAAAAAAAACCCGGCTTCAGTCAGCTGCGGAGTGCGAGCTCTTTGTATATTCAGGCTTTTTAGTTTAATTTAAACTCGAAACAGTCCAGCGTGTACTCGTGTACATTTGATAAACTGAACCAGCAAATTAAAACTGTTTTTGTTTGCTGTTCATTCCTTTTTTTCTAAATGACTTTGGTGATTTGCTTATTAAATGTGATCCAACCTCTCATACTCCAGTCTGAATAGTGGTGAAAGCTAATGCACTTGAACTTGTGACACAATGCAAAAATATGAAAACCCCAACCATTAGAACTGAATTACTTTTGTCGTGCGTCAAGCAGAAAATTCCTGATTCAATGAAATAAATGTAAAAGAAATGTTTAAAAGAAAAGTGAACTAACTGACTTCGTAAACACGCCAAGCAGAAAATACAAGGTTCGGTGGTATACATTGTGAGGATCTGCCCAAAACACTGACAATGAGAGATGCTTTGAAGAGATGCCAAGCAGGAAATTTGGTATTCAATTGGATTGTGATGAACGTTCCTAACCCGTTTTAAAGCTTAATCATAAGTCATGCTTCCTTGAGCCTGCTCTATTTTTTGTTTATAAATAAAATAGACGCACATTTTGTTCACTATAAAGGAAATTCCTCTCAATAGAGACAAGCTTTTCAAGGGCCTTTTCAACAGGGACTCGCTGACCTTTCAAAGGTTAAACTTCTTTGTAAGAGCTGAGTACCCGGTTGTTCAGCTAACCATAAGATCATCAATCGCATCTAGTTAAAAAGCATCTATAAAGATACCATCAGAATGCACTCAATGAACGGGTCGTCGACTATTAAAAAAGCGTTTTCTTCTTTTTGTTTGTTTGATGGTCAATGTGTTTTGCCTATGTTTACATCTACGGATTCTCAAATTTTCTGTAGTTCGTTGTAATTATTTTATAATGTAAATCTACATATTTGCCGAAAATCGATGTACAAAGCCATGCACTTATACTATTTTTTTTGCTGGAACCATTCCTTTTTTTGGTTGATAAATTTTAAGTCTTTTATAATTATATGATTGCTTCACGGTTATCTTGATTTTGTAATTGTCAATGTGTTTTGCTTATGTTTACATCTACGGAGTCTCAAATGTTCTGTAGTTCGTTGTAATTATGTTATAATTATATGACTGCTTCACGGTTATCTTGATTTTGTAATTGTTTCAAACTTCCATCGCTTAGTGTAGTACCAAAACGCACACATTAATCCGCACTAAGCCTTCACATAGGTAGCAGAAAGTATCTAAAGGGACACCTCCTGTTGATGAAATCAACGAGGCAATGTCTAATCTTCACATGATCTCTTCTTTCCTTCTGTCTACCCCTTGCTATTCATTAATCCAGGCGCAGGCAAGTGTAGTAGTGCACAGCTCGAATTATTCGCTCCGTGGATCGGGTTTAAGCAGAGCGGATTATTGGATGATGTTGGGTAGTCAGTGCTTGACTGCCAGCAAATGAAGTCAACGTTAATAATGTGGCCGTGGAAAGAAGAAAAGATGTGAAAGAGAAAATGAAAAAGAAAGACATGGAGTACAAGAGGTCGATGCATTTATTGCGCTGCTCTCTTCTTTGAAGGCTGTGTAGGCCAGATAAAACCCGGTTGTTCCGTACAAAGAAAGTGGGATCATCCAGATGTTGGAATCAAAACTCACCCAAACAAGTAAACTTAAAATAAAGAAACCTAGAATATGATGGACTGGTCAACACAAGGCGAGTTTAATATTGTGCCATGATCTAGGACAGTAATGGCAATATCAATCAATCGATCGATCAATCAATCAATCAATATTTATTATCCCCATTAAAATGAACAAGGAAATGTTGTTTGCTGTCACATTAAAACATACAACAAAACACAATGCAGTCGAGAAGTAACATATCACAGATATTACGAAGATTATGAGTAAAGATTATACATGCACAACGACTCACTCACTCACTCTCTCTCTCTCTCTCTCTCTCTCTCTCTCTCTCTCTCTCTCTCTCTCTCTCTCTCTCTCTCTCTCTCTCTCTCTCTCTCTCTCTCTCTCTCTCTCTCTCTCAAATACACTACACACACACCCTCTAACACGCACATACAATTGCACCCATATGCACACGCACGCTTCCGCATCGTTTGTGAGCACCACTTGCATACTTATGAACTGTACATATAAATACCCCAGTTTGTTACACACCACCCACCTCAACACACACACCCTCACCCAATTCCATCCACTTCCACCCATCACCACAAATGAATCCAAATCATCATCGACACAATCAATAGATAAATCAAATAAATAAATCAATAATCAAGGGGAAGGCATTAATAGATAAATAAACAAGAGACAATAGGGTAATAAAAAAAAAGAACTAACAAAATTGAAATATTCACAAGACCCCCAAGACCCCCCCCCCCCCACACACACACACACACCCCCCCCCCCCACTCACAGAGTTAACTGAAGATGATGGAACGGGTACATTGGCAGAAACAAAAAGAAACATACACTTATTATCATCGATTATCAACCATCGATGGTTGCCATCGATTTGCTGCTTCGGGTGAACGAGCGAGCACAAACTGTTTTCTAACGGTGCTCTTCAGATAGTTATCTCTGATTCGCACTCTGTCGACAGTTCTATGCAGGTAATTGATCTTTTTGTGCCTGTCTTAATGTTTGCAAGAAACCGTCAATCGCCTGTTAAAGCTTGGAGAAATCCATAATTCAGTCACACTGTGGCTTGGAGTATCGAACTTATGTACACATTCTCAGGCACCTGTAAGGAACGGAATGAATATGCAGGTGCTCAGATCACTAAAAACAACAACACTGTATTATTTTTCTATCTCCAAAATACATACTCATTGTGTTTCCGCGTATGTGTGCGCGGGCATGCGCGCGCGTATGCATAAGCATGTACATTCGTAAACAAAATATGGTCAATCTGTGTTTATGTATGCCTGTCTGTCTGTGACTGTGTGAGCGTGAGACCGGGCGCAGGTGTGTGTGTGTGTGTGTGTGTGTGTGTGTGTGTGTGTGTGTGTGTGTGTGTGTGTGTGTGTGTGTGTGTGTGTGTGTGTGTGTGTGTGTGTGCGTGCGTGCGTGCGTGTGTGTGTGTGTGTGTGCGTGCGTGTGTGTGTGCGTGCGTGTGCGTGTGCGTGCGTGTGTGTGTGCGCGTGCGCGTGCGTGTGCGTGTGTATATGTGTGTGTGTGTGAGAGTGAGTGTGTATGTGTGTGCGTTTGTATGTATCTGTGTGTGTGCGTGTGCGTGCGTGTGCGCTTGCCTGCGTGTGTGTCTGCTGGCTATTTCTGTGTACATGTTCGTGTGTGTCTGCTCGCCCGTGCGCGCGTCAGTGAACATGTCCACTTAGCATGACCACGTGGCCGCTGGTGGGCAGTAAAAGCAACCAACACCTCTTCGATCCTCTCCAGAAGGCGAAAAGAGGCTTCCTGTCCCAGAGACCTAGCGTAAACATAAAGTGCTTCACCCGCTATCAACCCTTCCTGACCATCGTATTTGTTTACTCGTTGCTATGAGAATGGCAAACGACCCATAAATCTGTCTATCCTTCAAACCCACTTGACATTCTCTCCTCTGACTAATATATGACGAAAGTTGTTGGTCACGGCTGTCTGTGACCGCGCTTGTTACTTCTGATCTTTTCAGACCAAAGTTCAGAAGAAATCGGTTTCCTAAAATGCAAAGTGTTTAATGCACTGTCATGTTTCACGTCAATGCATAATAGGGCCTATTTGGGAACATTTCTGTAAACAACAACAACAACAACATACAGTATTCATACGGCGCTGAATCTTGATATAAATCAAATCAAAGCGCACACACACATTCATAACCCATTCAAACAAAAACGCAATACAAAGCGAACTCACTGACACGTATGACATGAATGATATACAGCAGACACAGACCTAAAGGCAAGAGAGAGAAGAGAGAGAGAGTGTAGCCTCAGTGACGGGGGAACAGGTGCGTTTTGAGGTAAGATTTGAAAGCAGAGAGGGTTGGTCGCTGACGGAGGGAAAGAGGAAGTTTGTTCCAAGATGTAAGACACAATGTAATTAGTGCATTTTCTGAGAATGGATCAAACTGACGGTATACGTTTGAGGAACGGGTTCTGAGAAGAATGCAGACTGAAGATGGATGGACAGACCCAGGTCCATGAAAAGAAATAGTCCCACATACAGTAGTTCAATTTAAAGGATAGCACAATTCTCCGCACTAGAAATCACTCAAACACGCGTGTTAAGTCCTCTCGCGCACCTTTTGTCCTTATGCGCACATTAGTCTAAAATGATCCTGTTTCTGCTTTCTGGGGGTATTTATTGCAAGTATTTATTTCATTATTTGCCATGTTCAAGATGTTGGCCTCACTAGCCATATGCGAACTCATCCAGCATCCTAGATTTCCACAAGGACGAACTGTTGAAGCATGGTCATCATCTCTCGGGACGGACGAACGAACTCGCCATGTTACATTATCACACAAAATCTGAAGCCATTCTACCTACTGGTTCATAAGACACAGCTCGGACATGAAGGAAGGCAATTTCTGTTTGGAGAGTCTTCCTTGGCGGTAGGTTTGTACTGGCGGTTCAAAATTCAGGATCCGAATAGGTTGTGACATGCTGATCAAGAATATATATGGTTATGGGAGACCTTAGGCTTATTGTAGGTCATGGTATCCGCGAGAGGACAAAATGTTCGCGAAAGGACTTAACACACGCGCTTTAGCCACTTACGAATAGGCGGGGAAGTAGGATGAAGTAGGATGGACATAAAACAAACGTTGCATGTCGTATGCACAACGACATGCAACGGTCATCAGTCATACACACCCTCGCTTCGCCCTAACTAGGAGGATGGAAATATGTTTAACGTCCTCCGGTCTGGAACAGACACATATGCATACCTGTTTACACAAGTCTTAAGTAGTCTGGATAGCTGAAATGAGTAGTTTTGGTACCAAATGTGTAGTTTTATTCATTGAAACATCAAACAATGTTCACTGAAAAAGAGTAGTAAAGAGCATTATTTTCAACTTTGAAGAGTGTAGAAGTCGAAAATGAGTAGAATGCTACTCGAAAAGAGTAGAGTAAACAGGTTTGCATATGGGACATTAGTAGATATAAAGATGGTGGGAACGATCCTGGAGGGAATGCTCGGAGGCAGTGCAACACCAGGAAAGTCCAGAATATTTAACAATACAGATGTGAACCCAAATCCATATCTAGCCCCAGCCCCTTGCTTTATAGGGGAAGTCAAATTTCGCCCACTATGTTTGATGGTTTGCATAGAACAACCATTAATAAATTAAAAAAAAGATAACCGTCAGCTTATTTTGCAAGGTCTTTCAATTAGCTAAAAGCTTGATGGTTTACATACATAATTAACTCAGAAATGTCCGGCAGTCTTAGTCTTATAACACAAAAAGTGTAGGCCTATATTTATTTGTAGGTTCGTGTGTGTGTGTGAGTTGTGTACATGCGTAGTGTGTATGTGCAAGCTCTTGAGTGCCTAGTATGTGCTTGTGTCAGTGTGTTGTACTTGCGAGTACGCACGTGTATGCATGTAAAGGTAGCCCTCTCTCTCTCATTTTCTCCCCTCCCTCTCTCTCTCCATCTCTCTCTCTCTCTCTCTCTCTCTCTCTCTCTCTCTCTCTCTTCTCCTCTCTCTCTCTCTCTCTCTCTCTCTCTCTCTCTCTCTCTCTCTCCCCTTCTTCTCTGCAGGCATGCATTATGTTGAGTGTATGCGTGTGCGCGAGCGCATGAATATATGCGTTTTACACCCGTTTTTTACGTAATATAATCGCATTATTAGTCACATAGAATATTCCCAATTGCAATTTTAATATTGAGAAAGCAAACCTTCATACGTGCGCACGCAAACACACACACACACACACAGACACAGACACACACAGACACACACACACACAGACACACACACACACACACACACACACACACACACACACACACACACACACACACGTGTTCATTAAAAATGATTGATCGTCAAGAGAAATCGTGCTGAGGAGAAAATGACTAGGTTTTTGTTATATATTACCTTTGTGCAGAGAGCCCTACAGAAAGGAAGGCATGATGAAAAGCAAAGCTGTTCAGGGTCGAGTTTCTCTAGACGACGGTCGCCGCGCGCATAACAAAAGGGGTCTATGAAACACTTTAGAAAACGTTT
>CM065694.1:5111984-5116984 GCA_017654935.2 Phymorhynchus buccinoides
TCATTTAAACAGCCTTATCAATATACTTCATGATATGGAGACAGGCCAGTTCATTTAAACAGCCTTCATATCAATATACTTCATGATATGATATGGAGACAGACCAGTTCATTTAAACAGCCAGTTCATAAACAGCCTTATCAATATACTTCATGATATGGAGACAGGCCAGTTCATTTAGCCTTTCATATATCACTTGATATGGAGACAGGCCAGTTCATTTAAACAGCCTTCATGACATGGAGAGACCATAAACATCAATATACTTCATGATATGGAGACAGACCAGTTCATTTAAACAGCCTTATCAATATACTTCATGATATGGAGACAGACCAGTTCATTTACGGTTTGTTCTCCTCCTTGCACTACTCCTCTTGTTTACAAGGGGAAAAAAGGAGAAAGATTTTAAGCCTTGTTTAATTTAACCTAGACATGGAATAACAATAAAGTACAATTCAGATAGGAGATAAACACACAGAGAAAGAATGGGGTAGAGAAGGAGGGAGTGTGTGTGGGTTGGGTGGGTGTGGGTTGTTTTTAAAAACCATACACTAAAAAGGAAACCACTTTTCTCTTTTAGTCTTTCCGAACCTTAAGTAATTCCCCCTGTTCAGCAAGGCAGGCGTCCCTAAAAACCAACCCTAAAAAGAGAGGGGTAGAGAGTTAGAGACTCAAAGAGAGGAGCTGTTAAAACCAACGGTTGGGCAGAACGGGGTCCGAACGGTCAAAAATGTGCGTCGGAGTGTGAGGCGTGTTTACCTAGACCCACCCCAACACGCCCGACCCAGTGGGGCTGGCAAGACAAACACACCTTTCGCTTGCTTGCTCCCGCTCCCCGATTTTTCTTTTGCTTCTTTATGGATTGGACAAACATGGCGAATTACCCAGCGCCAACAATACGTCCGGTCGTGTTTAACAGACGGGTTCGAGCTTTCTTCCCCTCGTGCAAGGACAGCAGCTGACTTAACATTTTCCTTCCTTCTACCAGAGATCAAAGTCTAAGATAGTGCCTCTGTCCGGTGTCGTGTTTAAAGACCCACCAGATCACGTGTCACAATCACGGGTTTCACTGGCATAGCTGGTAAGAAATCTTGTTTTGACCAGGTTTAACTCCCATACAAATGCCCCCAAACTGAAAACAAAACATTTTAAAGAGCAGCCTCGATTTGAAGTTGGGGGCATTTGTATGTGGGTCACAGCTACCCAGAAAAAACCCCCAAGGGACTTAATCGTGGTGGGTCAGTGGGATGATTGGGTTTGACAAAGGGATGTAAAGTTCCGAAATATATCACCAGCAAGAACGTGGGTTTTCGGGGTTTTTTGTTCATCACAACTTATTTTAGTTTGACTGCTTTTTGGATCAAGGAGTCACGCCTTCGTCTTACAGAGCCGCCATTTTCTCGAGCTGCGCCAAGTTCTGACCTTCACGTCACTCTGGTGGCATTTGTAAATAGTGACGTCCCTTTATGTTTCTCTGACGTCTTCATTTTTGTTCATGGGCTAAGGGGTCAGCTTTTCGTGTACTCGCACTGTCCTTTCGAGTGTAACCCTGGGTTGTGAACTCAATCCACTCTCACAGGAGAGAGACAATACCTTGTCAAGGACATAATCCCAATATAAAAAAAGACATGCTTATTGTTTATGGGCTATGTTACTGTGCATTTTTAGTCATAACTATCATCTCTCTCTCTATCTTGTCCAACACTTTCTCGTTTTAAAAAAACCCAGCCGACAACCAATGTTCTGTAACTATGTGCACAAAAAATACCGTGTTCTTTTCCTCTAAGGGCGATTCATTCTTTCCCTGTACTAACCTCAGACTATAATTATTTCTTATTTTTGCATTCTTTGTTTTGCTTGTTCAGATATATTTTTTATATTGACAAAAAAAACATCTGACACTTTAAGCCTACTTTGACAAGAATAAGCTACAGTTTGTCCCTAGAAAACGGAGTTTGGCTGCTCATGTGGCGGGGTAATCAAAAACAGTCACACGTAATGTTCTCATCCCTAGCTGATGCATTTGTATCATAATGTGCAAGTGCTTCGGCTGTTGGGGTGATCCCTGGAGACTTTTAGCCAGTGTAAGTCAACAACAACTACATTTTATAATGAGCACTGTTCAGAAAAGTAAACATTAATTAACACATTTTTCTTATTCATCAATGCATAATTTGCTTTAACTGGCTATTATTTGGTTGCCTATACTTTCAACCAACGAATCTCTATGACTAAAAACAGACAAACCAACACAGACATTCATATAAATGTTGCACTCTTTTTGTGTAAAAAAACAAATTTGTAAGGTTCGGAAAATGTGTCTAATGATAAGAACAAACCGGACCCAATACCTATTCTGTTTTCAGCATTAATCATGTTGTGCCTGTCAACAATCAAAGCGGAAGCATATCCACGTATTTAAGCGCATTGAGATAGCTTAAAATCCTTCTAATGCTTAAGAAATCCTGGTAGGATTTGCAGCAACTGATACGGGGGTTGGACACTTTAAAAACCACTTAAACACCACCACCTTCGCCACCATCACCACCACCACTTTTCTCTTTCTAATTCTCACATATACCCTCTGTACCGTATTTTATTTTTTTACTTGGTATATTCTAGCCACAGAGACTTATCTCTGTGAAATTTGGGCGGCTCTCCCCCGGAGAGTGCGTCGCCGCAAGTGCAGCATCTACCCAATTTTTTGTGGTGGTGGTGGTGGTGGAGGGGGGGGGGGGGGGGGGGGGGGGGCACAGGGTGAGGATGGGGTGTGGGCACACTTAGAAAAACTAGCTATCAATTTGGCCATACTAGGCAGCTGCCGTGGGATTTTTACGTGCGTAAACCGCACGGGTCAGACTAGCTTTAAGTCCCCATCCGAAGGACTCGACGTTGGCAGTTCTATTTTCCTGTCCAACTAGAAAGAAAGGGCGAGGAGGCCGGGATTCGAACCCGGGGTCACTGACGCTGCAGTCACGCGTTACGTTTGTCAGGCGAACGTCTTAACCACTCTGCCACCTTTCTCCCGTCCTGACTCAGGTGAAAGGAACAGGCCGTGCTGTCTTGTACTTTTGTACTCTTGTACTCCCCAAGCATGTACCTTTACAAGGATGAAAAATAAGAAAATGGCTCAAGTTTTCACTTAAATAATCACTGAATTGCAAACTGTTCAGGGAGCTTCGCCCCCTGGGCCCCCATAAGACCATTACCCGGAACCTATGCAGCTCCGTAGATACCCCCCCCCCCCCCCCCTTACAAATCACTTGGTCCGTCCCTGAAAAATTAACTGAGAAGCAACATTCTACCGTTGCTGGGGAAAGTGATAGGGTAAGGATCAGCCTAGAATCACTTCTATAAAACTGAAAGGAGCAGACGTGTTCTTCTTCTTCTTCTTCTTCGATCGCTCAGACAGTTTCGTGTCAATTATGAGCGGACATGCGTCATGCTGCCGTCATGCGCCTAAGCAAGACATAGTTAGGTCAAAGCATGTCCGACTTCGGCTGGAGGAGGAAATCTTTTTGAAAGTGGTTCTTGAAAAAACAAAGGGCAGGAGAATGGACCCCGGGAAAGGCAGAAAGATAGTAGTAGATGACAGTAAGCAAAGGGAAAAGGCAGAGTCAAAGAGAGTGACAGATTAGAGGAAGCTACAAGCACAAAATCCGTTTAACGTCCTCCGGTCTGAAACAGACACATACGGGACATTAGTAGATATAAAGATGGTGGGAACGATCCTGGAGGCAATGCAACACCAGTAAAGTCCGGATTTTTTAACGATACAGATGTATAATCTTATGTATGAGTAAAACTTCCAGAAGATGGGGGAACTATTAATACAAAACACCCACCCGATATCCCCACGGGGGGGGGGGGGGGGGGGGGAACTTTGAGATTGGTGGTCGTAAACAATAGCGGGGGAGGGGGGGGGGTACCAAAGTACCAGATTGCCACCATGTTGCCCACAGCACAGCTAACACAGTGAAGACTGGCCCCAGCAAGGTTATTGAAACCCGTGTGCCGTGTGCTTTGAATAGAAAAGGCTCACGATGGTTTCAATGCAAGCAGGTTTATTAACACGTGCGCATTGTATGCTCTAAATAGAAACGGATCACGTTTGTCTGAGCAACATATTAAACCGTTTGTGTGTCAGCTCTAAGAAGCTCAAGATGCATTGATAGCATATCCACCCCCCACCCACCCCACCCCTACCTCCAGCTTTTTGCGATTTCTTTATAACTGTATCTGTTATTTAGCAGTCTCAAAGAAAGTTGTGTTCATGAAAACTCGCGCGAGCACATGCACGCGCGTATGCGTGTGTGTATATGAGTGTGTGTGTGCATGTGCGCGCGTGTGTGCATGTGCGCGCGTGTGTGCATGTGCGCGCGTGTGTGCATGTGCGTGTTCTTTAATCATTTAACGTCCATCCACCTTACAGTGATCTTAGACAAGTGTGTGTGTGTGTGTGTGTGTGTGTGTGTGTGTGTGTGTGTGTGTGTGTGTGTGTGTGTGTGTGTGTGTGTGTGCGTGTGTGCGTGCGTGTGCGTGCGTGCGCGTGCGTGCGTGTGCGCGTTCGTTCTTTAATCATTTAACGGTGTGTGTGTGTGCGTGCGTGCGTGCGTGCGTGTGTGTGTGTGTGTGTGTGTGTGTGTGTGTGTGTGTGTGTGTGTGTGTGTGTGTGTGTGTGTGTGTGTGTGTGTGCGTGTGCGTGTGCGCGAGTGTGCGTGCGTGTGTGTGTGTGTTTGTGCGCGTGTGCGTGCGTGTGCGTGCGCGTGCGAAGGAAGAGAAAGATGACGAAGTGGAGGAAACGAAAGACGAAAAGGAACCGAGGGTACGAAAGGACTGTGGCCTTGTATCAAAGGGTGCAATTCATTATAACCTATAACGATAATAACTAATTAAATAAATAAAGTCCCGTTAGGCAAGTCACACCGAGACAAGTATGAAGACAGAGGTAAGGAGGAGTGAGTGAGTGAGAGAGAGAGAGAGAGAGAGAGAGAGAG
>CM065694.1:5121984-5144484 GCA_017654935.2 Phymorhynchus buccinoides
CACAACATATTTTTGTCTATCCACAGTGTTCAAATCAGACACTCGCTTTTCTTCATCGAACAGTGTCACTATTCTTTCAGCAGTTATATTTTGTAGACGGCAGTGTTGTTGCTCTATTACAAAACTCTTACCATTCGTCTGTCTGCGTGATAATAGTGTTAATTACAATCTTCCGTTTGACTGATCACATTCGCAGGAGAAACTAAACACATTCTTGTTGGGGTTAGCAAGAAGTCAACTCCAATTCACTTGCGATTGTGATTTTTGTTCATGAAGCAAAAAAAAGATCACCACGCAACAGTTGTGGGGAACGTAATAGTATAATAGCGGACGAAGTTTCTTCACGTCTGTATAGGCTACTGAGGTCAAAATCTCCTTCAATGATAACACATGCCCTCATGTGAGACTCGCTCAATTTTCAGTCGACATGTCAGGTTCGAGCTTTTGAAAATAATGAACCAGTTAGAGAGTAAAGGGTGGGAAAAGGAGCACTATGGGTTAGGGGAAAACAAATTAGGAATGATTGGTATGTTTGCGTTATATGCGAATACTTCTGCTTCTTCGATCTTCTTCTTCTTCTTCGCCTCAGGCAGCCAACTTCATCAGGCTGAAGATTCTGCTGCACTTTCTTCTGCTGACAGCTTCCTGTCAATTATGAGCGTAGATGCGTCATGCTGCCGTTATGCGCCTAACTAAGAAATAGTTAGGCCCAGCAAGTCCGACTTCGGCTGGAGGAAATCGTTTTGAAAGTGTTTCTTGAAAAAGAAACAAGACAGGAGAATGGACCGGTAAGGCAGAGAAAGATAGTAGATGACAGTAAGGAAAGGGAAAAGGCAGAGTCAAAGAGTGACATATTAGAGGAAGCTACAAGCACATAAGTTCCAGAAGGTGAGGGAACTGTTTATACAAAAGACACCCCACCCCCTCGGGGGAATATAAGAGTACTAATAGGCATAAACTGATAAAGATGCATTGTATTAGAGTACTTGTGTGCCACTTCATTCTCTCACTCTCTCTGTAAGTTTCTCTGTCTCTGTCTCTCACACACAAACACACTTAGAGAGAGAGACAAACAAAGAGAGATAAAGAGAGAGAGAGAGAGAGAGAGAGAGAGAGAGAGAGAGAGAGAGAGAGAGAGAGAGAGAGAGAGAGAGAGAGAGAGAGAGAGAGAGAGAGAGTTCAGACACTTTATTTTACAAGGATACGAATTTAGGCTGGGCTTATTCTTCCATTCTGTCCTTGGTTCTAAGCATGCAATACATAACTAATACCATAAATGAACATTGAGACACAGGAACATCGCCAGCAGAAACATCAACGATTAACAGAGAGAGAGAGAGAGAGAGAGAGAGAGAGAGAGAGAGAGAGAGAGAGAGAGAGAGAGAGAGAGAGAGAGAGAGAGAGAGAGAGAGAGAGAGAGAGAGAGAGAGAGAACAAACGTTTTGATAAGAAGTCTTCGCTATATCAATTTTAAGTTTGCATCAAAAGCCAAAAATGTTCTTATTTTTGGTGGGCGATGCAAGTTATACAAAGACTTGTCTTTTCGGGGTTTCAAAGAATTGTCATAAGAAGAATAACACTAACAGTTTAAGAATAAATAATTATGTAGGGCCTACGTTCACAAAACAACAGACATTACTATTTAAAACAAAGTTTGCCAACTGATTATAAATGAATTAGCAGACACATACCTTGGCTTAAGTTAGCATGAAAGCAGACATCAAGTTGTCTCACTACTAGCAATGGTTCCCAAATCACTGAATGAAGCGAAGACAATCAAATTTATATATCCAACAAAGTGAAAACTAGACGATATAAAATAATTGTACGTGTATATACTTATATTATGACGACACAACTTACTTGCACAAAAAGGATTTTATTTCATCCAGAAAAAAATTAAGGCGCAAAGGGTTTTTTCCCCCACACGAATTGTCCGAATTATGAATGTGAAGCAGACGTCAGCGTTTTCCAATTCATAGAAAATCAAACTTCAATAATAATCCAACCGAAAGGCGCATACGAGATTAATAAATGACTGTACAAAAGCAGAACACACTATGCAAGAAAACTTTCACCAGAAGTACTTTCCAAGCATGGATGATATAATCACTGTGAAGAAAACAAATACCTTGCCCCACTACTACTCCAGCCGTCTGCCTGTCCCCGCGTGCTAACAGCAGACGTCGTCGCCTGTCTTCTGCTCTCTACAGGTAAAAGAGCAGAAAACTCCCAACACCTCGAGGGCCGCTCGAGTCGCCGCGCGTGCCTCGAGGTCCAAACCTGCGTGGGTGGTACAGTGGGCAAGACCAATAGAACATGACTTGTTATTAGGGACTTCGGGTTAGAAGGGCTGAGGCTTATCTGTTAGAAATTTCCCCGTGGGGATACCGGGGGGTCTTTCGTAAAAATAGTTCCCCCCACCTTCTAGAAGTTCCGTGCTTGTAACTACATCTCATCTGCTACTCTCTTTGACTGCCCTTTTCTCTTTACTTTATATCATCTAGAGGAGAACGGGGCTAGTCCACCACCGGGGCTGGTCCGCCATTTCGTTTGTATTGCTAAGTACTTTGCTCTAAAATCATTTATGTTATTTTTACATTGCTTATAGTCCAGTCAGCAGCAATGTTTTTTCTCAGGATTGTCACCACAGTAAACATCAAACACGTCAACAACATCCTACATGTATTTACTTTACGAACAACCACTCTAGAATCATTCAGAGTTAGATAGCCACACGCTATTATAACTGGTTACGTAGTTTTGGTTATAGAAGCTTCAACAAAAAGTCGTCACATAATTATATCACAAATGGACGGAGAAACCTACAAACATTTGTTCCAATTTAGGTTATTGTTGTTCTTTATAATAATAATAATAATACTAATAAGAATAATGGGAATTTATATAACGCTCTTTCTCACATGAGCTCAGTGCGCTTTACATTGATAACAAGAACATTAAAGGCAAACAAGTAATGAATCATTAGAAAGTAAAATAAACACGATGATTGCACGCAGCGTTCTCTTACTTCCTCACACACACACACACACACACACACACACACACACACACACACACACACACACACACACACACACACACACACACACACACACACACACACACACACACACACACACACACACACACACACACACACACACACACACACACACACACACACACACACACACACACACACACACACAAGCACACACACATATGCATACACACACACACACACACACACACACACACACACACACACAGAGACACACACACACACACACACACACACACACACACACACACACACACACACACACACACACACACACACACACACACATACATACACACACACACATTCCATACACACGCATGCGCGCGCACACACACACACACACGCACGTACGCACGCCTGCATGCATGCAGACACACACACACATACATGCACAAACACACACACACATGAACGCACGCACGCACACATACACACATACACGCAATACATAAACAAACTTACGCATAAGCTTAGCTGGGGTTTTGTTGCTCTTGATTTTGTTATTTTTATCTGAGTACTGAGTGGCACAGTGGTAGCGCGTTCGCCTCGAGTCAAGTAAACCCGAGTTCGAGTACAGGGCTTTTATTCCTCTCACTTTGCGCTAGGCCGTACGGTCTGAACGTGGAATCTTTCGGATGAGACGATAAACCGAGGTCCCGTGTGCTCATGCACTTAGCACACGTTAAGCCCAATGGCAACGAAGAAGTTGTCATTTGGTCAACATTTAACACCCACCCCCCCTCCCTTCCTTCCTCATCAGTCACACAAAAATCGCATTCCCCCCCAAAAATGGGTGGCGCGCCTCTGGATGCGACGCGCTGTCCAGGTGGGAGCAACCCGAATTTCACAGAGACGCCTCGGTGACTATAAAGTACCTAATACCTAATGTTGTAGTAAGATTGTTTTTCTTTAAAGTGATTGTAAGTATATAGCTTACATCAACAAAATAGAAATCAGTTATACGGTTTATTTCATCATATGCAGTGTTACACGTATAGTAGTACTGTTATTGCTTCGCATTTTTAACTGGAGCAGAAAAGATGGCAGAGTACTAAGTTCTGAAAGAACCGAATCACCGGCGACGAGAAACTACTTTGAGACATAATTAAACGGATGTCATGTTGTTTTCTTTTTAACTACTTGTCCTTGAGCTAATTATGATACATGTACTTATAACCTTAGGCATACAATAAACGCCAGAAGTAATGAGACTACCCCCTCCCCATTTCCCCACCCCATCCCACGTTATCCTCTCTCCTTAACACATCATGCTTCAGTTCAGATTCAACAAGGAAGCATCATTTGTTTTGCATGCTAGACTTACTGAGTCCATAATTATTAATACATCCAAATCACATCAGAAAAGCCATAATACCACAGTTGGCAAGCTATTAAAAAGGACTAACTAAATGAATAAAAGTGGCGGTAAATGTACAGTCGGAGGCTTCATGACTCAGACTTACCAAATAAATGTCTGTCCACTTATGATTCTATCACCTTACTCCCTCAAAGCTCTCTGTAATCTTGTCTCATGCCCCCCCCGCCCCCCCTCCCCCCTTCCCCCCCCCGTCTCTCTCTCTCTCGCTCTCTCTCTCTCTCGTCTCTCTCTCTCTCTCTCTCTCTCTGTCTCTCTCTCTCTCTCTCTCTCTCTCTCTCTCTCTCTCTCTCTCTCTCTCTCTCTCTCTCTCTCTCTCTCTCTCTCTCTCTCTCTCTCTCTCTCTCTCTCTCTCTCTCTCTCTCTCTCTCTCTCTCTTTGCTACGCTCTTAATCAGTCACATCGATCGTATCTCTCCTCTCACTGTTTTCTCTTTTTCTCTATACAATACAAAAGGCAGGTCAGTTAGGTTAGCCACAGAGGCGGAATACAAAGAGAACAGGTGAGGATTTAGAGGACTTTGAAGAGAGCTTTAAGCTCATAAGCAGACTGTGAAAACGTTGACAAAAGAGCTGAAAAGTAGAGAATGATGGGAGGGGGGGGGGGGGGGGGGACTGGGTTTGGCAAATAAATTATAAAAAAGGTGGAGGGTGGAGAGGGTGTGTAGTGGAGCGGGGGTTATTGGCCACTGCAACAATCACCTTTTGCTAGAGTGAATGCCCTTGGTAGATGCTTGAGTACTGACCAAACAAGGGAATAACTCTCGCCAGTAACCCTATTTGAGGCCACTGAATGGCTGCCTTTTGCAAGAGTGAAATACTGACCAACAAGGGCTTCACTCTCACTGTCAAGGGCGTTAACCCCTTGACTGCCACCAACGTATTGTACTGACCTGATGACATCACTGATGGCGTCATCAGATGAAGAGGAATAACCCTGATATGCTGGCTTTTGCTCTAACACAGTCATCCCCAGGCCAGATTGGCTCTATCAGTTGTCTTTTTCATGGCATGATTTGCCCAATTATTTTTTCTTTAATTTTCTCTGGCAGTCAAGGGGTTAATAACCCTAGTTGCAGTGGTTGTGGTTTGGGGGTGGGGGAGATGGATAGGGAAGGATGTGATACGACTCGGGAAGGTAAAAGAAGACGATTGTCGGATCAATTCACATTATTCATTAACATTGCTGACGAAAATGTAAATCAGTTCAGAAGTTTAAGATTATTCGTTGTTTTGGTTTTTTATTTGGAAGAGATAATTGTTCTTTCCTTTCCGTAAATCTTCTCGTATTGAATCAAAATGCACGCTTTCAGAGAAAAGGTATAGGTGAGACAAAGTCCCTCCCACTTGAAAAGGAACCGAGAACAGACTTGTAGTAGATAACACTGTTTCAGTTTTCATTCACCATTTGCAGTTTAGTCTCTCGTGGAAGACTATGACTCTCGAACGAGGGGACCATTGCACCGGCTCTGGTGCTGCAGCCAAAGGGATGGGCTGGCCTTTGGGAACCTTCCTTAACGTCAGCTGTGTCCTCAAATCCCTTTGGCCGAGAGAGTGGGGATGTACCATGGGCAAGGCATCTCCACTATAAACAAATTATCGCCCTGTCAAAATAGTATCTGCCCCTCTGCTATCTGGCAGTCATTGTCGGAAACGACAGACAAGCATACAATGTTGTTTAAATCCATTTGTCTGTGTCTGTATATCTATCCCTCTCTCTGTTTCTCTTTAGAGTCTTTCGGTCTTTCTATCTCTCTGTTTCTCTAACACACACACACACACACGCACACACACACACACACACGCACACACACACGCACGCACGCACGCACGCACGCACGCACGCGCCCACACGCACACACACACACACGCACACGCACGCACGCACGCACACGCACACGCACACGCACACGCACACACACACACACACACACACACACACACACACACAACGCACGTGGTCAGTACACACGTTTACATTTCGCCCCAAACATAAACCAAGACAATGACTACTCCCTTTCATCTTCCATTCCCTGTAAATTGGTCACGCGCCAAACCCGATAGCCCGAGGGATAGGGGGACAACACACTCAGCCTGTAATCTCCTAATCCGTTAATCCTGTTGACAGAAGAGGCGGTCGACGGAGGGATTATCTTGCTAAAAGGTGTCAAGACTGACGAGGGTCATTGTTGACGTCACAAGGGTCACTCTGACTTTCTCTGTGCTTCCAGTTCTACAAGGGAGGGAGTACGTTGCAACTGGAACGAGGGCCCATGCTTGTCTCTGTCTGTCTGTCTGTCTCAGTGTCTGTCTGTGTGCTACAGAATATAGCTGACTCGTAGAGGCTAAACTACAGTACCAAAGAATGAAATAGTGAGGCTAAGAGAGAAGATAACGAAATTGAACAAAAGGGGGATAACTCTCTTTTTAATTAACTCTCCTTCCACCAAAGTTGATTACGATACCAATACACCTAGCAACGAGTGGATCAGAGCCAAAGGGAAGCAAGCAAGCAAAGCATCATTCTCCGGTTTGATTTTCGGTTGTGAGAATGATGCTTTGTTTGCTTCCCTTTTGGCTCTGATCCACTCATTGCTAGATGATTGGTATCGTAATCAACTTTGGTGGAGGGGAGTTAATTAAAAAGAGAGTTCTCCCCCTTTGTTCAATTTCGTTACCATACCCAACTTAAAATGAAAATTGGCAGTATTTTCTGCGATATTGCAGCGACAATGCCCAATATGTTGTTTCACTCAAGCATTCAGTATTAAGGGGAGCAAAAGAGTAGGGGGGGGGGGGACTTTATTTTCGGTTGCAAAAAATATGTTGTTAAAAAGGATAATCTTCAACTCGTAATCATAAACTGTTCTCCGTCCTCAGAAAGAAAAAGTTTGATCATGTTAGCCCTCTTCTCCGTTCTTTGCGCTGGCTACCTGTCGCAGACAGTGTATAAGCTAAACACCCTTTGCTATAACTCTATCCATCAAGCTGCCCCATCTTACTTATGCGACAATATTTCCATCTATACGCCAGCTCGCACATTGCGTTCAGTTTCCGACCCTCTATCCCTAGGTATAAGCTTTCAACTGTTGGTCGGCGCACTTTTGTTGTTTCAGGACCAACCTCCTGGAACAAACGTCCTCCTTCCGTCAGCGACCGATCCTCTCTGCTTTCAAACTAAACCCCAACCCCACCTGTGTCCCCGTCATTGAAGCTAATCCCCTCTCTCTCTCTCTCCCTCCTCTCTTGCCTTTAGGTCTATTTCTCAAACGCGTGTGTGTGTTATCTTCTTGTTTGTCTTTGTATAGCGTCTTCGTTTGAATGCGTTATGAATGTTTAACGTGTGTGTGCGCTTCGATTTGATTTCTATCAAGATTTAACGCCGTATAAAATACTGTATGTTGTTGCTGTTGTTCACAAGACTAGAAAAACAATAAAATGGAGGCAGTTCATTATGAGGCCAAACTCCTACGATCCAGCAGTTTTCTTCCTTGTTTTGTTCTCTGACGATGAACGGGGAGTACATTTGTTTTACTTGCCATTTTGTTTTGGGGGTTATACCGATGGTCACGCGTCCAGATAGGAGATTGCTGGTAGAAATGGAATGCTTAATGTGATTGTTTACAAGTTTAGAGAAACTTTCTCTGTGTGACTCTCTCTCTCTCTTTGTCTGTCCCTCTGTCTGAATCTCTCTCTCTCTCTCTCTCTCTCTCTGTCTCTCTCTCTCTCTCTCTCTCTACCTCCAAACATTGTATTGTGGCCTAAGGCCAATGTACAATAAACATCCGAGTTCCGAGTTCTCTCTCTCTCTCTCTCTCTCTCTCTCTGTGTGTGTGTGTGTGTGTGTGTGTGTGTGTGTGTGTGTGTGTGTGTGTGTGTAGTGTGTGTGTGTCTGTGCGTGCGTTTACAAGTTTAGAACATCTCTCTGTGTGTCTTTCTTTCTTTGTCTGTCTGTCTGCCTGTGTGTGCGTGTGTGCGCGCGCGCGTGTGTGCTAGTCCGTACGTTGTAATTTAATTGTTAACAAGTGAAGTGTCTTCATAGAAACCTAGTGTTTGTCTGTCTGTCTGCAGTGTCTGTCTGTCTCTCTGGCTGCGGTCTGTGTGGCCGTCCCATTGTGATTGTTTTGATGAGTTATGTGAACGAGTACACACTCTTTTCCAAATCAGCCTTCGTTTCGGGTCTGTTTGCCAGTGAATCATAACGTGATTATATTATTCACAAATGCAGAGATAGACCCACATCTCTCCCTCTTTCTTCTGCTTCACTGTAAACTTGTTCCAACCTTGTTGACAGATTCAGATACCCCACCCCATCTCCACACCACCACCACCACCTCTCTCTCTCTCTCTCTCTTGCTGTTTATCTCTTTCTCATCACAGTAACATCCTCGTCACAGTTTCGGTCTCTGTTTCTCTCTGATCATCCTTGCTTTCGTTTCTGCGTGCATGTTTGCGTGTGCATTGGTTCGCAAGCATGCTATAGTGCTGTATATTTTATACTGTCGTCCAAGAGTATCTATCATATTATTCCTACGTACGTATAAATGCTTATTCGTGTTAAAATTAGAACACCCACACCACACTGCAACGATTTTTTCAGAGGCATTTCAGTCATTCCCCACTAGTTCCCCCCCCCCCCCCCCCCCGTGGGGATATCGGGGGGTCTTTTGCATAAATAGTTCCCCCACCTTCTGGAAGTTCTGTGCTTGTAACTTCTGTCACTCTTTTTGACTCTGCCTTTCCCCTCTCCGTGCTGTCATCTACTATCTTTCTGCCTTTCCGGACCATTCTCCTGCCTTTGTTCAAAATGATTTCCTCCAGCCGAAGCCGGACATGCTGGGCCTAATTATTTTTTTACATAGGCGCATAACGGCAGCATGGCGTATCTGTGCTCATTATTGACAGGAAACTGTCTGAGCGATCGTAGAAGAAGAAGAAGAAGATTATGATGATGATGATGATGAAGAAGAAGAAGATGATGATGATGATGATGATGATGATGATGAAGAAGAAGAAGAAGAAGAAGATTCCTCACTATTTTGCCACCTGTCCGCTGAAGATGAAGTGGTGAAGCTGACACGCATTGAATGTCTCTCCTCACCTGAACTGTCCGTTCTGCTCAACGGCCTCGCCATTGTCCGAGACGTCACGCCCATTTCTCCCACCTTGCCTTCCAAAGAGGACTACGGAGAGAGGCAGGGGTCGACTTTCAAATGACACGAGACTGTTAGAATGATCATGAAAGGAAGGAAGGAAGGAGAGAAGGAAGGAAGGAAAGAAGGAAGGCTGTCACTATTCATAAGGCCACCCGGCTTCTAAATGGATTCCAAGAAAACAATTATTTTACACGATCGAGTCTTAATTCTCGCCAGATTTGTAGTTTGTTTCTTTTTCTTCTTCTTCATACACTATCACAATACATGACACTCGATAAACAGACAGCCCATGCATGTTTAATAAACGATGGGCTGTTTAGGCGGAGTTATGAAGCTTAGCCTTTGACACAAGGCGTTTCATTTAAAGAGTTTCCTAGCAACAAGAAACCCACTCTCTCTTAAATTGAACATCACACATTGAAAGAAAAATCATTTGAAGAACAACATTGAAAGAACAACGCGGACAGCAAGAAGGTGAGGCGAAAGTCCGTTTAACGTCCTCCGACCTGGAACGTTATATGGGACATTTGTAACTATAAAGATAGTGGGACTGAAATTGCTTTTCAGCTCAAATACACATCTGTATTGCTAAAAGTTCGGGACTTTCCTGGTGTTGCACTGCCTCCGGGCATTGCCTCCAGGATCGTTCCCTCCATGTTTATATCTACTAATGTCCCATGTGTGTCTGTTCCAGACTGGAGGACGTCAAGCAGAATTTCATTCATTGCCTTTCAGCATTACATGGACGGATTCCCCTTTTCTTGTAGAACTACTCAACGTGTTGAGGCGTCATTACAATATGTGCCTTTACTTAGTTTAGATTGCAAACTACTATAAGGATTTGTCCATTGCATTGTGTACAAAGAATTTGCACCGTTTGTAAGCAAAAATGGCTTTAAAATACAAGCTAAGCCTGATGTGTTTTGGACAAACTCGTCAGGTACTTCCCTTAGAATATGGCGGGTTGCTGTGACCCTACTGCGGTGTACCCTAAACTGAGACTGGTTTATGAAGCTGGAATCAGATGAGGAGAGGCTAGAAGCGGTGAGGATTGGCCTGGATTGTTAGTGAAGAAATCGATGGCACCTCGTTGCTGGAGCACTGGTTCAGATGTGCCGCTGTCGATGCTTCCAGCTGATTCTCAGCTGTACAGCCCAAACCGTTGAACGCACCGTGTCCAATCTCGTGCGTGACCCTGCCTTTCTGGCCACATTTGTGCACGAAACGTGTCAATGGAGGCTGGACCCAACTAGCTCTCGCCCAGGCAGGGTCACCACACAGACTACGAGAAATGTCTCCAATTTGCCTGTCAATCTGGTGTGTTCAGAGACTGTGTGGCAGACTTGCCCAATTGGTCACTGTTGAAAATAGCAGTGCATTATAACCATCCAGATCTGGTACGACTCCTGGAATATGAGAATTGTCTTTGTGCTTTCGGTCAATTCTGAACTCAACAGCCAAAGCGACCCACCGGACCGGGCCGGGCCGTGTCGAACCTCACGCGTGATCCTAACTTTCTGGCGGGAGGAGCGATGATTGCTTGTGAAAAGAAAAACCGGGGGACTCTTCCTTGCTGGAATACTGGTCTTCATGTGCCATTATTAACGGGCAACCCAGTGCCACAAGCCGGTTTTGAATTCTACAAATAAAGGAGCTGTGTCAAAAATTTAATTGATAAGATTTAGATGATTTGGTACAATTAGTCAGCACATTATGTGGTTTACAGATGCTACACTGTCTTATTGTACTAACACTATGAGGTATTCTGATTGTTCGTTTACGAAAATCATGCGATTTAATTATATATGTAAATATGAAATCTCAGTGAACATGTAAGTATGCATGTGCTATACGTAATGTTCGAACGAAAAATTACTATAATTATAACGAATTTTACGTTATTTATTGGTATTTGCATACATAGGGGCGTTATAATTGCTTTATTTCTTATGTAGTGGTTTGACTTCCAGTACACTGCGCTATAGTTAAAGCCAATAATCATTTAATCTTTGTTCTAAATCTCAAACTATCTTTTTAAGCGCCAAAATAATAAAAAGAATGAAACTGTTGCGAAGTTTCACAATGCCGTGGTCTTCAATGTTTGTCTTTCATCAAGTATTAAATGTGGAGAATCCATTCAATGTGTATGATGTTTTTGTTTTGCTGCAGGCAATGTCTTGGTTGATGTTTTCATAAGCTTTAAACAAAATAGTTTTTGCTTTCTGTTGTATAAGTGTGGTGATAACAATGATATGGACACAGCAGTATGGTTAACACAACATAAGCGATATAGATAGACAACTCTATTTTGTTTTTTCTTAAAGCACAGTAGGTACTTTTTGTGAGAACGTCGTTCTTGAAGATTATGATATGTATGAATGGGGCTGTTGCTAATGAGATTGTATATAAGTTCAGGAACAATACAATCAAGTCTGTATCATTGTTAATTCTTCTGGTACCTAATGGTTGATCGATTTTGACGTGATTTTTGTCGCTCTATGTACCGTGTTTAGCTGCTTTATGTGCATTTTTGTTTCCTTTTCTTAATTAAATATGTTGTTTATAGCATTTTTGTTACTTATATTTATTTCCATGTGCCCCCAGGGGGTTATTTTTGGAATAAACCAAACTTGAAACTTGAAACTATAAATCTCTAAACCTGTCGTTTCTTTACTCTGTAACCAATAAAAGGGAAGCAACTACTACCTTCAACTGTCGACTTCGTCTTTTGCGTATTATGTACCCTAGCTCTTTAAACTCATGTGTTTTTTGTCACTCACACTGGTTGACTTTAGCGCGTAGCTTGGGCCAATAGTAAACGAGAGCTGTGCAATGAATAACTTGATTTTCAGCAGGTGGAATACCATGGTACGGTGTATACTTTTGTGGAACACTCTGACTCTCAAACTAGGGGAAGAAGAAGAAGAAGAAAAGTTTGTTTTACGTCCTCTCGGAAATTACCATGTGGGACATTTCTTTTAGATAAAGTTATAATTTTTTTAATTTAAATACAGTTAAAGGAAAAGGAGAGGATTTTATTTAGTACTTTAGTTTTTAAAGTGTTTAATTTATAAGGTTAGTTGAATTTCACCATGTCTGGCCTGGCCTGCATTTTTAAAAGATGTTTATTGGGATAAAATACTTTATTTTAAAAGAATTTTCCTAAGTTAAGCTTAGGGGAATGAACTGGGATTAAAATTTCAGGACCACTATTTTTTTTTAAAGAACAACAACAAGATTTTTAAACTTCAAAAAAGGCCTATGTAAAAAATATTTACATTTGTGTTTAAACACAATTCCTTTTTTTTTTTTAAATGGAGATGCAACAATTTTAAGTTACATCGGACTAATAAAAAGACCTATGCCACACGATCAAAGATGTTAGTTATGCTAAAACTATAAATGGTCCCCACCGGACCAAGTTAAAAGGGATTTTTTGTTTTCCTGAACCGCCGGCCCACAAAGCTTATTGGCCCAGTCTAGGTAAATTATAAAAAATGGGGGTTTTGTACATAGGGGGTTTCATTGGCCATGAGGGGAGGAGGGACGGAGGAGCAAAGTCCTCCCTGCCCCCCACCCATCCAAAGCCTGAGATCCGGTGGGGATTAAGTGCTTATTTACATTTTAGAGCACCTATAAAATCCAAGGTTAAATGAACAAGCGATTCTCTCTTTACCCTACCAAGGGGAGGGAGGGAGAGGGACCCCTCCTCCTCGGGTCGGGCAGAGGAGAGACGTAGTCAGGGACCAAGCGTTAAGCGGGGGGACCCTAGGCTTTTCCAACTAAATTGTGGGGCAGCACGACTACTACGTTGCAGTTGCAGTTACGTATATACAAGTGGCCTTAGCACACCTTAGGTACACCTATATCAAGACGTTATTTTTTTATATTTTTTTAAAAACAGGGCGAAGTGAATATCTTCTTTAAAATATTAAAACAAATAACCGAAGGATGCCTTGGACAAGTCCTTTATAAGCCATAACAGAGGGGCCCATCCCTCAGTATTTCTATTTAGGATATAATTCTTTTGGAATGGAATTTTGTGGTCTCTTGATTTCTGTAAACACTCTCCCAGCTCTGAATCGATATACCGACAGGACTGAAATAAGTGTTCCACATCAACAATCTGTCCACATTGACAGTTTCTGGGGTTAAATTTGGAGAAAATTGAGTCTGTCCTCAGTCTGTAAATGGTGGCTTGGACTGGGAAAGGGACACTAAGAAACAATCCTTTTTTTTCTATGTTTGAGTCCACTGTTTTGGACTCGGCATAAGTTTTGAGTTCAGTTTTCCATTCCTTTAAGGTGGCAAGTTTTAATTGTGTTTTAATTTCTTCAGTGGACAATTTTATGTTTGTGAGAGGGCCGTCCTTGTTAAGCGCTGCGGCCTTAGCCTCTCGATCTGCGAGATCATTACCATAGACCCCTGCATGAGAGGGAATCCATGATAACATCATGTCTATTCCTTTTATCTTCAGTTGATGAATAGTGAATCTGACTTCATTGATGATTTCTAGTCTTTTGTTCGTGTTGCCCTCAAGGGCCTTTATGGAGGACAGTGAATCAGTAAATAGAACCACACTTCTCGGGTAATTTGGTAAATTATTTATGTAGTGGCAGGATTCCAGGATAGCCCAAAGTTCTGCACTAAAAATTGAGGTGTTGTTGTTAAGTTTAAAACGTTTTGAAATTTTTAGGGACGGGATTGTGAAGGCACATCCTGTGAGGCCATTTATTTTGGATCCATCTGTAAATTTTTTTAAATGATTTTGAAAACTATAAACCTTTTCCTTTGATGCTATTGAAATTAAGTTAGAATCCTCCTGTTTGGAGTATGTTTGGTGCAGTGATGTATCGTAAATGGGGGGCTCTAGTTCCCACTGAGGGTACACCTGCTGAGATTGATCAGTCACCTCCTCTACAGTGACCCCTGCTTCTATAAAAAGTGTGTTTGTATAGTCGAAAAGATCGACTACCTTAGAATATTTGGTCTGATTTTTTTCTAATTTTAATCTACCTTGTACTATACTAGAGGTTTCTTTATAGTCTTCATAGAACTCTTCTGAGGAGCCCTGTTTGGTAGAAAACAATCTTGTTAAGGTGCAGGCACAGTTTAATTTCATAAGTTTGTTTAAAGGCAGCCAATCCACATCTCTGTAGACCAACTTATTTATGGCATACCGGGGAATACCCATAGCCATTTTAAGTGATCTCGTTTCTACTGCTTGGATGCTTTTAAAAACGGTTTTGGGCATAGTGTAAAAAAACTTCCATGCCAAATGTCAGACGGCTACGTACTAATGCTCTAATTATATGGGTAAGGAGTCTAGCACCCTTGGCCCATGATTCCTTTGAAATAATTTTAACAAAGTTTAGGGCTCTTGTAGCTTTTTTAACCGTATACAGGGCATGAGCACCCCAAGACAAGGTGGGGGACAACACAATTCCTAGAAATTTTACTTGTAGACTGGGGGGGACTTTAGTTCCAAGAATATCTAAAATAGCCTTTGTTTTACTATTTCCTTGACTTGAGAAGATCATAAATTGGCATTTATTTCAGGATAAGGAAAAGCCGTTCTCTCTAACGTAGCTGGCTATTACAGTTGTATAATGTTGATGTTGTTTAAGACATTTATCAGAGTTTTTCGAATTTATTTGTCTAGGGGTAAGTGTCCAGATGGCGATATCGTCAGCATACATGGAAATACGTGTTCCTTTAAAAGGAATCGACTTCGTATCATGCAGCATAACATTAAACAGTGTTGGTGCTATTATACTGCCCTGTGGTACTCCCATGTCGATAGTATGGGTACTGGACAGTGCCTGGCCTACTTTAACTGTGATGGTACGGTTCTGGAGGAAGGAACTGATAAAGTTAAACAAGTTCCCCTCTATGCCGAGTTCGCTAACTTTTTGAAGCAGTTTCTCATGCCAGACGGAGTCATAGGCTCCCTTAATGTCGAAGAAGGTTGCTAGGACCCTTTTTCTTCGACTGAACGTTTTCCTGACATGAGACGTTAGCTTACATACTTGTTCCATGCAGCTTCGATGTTTCCTGAAGCCTGCCTGGAATGTGGGTAAGGTATTATTTTTTTGTAGAAAATATTCTAATCGTTGTTTAACGATTCTCTCGTACACCTTACCCACGTGCGGGGTGAGGGAGATAGGTCGAAAGCTCTTGGGATCCTGTCTTGGTTTACCCGGTTTCAGGACCCCAATCACTTGCGCGTCTTTCCACGCCTGTGGGACCCCTTCCCCCTCCCAACACCTGGAGTAAAAGTGCAGGAGGATATTTAGAAATGATTGGGGTAATTTTTTTATTAGCTGGTAGGAGATAGGATCCCCTCCTGTAGCTTTATTTACTTTCCTTATTGAACGTAGGGACATAGCGAGCTCGGCATACTTGAGGGGAGCATTTATTACATGTGAATTATTTGAGGACTTATTTGGCTTTGGAATTTGTTTCCTACGTTCCTGTTCTAAAGAAGGGAGGGTAGCGGTTTGACTATTTTGGGAAACATTTTCTGCTAAAGCTTCTGCTGTTTCTTTATTTGAAGTTGTTAATTTATCTTTTATTTTGACTCTAATTTGTGTGGGAATGCCTCCTCTACGTAGCTTTTTAAGTCTTTTCCATGCATTCCGAAGATCTTTAAAGTTTGTAATTTTAATCTTATAAAAATATTCTAATTTGGCTTTAGCAACAATTTTTTTTCTATATGATTTCAAACTAGGGGTCATTTGCACTGGTTTAAGTCCTGCAGCCAAAGGGATTGGTTGGCCTTTGGGGACCTTCCCATCGCCTAGCCTTCTGTCCTCAAATCCTTTTCGTCGAGAGAGTAGGGGTGTACTCTGGGCAAGACTTCTCCACTATGCATACATATTACCTTTTAGTCCGTTGGAATAGCAGCTCCCCCCCTCCTCTCTCTGTGTGTGTGTGCGTGTGCGTGTGTGTGTGCGTGTGCGGCTGTGTGTGTGTGTGTGCCTGTGCGTGCGTGCGTGCGCGTGTGTGTGTGTGCCTCTGTGAGTACGTGCGCGTGTGCGTGCGTGTGCCCGGTGTACGCGACCGTGTGTGTAGTGTGTGCGCGCGCTTTAATCTGCATTTATAGTGATTACTTTATGCACAGGATGCAGGGATATGTTAATAACGTTTTAAAAAAACAAAACCCATTCTATTATTTTTTTAATCTCAAAGCTTCTTGAACGTATTTCACTATTTGACAGATTTCCTTTTAATGTTTTGGAAGGATTTTGATGAGGTTTTATTTTCATGAAAGGAGTAGACTGCACACGAACGAGGTTTTAGCTAGTCGAGTGACATTGTTGCTTATGCCTTTAGGCCGTACAATGGGTGGGGACGCATCTGTAGGGTGAATCGTAGTAGAGAGACTTGAAAATGTTTTGTCATTGACATTACAATAAACGAGAGAGAGAGAGAGAGAGAGAGAGAGAGAGAGAGAGAGAGAGAGAGAGAGAGAGAGAGAGAGAGAGTGAGGGAGAGAGAGAGGGAAAGAAAGAGAGGGAGGAAAAAATCAAGTGTGCAAATGAGCATAGGCCCTATGTGCAATAGTCCATGTCTCTATGTCGACAAATCACATGCCGATGCGTGCATGAACACATGCACACACACACACACACACGTACACACACAGTGAAAAAACAACAACACACACACATACACACACACACACACGCACACACACACACACGCACAAACACACAAACACACACACACACACACACACACACACACACACACACACACACACACACACACACACACAGCACATCACAGCTAGGTCTTTGTTCATGATTTATTCAGGATCAAATAATCATTCTTCCATGTGAAACCAACATATTAATATTTGAAACTGTACATCTCTTCATTTCTGGTTCGAATCGGTTTTAAACTTATTTCTAAACTGTTTTCAATTGTCATGTCAAATCAAACATTTCAATCATTTTTGTGTGCAAGCGCAGGCGCGCCTCTATATTGGTCTAAATGATTCAATAACTAGTTCTAGACATGTAAGCATGGTTGTAAGTACTTTTGTGGGATGTTAGATAAGTGTTATATTGAGTCATCATATTGTTCATTAATTTGTCTCTCAATCCCCCTTTTGTTTTCCTCCTTCCTTTCTTTTTTGTGATTTTCCCCATAATGTCACTCTTTCATTTCGTTTCTGGTTTTCTATTTTGTTCACTTTGTTTGCTAGTTTGTGAATAATGTTTCTAAATATTGAAAAAATATTTTCTAATTGGTGAGAACACACCTTCTGTCATTTGAATAATATGCAATGACTGTATTGTGTACGGTTACGGGTACGTTATAAGCTATATGCTTGTTGTTACCCTGTTACCTCATTATTGTTTATAATTTGAAATTGTTGAATAAAAAATCGTTTAAACCAAATAATCATTCCTTACATAGTTTACATAAAATATCAAGAAACAAGATTGCACACACACACACACGCACGCACGCACGCACGCACGCACACGCACACACAACAAGAAGCACAGCCTTCAACTTCACCCGCTTTGTGGTTTTGGAGATAGATCTAAGTGACATATTGTTCATTTTCATATACAATCCATTCAAAGGTCCAAGGTCAAGGTCAGAAAGGGTCAATTTCAATATTGGGCATATCAGCTTTATATAATATACAACTCTACAAAATTTTAAGCGATTCTATGCAGCAGTTCATGTGACTTTGCAACACAAACGAGGTCAAAAGTCAAGGTCATCATGGTATTGATGGTCATAAATACTACTTTGCATTCCATATATGATTTGAAGCTTTGGCTTAAGGCTATGTCAGACCACTCATTAATATAGGCTAGAACACCAAGGCTACATCAAACTGTTGTTATGCTATGCAGTTATGCGGGGATTGTCTTTAGCCATGACAAGTTCCTAGCATAACATCATCAGACTCAATATCCAAAATCCCCCGAAGACGGAATGTGGCTGCCCACGTGGCGATGTAATAAAAAAAACCCACGTCACCCATGTATTAATGTTCTCATCCCTAGCTGAGGCATTTGTACCGTAGTGTTCAAGTACTTCGGCTGTTGGGATGGTCCCTGGAGTATTTTAGACAGGGTAGGTGAACAATCAACATTACCAACACCACCACCCACACAGACAGGGTAGTTGAACAATCAACATTACCAACACCACCACCCACACAGACAGGGTAGGTGAACAATCAACATTACCAACACCACCACCCACACAGACAGGGTAGGTGAACAATCAACATTACCAACAACACCACCCACACAGACAGGGTAGGTGAACAATCAACATTACCGACAACACCACCCACACAGACAGGGTAGGTGAACAATCAACATTACCAACACCACCACCCACACAGACAGGGTAGGTGAACAATCAACATTACCAACAACACCACCCACACAGACAGGGTAGGTGAACAATCAACATTACCAACAACAACACCCACACAGACAGGGTAGGTGAACAATCAACATTACCAACACCACCACCCACACAGACAGGGTAGGTGAACAATCAACATTACCAACAACACCCACACAGACAGGGTAGGTGAACAATCAACATTACCAACAACACCACCCACACAGACAGGGTAGGTGAACAATCAACATTAACAACAACACCACCCACACAGACAGGGTAGGTGAACAATCAACATTGCCAACAACACCCACACAGACAGGGTAGGTGAACAATCAACATTAACAACACCACCACCCACACAGACAGGGTAGGTGAACAATCAACATTACCAACAACAACACCCACACAGACAGGGTAGGTGAACAATCAACATTAACAACACCACCCACACAGACAGGGTAGGTGAACAATCAACATTACCAACAACACCCACACAGACAGGGTAGGTGAACAATCAACATTACCAACACCACCACCCACACAGACAGGGTAGGTGAACAATCAACATTACCAACACCACCACCCACACAGACAGGGTAGGTGAACAATCAACATTACCAACAACACCACCCACACAGACAGGGTAGGTGAACAATCAACATTACCAACAACACCACCCACACAGACAGGGTAGGTGAACAATCAACATTAACAACACCACCCACACAGACAGGGTAGGTGAACAATCAACATTACCAACACCACCACCCACACAGACAGGGTAGGTGAACAATCAACATTACCAACAACACCACCCACACAGACAGGGTAGGTGAACAATCAACATTATTACCAACAACACCACCCACACAGACAGGGTAGGTGAACAATCAACATTACCAACAACACCACCCACACAGACAGGGTAGGTGAACAATCAACATTATCAACAACAACACCACCCACACAGACAGGGTAGGTGAACAATCAACATTACCAACAACACCACCCACACAGACAAGGTAGGTGAACAATCAACATTACCAACAACACCACCCACACATTTGGGGACTGGAACTGCCAGGATGTAAAAGATATGGCCCAAACAAAATTAATGATTGACATGTTGAAGGTCAAAGTCAAGGTTAAGGTCAAATGGGTAAACGTAAACACACATACCAACAAAACATGCCAAGTTTGGAGACCATAACTGCAAACATTTGAAAGATATGGCCAAGACAAAAATGGACAGTCCGAATACAAATAAAAGGTTCTGGATTCCCCAATAAGGAATAACGGATCTAGATTCCCCAATAAGGAATAACGGATCTGGATTCCCCAATAAGGAATAACGGGTCTGGATTCCCCAATAAGGAATACCCAACACCCCAACACCCTCTACGAAACATTTTGTCCTAATCTTTCTTTTGCAGTCTGCCGTACATTATTTCAAACCCACATCAACTTTTCTTTCAACTGTTGAGGGATTTCCAGCTGCTCCACTCTCCTGTTCCTTTCGTGTCCCCATCCGACACGCCTGGACACCTCCCAGAGACACAGGTCCAGCAGAGAGCTGTCCTGTGACGCCTTCCAGGAGAGGTATTCTCTGATCTCCAGGGCAGCATCCACGTCATCAGGCGCTGGGAATCTGTGAGCTGGTGGAGGTGACGGCCACGAGTTCCATCTGTTCGCTCGGCATCTCCGGTTCAGCAACGGGTCCTGACTCAGCCGGAAGACCTCGTAGATGTTGACAGCTGCTCCAGACTCGTACAGCAGTCGCACCAGGTCTGGCTGGTTGTAGTTCACAACCATTTTCAAAAGTGACCGGTTGGGTGAGCCTGCCACGCAGCCTTGGAAAACACCAGCTTGGCAGGCAAGCTGGAGACATTTATCGTAGTCTGTGTGGCTGGTGATCCTGCCTGGGCGAGAGCTGGTTGGGTTCAGCCTCCATTGACAAGTCTCGCGCACAAATGTGGCCAGAAATGCAGGGTCAGCCACGAGGTTGGATACGGCGCGCTCAACTGTTTTGGCCGTGGAGCTGAGCATCAGCTGGAAGCACCTGATGTGCCCGTCGAGAGCGGCACACCTGAACCAGTGCTCCAGCAAGGATATGTCCCCGAGTTCTTCGCCGATCCACACCGCTTCTTCCCTGCCCGCGTCTGATTCAATCTTCATGAACCAGTGTCCTCTGATACTGGTGCTTTGGGTGCACCGCAACAGGTGAATGGCATCCCGCCACAGCCCACGGGAAGTCAGGATCGTCAGCAGTTTGTCCAGAAACGTCCCGTTCAGCGTATGTCCTTGAAGCCTACCTGCTGGAAGGTCCTGCACTCTGCCACATGCAAACTCTAGGTACATCCAACAGTGGACAAATCCTTCATGTTCGCAAAGAACCAGGAGAAGCGCATCATCATGAATATCGCGATGGCGCCTCAGCTCGCGATCAAGAGCTCTACGCGAGGAGTGGTCCACGTAATACTGAAAGCCAAGCTCAATGTCTCTTAAGCGTTGCCTTCTGGTCTTGGGTGGCAGGTCGACCAGTCTCTTCTTTGCTGCTCCCCTTGGCATCTTCTGTCTCGGGGTTTGATCGACAGAGCTGTGAACAGACAATAGACATGTTGTTGGTTGGTTTTGTTTAATTCAACGTTTTTATATTTAACAATGATTTTCGACGATGGTAATTATAATTCTACATCAATGCGGCTAGTTGAAATAGACTGAAATTGTTGTAAAAAGTATTCTGTTCGATTGCAAATGAATTGGATTGATTGATTATGTACGTTATTGTCACACTCAGCTAACAGAGAGAGAGAGAGAGAGAGAGAGAGAGAGAGAGAGAGAGAGAGAGAGAGAGAGAGAGAGAGAGAGAGAGAGAGAGAGAGAGAGAGTTAGATAGAGAGTTCTTGCTCTATTAAGCTATGTTTTACTTTGCAGAGACGCCTCTTTGACTATAAAGTACACTTGTTGTCCCCGTATGAGAAAATAATGGATTGACGAAGGAAAGGGATCCTTCGTTGACCTTTATTCCTCCTTCGATGAACTAATAGTATCTCCTTCGGTGTACAATGTAATGGTATCTCGGAATCACGCCACCTACACCCCCCCCCCCCACACACACACACACACACCTACGCTTACAGACAGACACAAACACACACACACAAACGCGTGTGCGCGCGCGCGTATGCACAGAGAGAGAGACAGAGAGAGAGAGAGAGAGAGAGAGAGAGAGAGAGAGAGAGAGAGAGAGAGAGAGAGAGAGAGAGAGAGAGAGAGAGAGAGAGAGAGAGAGAGAGAGAGACAGATTGACAGAGAGAGATGAATGAAATAAAATTAAATGAAGCTTTATGGTAAAAGTATTGGCATAGGTAGCCATTTTTCAAAGTTGCCGGTAAAAGAAAGAGAGAGAGAGAGAGAGAGAGAGAGAGAGAGAGAGAGAGAGAGAGAGAGAGAGAGAGAGAGAGAGAGAGAGAGACCAACTCACAGTCTTACACACACACTCACACACCTACACAC
>CM065694.1:5146984-5154484 GCA_017654935.2 Phymorhynchus buccinoides
CCCTGTCTCTATGTGTCCCTGTCTCTATGTTTCCCTGTCTCTATGTTTCCTTGTCTCTATGTGTCCTTGTCTCTGTGTGTCCTTGTCTCTATGTGTCCTTGTCTCTGTGTGTCCTTGTCTCTATGTGTCCATGTCTCTGTTTCCTGGTCTCTATGTGCCCCCGTCTCTATGTGTCCCTGTCTCTATGTGCCCCCGTCTCTATGTTTCATGGTCTCTATGTTTCTCTGTCTCTATGTGTCCCTGTCTATGTTTCCCTGTCTCTATGTGTCCCTGTCTCTATGTTTCCTTGTCTCTATGTGTCCCTGTCTCTATGTTTCCTTGTCTCTATGTGTCCCTGTCTCTATGTTTCCTTGTCTCTATGTGTCCCTGTCTCTATGTTTCCCTGTCTTTGTGTGTCATTGTCTCTATGTTTCCTTGTCTCTATGTTTCCTTGTCTCTATGTTTTCTTGTCTCTATGTTTCCTTGTCTCTATGTTTCATGATCTCTATGTTTCCCTGTCTCCATGTGTCCCTGTCTCTATGTTTCCTTGTCTTTATGTGTCATTGTCTCTATATTTCCTTGTCTCTATGTTTCCTTGTCTCTGTGTGTCCACGTAGGATGCGTGCAAGGCGTCAGCCATGGCACGATTCACGGATAAACAGCCCAATCCCGGAGATGGGTCAGAGATTGGGTTAGAGTTAGAGTTGTACGTACAAAATAAGCCTAAGCCAAGGAAAAGCAAAGAAGGCACTCGAACTGAAAGAACGCAAGCGAAAGTTAGGCCTTTGTAAATTGTAAACAACCAAGATGGCGGCTTACCTTTTTTAGTGCAGTTAGCGAAAGACGATGCTTCCCAAAAGTGCACAAAACAAACTGTGCGAGTTCTTTTAGGTTTTGTTTGGTTTTGTTCTAACTCTACCCCAACCTTGCTTCAGACCTCATCCCTATCCTGGTCGTTCACTGACGCCCTACACAAATCCATACGTTGTGTGTCCCTTCGGAATAGGATTCGGGTTTGGATTGGGGCTTACTACTTCTGTGTCAATAATTCCTTTGATGGTTTTACGACAAATAAAAGAGTTTGAGTTTGAGTTTGAGTTTGGGGTTAGGCTTAGCATAGTGTTAGGTTTTTGCGTAGTGGCTAGCGAGATTATCATCTTCATTAAAACATGGATGCTAGATTAAAATGAGTGTAACTTGAACAAAGATTGTGATACATGCATAATTATGCAAATAGTAGAAGATTGTTTGAGTTTTAGCAATCAAGCACGAGTACACGCACACGCGATGAAATCCTGCTTAACGTCCTCCGGTCTGGAACAGACACATAGGCCTATGGGACATTAGTAGATATACAGATGGTGGGAACGATCCTGAAGGCAATGCCCGGGGGCAGTGCAACACCAGGAAAGTCCCGAATTTTTTAACAACACAGATGTATATATAAATGGCTAATGCGCACGCACACACATACACAAAAACTACTTACATAGTACTTGGTTTTCTTTCAAAAATAAGGCGAACAGTTGAGTTAGCTGACCAGTTGCCGCGGATACAAATGACATCACAGCATCTCTGTTCAGCGCTGACCACTGTCTGTGTGTGTGTATGTGGGGGGGGGGGGGGGGGGGGTGGGGGGGGGGGGGGGGGGGGGGGGGGGGGGGGGGGCGGGAAAGGAAGGACAGGCAATTTCGTTTGAAAACTTTCCATTGGTCTATTAAACTTTGTGTCGCAATGTAGGCATACTGTGTTCTAGATCCGCAGTATTCTGCTACACGAACTACAGTCTGCTCTCTCTCTCTCTCTCTCTCTCTCTCTCTCTCTCTCTCTCTCTCTCTCTCTCTCTCTCTCTCTCTCTCTCTCTCTCTCTCTCTCTCTCTCTCTTCTCTCTCTCTCTCTCTCTCTCTCCTCTCTCTCTCTCTCTCTCTGTCTCTGTCTCTGTCTCTCTCTCTCTCTCTCTCTCTCTCTCTCTCTCTCTCTCTCTCTCTCTCTCTCTCTCTCTCTCTCTCTCTCTCCCTCACTCTCTCTGTGTGTCTCTCCCTCTCTCTCTCTGTGTCCTCTGTCTTTCTCCCCCCCTCTATCCCTCACTCCCTCTCTCTCTCTCTCCCCCTTCTTTCTATCCCTCACTCCCCCTCTCTCTCTCTCGCTCTCCCTCTCTCTCTTCCTCTCTCTCCCCCCTCTCTCTCTATCCCTCACTCCCCCTCTCTCTGTCTCCCCCTCTCTCTCTCTCTCTTTTTATCCCTCACTCCCCCCTCTCTCTGTCTCCGCCCCTCTCTTTCTCTCTCTCTCTCCCTCACTCCCCCCTCTCTCTCTCTATTCGCGCGCGAGTATTTGGGGATGTAGACCTGTTTGCGTTTATACTCACATGCGCGTTTGTGTGTGTGTGTGTTGTTGTTTTTAAGCCATGCACACATGTATGTACACTCATTACGTTAACGTGATGTGTTGGGTACGCACGAGAGTAGAATTCTCGCGAGTGTGGTCATAGTCCAGGCGAACCTAAGCTAAACCTTGTTTTGGGATATATTAGAATAAGCGCAAAGCCCTACTCCGCAGAGTGGCAAGAGACTAATAAACTCTAACATTCAGATCGTTTGATTCATTTCAGCAATTTTTCTTGTTTTTCTTACCCCCCAAAAGCAGTAGCTGCAAAACAGTTACAATAAGTGTGTGGATTCCTTTGTTTATACAGTTCGCTAGAGTCCTATGGCGGCCATTTTGAAAATTACGTCATAACTCAAAATGCTCAACATGTACAACTTGGCCTCCAACGGATTTGGATTCAGCACCATTAAATCATGTTAGATCAACATAAAAACCTAATATATCTCCCAAGACAAGGTACACCTAAGTTTCCCAAAGCAGTCCACATGATAGGCCTACTGTTTAAAAAAAAAAGTTAAGGACCGTTTGCAGCGAAAGTGTCAGCAGACCTGTTTACTTTACTCTTTTTCGAGTAGTATTCTACTCAATTTGAACCTCTACTACTCTTCAAAATTGAAGAAAATGCTCTAATTACTCATTTTCAGTGAACATTGTTTGATGGTTTAATGAATAGGACTACACATTTTGCACCAAAACTACTCATTTCAGCTATTACTCAAGACTTGTGTAGGGGGTAAACAGGTCTGTTTCAGACACCGTTTTCAGTGCTTCAACTAGAGCGTGACACGCTGGATCACCAGCCGCGCGGCAGCATTTTCGGGTCCAGTGATGTTTACCTTTGACCAATGACCGTGTTCAAACATGCCCTTGATATACTAACTACCTACCTGTATGCAAAATACCAGCGTCCTACATGCCTCCGTTCAAACGCTATCGTGGTAACATGCCCTGGATATCCTAACTACCTACCTGTATGCAAAATACCAGCGTCCTACGTGCCTCCGTTCAAACGCTATCGTGGTAGCGTGGCTTATCAGCCAGCCAAGAACAGACAGAGGACTTGAATACATTAAGTCACACAAAAATCGCATGCAAGAAAACAACCCCATTTGACAAAGACACCTCTGTGACTATTAAATACCAATAAGTCATGTTTCTTTATTAATCAGCTTTTACTCGCGACTTCGCTCACGGCTGGTAATGAACCTCGCGGCTGGTAATGAGCCTTTATTTCATAAACGTACGGTAAGGGGGGGGGGGGGGGCGAAAGAAAGAGAGAGAGAGAGAGAGAGAGAGAGAGAGAGAGAGAGAGAGAGAGAGAGAGAGAGAGAGAGAGAGAGAGAGAGAGAGAGAGAGAGAGAGAGAGAGTAACGCGCGTGCACACACGCATACGCACACACGAGCGCGCACAAACATTACACACACACACACACACACACACACACAGAGCAGTCGGAACACACGCGCAAGCACACGCATGCACGTGCGCAAACACACGCATGTGTGCACGCGCACACGCACGCACACGCGCAAACGCACGCATGCAAACACATAGGCCTATAGCATGTTTGGTGTCAAATTATAGATAATATTGTGCTCTTTTAAATAAAACGAGTAATTTAATAATTGAAAAAAGCGCTCTTTGCTGTGTTGAATCTTTATAGACTTTTTTGAATGAACATCAAAACCAGTCTAGAAAGCTTTGTTATTCATCGTGTGACTCAATCACGTGTCTCCGATCCTGACACAGGTCCTCGCATTAAGCTCAGAGTCACAGCTCCGACCCTTGCCTCAAAGAAGCTACTAGAGTGACCTTGAAACCTGGCTTAGAGGGCTGGAACTGTACACACAAAGAGGAGAGGTGCTCATCCTGGGAATGCAAAAGTTTGAAGTCTGTGATATCCTTTGTTCCTGTTTTATGGAACAGTAGCCACATTTTACTGATCAGTCCTGATCAATACACAATAACATATTGCGCAATTTTACTGAATTTACTAATCATGAAGGCTGCACTCGCGCACACGCGAACACACACACATACACACATGCCTGCACTCACGCACACACGCACACGCACGCACGCACACGCACGCGCACGCACGCACGCACACGCACACACGCACGCACACACACACACACACACACACACACACACCATGCACCGACACACATGTGAACTCCAAGAGCAGACATGATTGAGCTTTATTAGCTGGCGTTGACAATAATCAAATTCACATTTTTGGGGTCACATTCATGGCTGTGAACAACCTGACAAATGCCCTGTACAAAGAGCGGTCTGGTGACAGGGTTGGGCTAATTTGTATAACAGCATGGTTGCTGGAAAAACTAAACAGAAACAAAATAGCAACAATCAACAGAAAGCGTAACTCGAAAAAATAACAAAATAACTGAGTTTTTTCGCGTGTACGCACATACGTGGTATTGCATACTAACATATCATGTTGTTGTTGTCGTACCCTGGCTTAAAGACTCCAGGGATCATCACAACAGCCGATCGATCGAAGCACTTGAACACTATGGTACAAAATTTAAATGCACTAGCTAGGGATGGGAACATTACGTGTGCGACCGTTCTTGATTACCCGGCTCGCCACGTGAGCAGCCACACTCCAACTTCGGAGGATTTTGGATACTGATGGTGTTATGATAGGAGCTTGTCATGGCTAAAGACAATCCCCGCATAACTATGCAGCGCATAACAACATTTTGATGTAGCCTTGGTGTTCTGGTGTTGTAGCCTATGTCAATAGGTCTGATACAGCCTTAAGCCAAGGCGATTAACGCACCATGAAAAGTGGGGCACTGTCAATCGCAACATCTCGTAGGTATATAGGTACTTTATAGTCACAGAGGCGTCTCTGTGAAATTCGGGTTGCTCCCACATGGAGAGGGCGTCAAAGCCAGAGGCGCGCCACCCAACTTTTTTTTTTTGCATGCGATTTTTGTGTGAGTGATGAGGAAGGAGGAGGGGGTACAATTTTGACAAAATGACAACTTTTTCGTTGCCACTGGGTTTAACGTGTGCTAAGTGCATGGGCCCACGGGATCTCGATTTATCGTCTCATCCGAAAGAATCCACGTTCAGACCGTAAGGCCTAGTGCAAAGTGAGAGGAAAAATCCCCTGCAGCGAGGTTCGAACTCGGGTTCAGTTGACATGAGGCGAACGCGCTACCACTGTGCCGCTCTACACCCACACACAGAGTCCCATAGGGAACGGACCCGGACGAAACACGTCATTGGAAAGGATAGAGTCCAACGCAAAATAACAATGGTCAACCTATGGCGATATTTTTCACGCCAGAGGGCAGTCAATGCACAAGGGGCTTATCACGCGATTTTCTTACTTGGGCGTAGTGAGAGAGAGAGAGAGTGATGGTAGGACTACTCACTGTCTCTCTCTCTTTCGTTATCCCCAACTAATAATATAGAGAGGATTAGCCCCACACGAGCGTCATGCCCTCTGGCGTGAGAAAAATCGCACTAAGTCTCTCATTAAGGGGGCCATTAAGGTAGCATTACTTTTGGTAGGGGCATTAACCAAAGTAGCATTGCATTTAAAAAGGAGCAATGTCCAATGTAACACAGCATGAGAAAGGTGCAGCGTCCAACATAATGTAATAATAATAATAATAATTATTATTATTATTTATATAGCGCCTATTCTCTGATTTAGGGCTCTGAGCGCTTTACATATGTAATACAAATAAAACATGGAATATGCATTATCTTATACAATCAGATCATGACGAACGTACATACATTTCACATGAGTAGAATAATAGAAAAGTACATATATACAAAGGCACAAAAACGCATATCTTGAAAAAAGGTACACAACTTACAGAAACACACGACACACACACACACACACACACACACACACACGCGCGCGCGCGCGCGCGCGCACGCACACACAACACACACACATGTGGGCACGTATATTAAACACGAGAAAGGAGCAATAATCATCTCAAGACAACGTTAACCCTTTCGCCGCCAGCCATTTTTCAGCCAAAAAATGCCATTAAACTTAACTGGGTAGAGAAAATAAAATATCTGCAATATTGCGAATTCCTCTATGACATGCATAACATTAGGCCTATTCTTACCTCCCAAAATTAAGAAAATATGGTCTTCGGATAACAGGCCCTGATTTGATGCCTTTTAGCAACATGGGTGTTAAACCATTGTGGTGCAAGAATGCGACATTGGTGGTGAAAGGGTTAAACTACGGTGGTGCTAAAATGCGACATTGGCGGTGAAAGGGTTACAAATAGCGGGTTTCCACATAAGGGGCAAGGGGCAATGTCCAACATAACACAGCGTTAGACAGAGCATTGTTTAATGTAATTAAGGTCAAGGTTAACATCAGAAAAGGCGTTGTCCAAAATAACAAACTCACTGCAACGGGGACATGTCTAACGCAGCAGAACATTGGGAAGGGGCGGTGACGAACGCATTATAATAATAATAATAATAATAATAATAATAATAATAATAATAATAATAAATAATAATAATAATAATAATAATAATAATAATAATAATAATAACAATAATAATAATAATAATAATAATAATAGTGAATAATTTATATAGCGCACTCCTCCACCAAATATGGAGCTCTATGCGCTTAACAACAACAAAAATTAAAAGCAAGAAATTCAACAACAAAACAAACAAATAATCGCTCACACACATGCAAATAGGCATACACATACCCCCACCCCCGCACGTACGCACACACCATAACCATCACCACCACTCACCCCACCCAAGAACACAATAATAATGCAATCAGTTGAATAAAGCATCAACACAAACTCTCTCTCTCTCTCTCTCTCTCTCTCTCTCTCTCTCTCTCTCTCTCTCTCTCTCTCTCTCTCTCTCTCTCTCTCTCTCTCTCTCTCTCTCTCACAGGGCTGAGTGTAAAAAAGCAATGCTTATCTCATTACCCTGTATAAATAAAAATTCGTTTCGTTTCGTTTTTCTTCTCTCTCTCTCTCTCTCTCTCTCTCTCTCTCTCTCTCTCTCTCTCTCTCTCTCTCTCTCTCTCTCTCTCTCTCTCTCTCTCTCTCTCTCTCTCTCTCTCTCTCTCTCTCTCACACACACAC
>CM065694.1:5156984-5159484 GCA_017654935.2 Phymorhynchus buccinoides
GAGAGAGAGAGAGAGAGAGAGAGAGAGAGAGAGAGAGAGAGAGAGAGAGAGAGAGAGAGAGAGAGAGAGCAGGCAATTCCTCAGAAGCGATGTCAAACTGTGAGTACAAGGACAGAATAACAGTCGTGCAAAAAACCCTAACACTAACTGAGCGAGGAACTGCACACCATTATTCTGGAGCCTGACATTGACAGTCCAGACGCAGCCAGAAGGTTCTGATTTACCTTTATAGGGGAAGACAGGGTAAAAAAAAAAACACGGGCAGGTAAGAAGCCCATGTCAATTATCTCATGAAATAAAGAAAATGTCAGTTTGTGCCCATGAGACGAGTGTTAATGTTTAGCATTCTTCTCATGGGCAAATTTGACTGATATTTTCTTTATTTCATGAGATAATTGGCATGAGCTTCTTACCTGCCCGTGGGCTTTTTACCCCGTCTTCCCCTACTCAGCACCCTCCTGTACAAAGAGGTTTAGTTCTAATCTTTCTTTTGCAGTCCACACTATTTCAAATCCACATCAACTTCTCCTTCAATTGTTGAGGGATTTCCAGCTGCTCCACTGTTCGGGTCCTTTCGTGTCCCCAGCCGACATTCCTGGACACCTCCCAGAGACACAGGTCCAGCAGAGAGGTCACCTGCGACGCTTTCTTGGAAAGGTATTCTCTGATCTCCAGGGCAGCATCCACGTCATCAGGCGCTGGGAATTTGTGAGCTGGTGGAGGTGACGGCCACGAGTTCCTTCTGTTCGCTCGGCATCTCCGGTTCAGCAACGGGTCCTGACTCAGCACGAATACATCATGCTTGTTGACAGCTGCTCCAGCCTCATACAGCAGTCGCACTAGGTCTGGCTGGTTATAGTGTACTACCATTTTCAAAAGTGACCGGTTGGGTGAGCCTGCCACGCAGCCTTGGAAAACACCAGCTTGGCAGGCAAGTTGGAGACACTTGCCGTAGTCTGTGTTTATCGTGACTCTGCCTGGACGATTGCCGGTTGTGTTCAGTCGCCATTGACACGTTTCCTGTATAAATCTGGCCAGAAAAGCAGGATTATTCAAGTGGTTCCACACGGCCCGTTGGGCGGCTTGGGCTGTAGAATGAAGAATCAGTTTGAAGCACTGGATCTGCCCGTCAAAAGCGGCACATCTGAACCAGTGCTCCAGGAGCGAAGTGTCCCAGGGTTCTTCACTGGCAATCCTTATCGCCTGTCCTCTCCTCTCGTCAGATCCCAGATTCATGAACCAGTGTCCTCTCAGTGTAGTGTTTCGGGTACAGCGCAACATATGAACAGCATCCCGCAACATTCCGCGGGAAGTTAGAGACGTGACGAGTTTGTCCAAGAACACCAAGCTTAGTTCGTATTCGCGAATCACATCAGCCTTCAGGCGGCGAACTCTGCATCTTGCGAAATGTATGTACAGAATACAATGGAGAAAGCCCTGTTGCTCGCAGTGGAGGATGAGGCGCTCATCTTCCGCAATGCCGCAATGATGCCCTAGTTCCCAGTCTAGAGAGGATCCTCGTCCTTTCCATCTGTGATGCCGAAATGAAAACTCGATCATCCGTAATTCTTGAATCCTGGTATCGTGATCCAGGTCGATCAGTCGAGGATCCTTTGCATTCCTTGTCTTCCTCTTGGACATCTTCAGTCTTGGGGTTGGAAAGCTGTGAACAGACAATAGACTGTTGGTGTTGTTTTGTTCAGTTTCACGTTTTTTATGTAAAAAAATTAAATTTCGATGATGGTATTTTTTCCTTCCAACAACTAAACGTAGAACGAGTAATGGTATATATATCGGAATTACGCCATTTAACACCGCACACGCGCGCGCGCGCGCGCGCGCACGCACGCACACGCACGCACGCACGCACGCACGCACGCACGCACACACACACACACACGCGCGCGCGCGCGCGCGCGCGCACGTCAAGAAGATGGGGGAACACAAAGACCATCCGGTAGCCGATGAGGTTTAACCGAGGCGTGGTCACCGCTACACCTATCTGTATTAATTTAAAAAGGGGGATGGGAGGGGGAGTAATACTACATGTAACAGCCCAAGTTTCAACAATGAACTGACCCCAACACAGCGTCCTGCTGGGTGTGTAGGCCAACGGAGCAGAAAGCCAGAATCCAATAGACCATGGTCGATATTATATAATGTATTCTTCTTCTTCTTTTGTGTTCCCAGGCCATATGGCCACAATGGGTAAGGTACATATGTGTCCGGTTTTCAGTTTTCACTGGTCTCCCTGCTGCGTACAGCCGAGACATTCCGATTTCGGAGGAGCTCAAAGGAGAAAAGTTATTTGGAATAGTTTTTTGGAAAAAAAAAGGCAGGAGAATGGGCCAATAAGTCAGAAAGATAGTAGATGATAGAAAGCAAAGGAAAAAGACAGAGTCAAAGAGAGTGGCAGATTATAGGAAGTTACAAGCACAGAACTTCCAGAAGGTGGGGGGACTATTTTTACGAAAGACCCCCCGGTATCCCCACGGCGAGA
>CM065694.1:5164484-5166984 GCA_017654935.2 Phymorhynchus buccinoides
AGTACACAATACAATGAACATACTCCAGTCGTGCACATTCCAAAATCAGGCGTTCAACGTCCGCTATATTAGAATAACGCTTGACCTCAAACTCCAAAGCTACCAAGGGGAACTGGTGTTTGTAGTGTCGACAACAGTTCTCTATGTTTTTCAACCGCCGTTTTCTAGTCTTGCGTGGCAGGTCAATCAGTCTCTCCGACATCTTCAGTCATTCATGGGGGCCGAGAGCTGTGAACACACAAAATAAGAACGCATAAAAGTCTTTTTTCGTGCATGAGGTGTACAGCTGGTTTTATACTGATTTTGTTTTATCATGCATAATAGACAAAATCCCGAAATGGGAGGTAACTCTGTTGACCTAACGTTAGAGAGCTCTCTCCATTTCCGGTGAAGATCAAGTCCTGACAAGCATGACTTCTTCGTTGCAGCGTGTGTCCCAGTTTCAAGAGTATTTGAAAGCTCGTCACCCTTTTCTTCATTTAATGTCTTTTTGGCAAGACTACTGTGCCATAGATGAAAGGCCCAATCCGGTGTGACAAACATTCCAGATATAACAGTATTCTACTCGGCTATTGCTAAGGATGAGACATAATCAGATAGCAAACTGCATTTGTGAACTATGCTATTCCACAATTGCTTTGCATCACTCTTTTGTTTTCAAAATTGTGTCAAAGCATTGTTTTATTCACATAAATACTTTTTGATACTGGCGCAGGCAACATTACTGTTGATATCCGAGAGAACAGTGTTCTCTATATGCAGCAGGATGCAGCTATCTAACTCAATCCCCAAACTTTGACATGGCTAGTGCTCAAACTTTGGACAAAAAGCCTTATCAGTTTTGCCTTGCTGTCTGATTTACCATGCTTGGGCAACTGGCCTCGGCTATTAGAAATCGTAAATATGAGCATCTTAGCCCCACGTACACGTAGCTCAGGCCTTGAATGCTAACCAAATTGTGGTATCAAAAATGTGGATCCTGAGCCAAGTTACAGGTTTCGACTGAAGAAAGCATTCTGGCAGCAGAACTCCACGCAGCGGAAGGACCGATCTTGCCACCAAGCTCGTCACTTTCTCTTCAGGAGCACTATACGGCTTAAAAAATGGCCTTGTCACTAACATTTTGCTTTGCTCGAATAAGTAATACTTTAGTATAAAGGTAGCGTTACTTTTCAGAAATGGAAAGAATAGAACGATACCTTCAGATAGAAAGCCCAAAACACGTGAGCAGGGACTTCAACTTGACATTTGCTGACCTAGGCCTACGAGCGAGCCCACTAGACCGTGAATTACTCCCTGGTAGTAATAATCTGACATAGGATCCGGGAGTCGATACATCCGGGAGGTGATCCGGGAGAGTGAGGAGAGACTTCGAATCCGGATATGGTGAACGTTAATAGGGGAAGATGGGGTAAAAAGCCCATGGGCGGGTAAGAAGCCCATGTCAATTATCTCATGCAATAAAGACAATTTCAGTCAAATTTGCCCATGAGACGAATGCTAAACAATAACACTCGTCTCATGGGCAAAATGTGACTGAAATTTTCTTCATTTCATGAGATAATTGGCATGGGCTTCTTACCCGCCCATGGGCTTTTTACCCCGTCTCCACCTATGAGCGAGCCCATTAGACCGTGACTTACTCTCCAGTAGTAGTAATCTGACATAGGATCCGGGAGGCGATACATCCGTGAGGCGATCCTGGAGAGTGAGGAGAGACTTCCAATCGAAATGGAAGCCGGATATGGTGAACGTTAATAGTAAATCTACGAGTTCGTTACGTGAAAAACAAAAGTTGAATTACAACAAAGAAACCCCATGACGTGATTTTAAATGCACATCCAGAAACGAAGTCGTACGTCAAAGAACCAAGGCCCAATCGTAATTTCATCTCATCTTTCGGATGAGACGATAAACCGAGGTCCCGTGTGCCCATGCACTTAGCACACCTAATCCCAGTGGCAACGACAAAGTTGTCATTTGGTCAAAATGCCCCCACCCCCCACCCCCCCCCCCCCCCCCCCCCCCCCGTTCCTTCCTCATCAGTCACACAAAACATTGCATGCAAAAATGAAAAAAAAAGTGGGTGACGCGCCTCTGGCTGCGACGCTCTCTCCAAGTGGGAGCAACCCGAATTCCACAGAGACGCCTCTGTGAGTACAAAGTACCTAATAATAGTAATAATTTCAAGCAATTATTCTTCTAAAAATAATGCATCAGCATAGACCCTACATAATAGGTAGGTGTAGGGCTATGTATAGGCCTCTCGGCCCTTATTACGCCCCTTCTCAATGAATTTGACTTGACATTATTTAGTGGTTTGGGTCTCTTAAATCAAAAACTAATAATAAAAAAAAAGATAAATCTTTAAGAGAATGGCTTTTTATTTATCTTATTTATTCATCGAAACATTTCAATTTTGTTTTCAAATTTGGGTTTTCGTCCAAAAGATTTTTGAATTCATTAATGCTAGGTGCATTCTTTATGTTAATTGGTAGAT
>CM065694.1:5171984-5236984 GCA_017654935.2 Phymorhynchus buccinoides
TGAAAGGTTGAAAGAGGAAAGAGAGCATCGTAGATTAGAAGCTACAAGGGAAGAAAAACAGATGGAGCTCGAGTATGAGAGAGAAATGGCTGAAAAACAGAGAGAAATAGAGACTATCAAACTGCAATCAGAAATACAAGAACAATTAGCCATCGTTAAGGCTCTAGAAAATTCAGTTTATTCTCAAGAACTTGTTTCCTTGCCACAAATGGACCCCATTTCTCACCTCCTTCCTGAGAATATGTCCTTTCCTGGGCCTATTCTTTCTAACCCACCTTTCCATGCCACAAGTGCATCCATCAGTTGTGATGTCAACATGTCAACAAGTGAGGGCGTCCATACTACAGCCCCTGTGAAGACTTCATCCATGATTGCATCTCTCAACCCTGTTGAGTGTGCTCAGTCCGCAGCTGTCAATTCTGTTAGTGTGAACGCTGCTGGCATCTCCGCATCACTTACTACACCTGTGTTGAATCATCCACTTACATCAAGTTTTGGCGCACCTGCTTATGCTTCAGCTGGTACAGTTTCATCCAGCACTGCGCCTTCGTCGATGCGTCCTCCTACTTCAGCCTTCAGTGTGCCTGCTTGCACATCCCTTGGGGCAGTCTCATCCCTCACTGCGCCTTCATCGATGTGTCTGCCTACATCAGCCGTCGGTGTGCCTGCTTGCACATCTGCTGGCGCAATCTCATCCCTCACTGCGCCTTCATCGCTGAGTCTTCCTACGTCAGCCTTCAGTGTGCCTTCTTGCACATCCGCTGGTGCAATCTCATCCTTCGCTGCATCTTCGTCGAGACGTCTGCCTAAGTCAGTCTTCAGGGCGCCTATCTACGCTTCTGCTAGCGTTGCTCTACCACACACGTCTGCCACTGTTGGAGGTACAGTCATGACCAACGCCATTTCAGGTTATGAAAGTACAAACTTTGGTTCGCAGAATCCCTATGCCATAAACCAATCTTCCATGTCGTGTCTGTCGGCGAATCGACTCAATCCCATAGCGCAAACCTTCATTCCTAAGTCACAGAATCCTCCTTTAAATGTGAACTTTGAGTCAATGATCGGTGAAGATTTCCATGGTTTTCCGTCAGTGTCTATGGAAAATAATGCACCGTCTTCATATCAGCCACACTCTAGACTTCGTCTCGACTCTTCGCCAAATGTTGACAATACTGCCATGAATGTGACAGCTTTGGATTCCACATTGGGGTCAATGAGTCAAACGCTTGCAGACGCTTTAACATTGAGTCGTTTGCCTGTACAAGAACCTGCGATTTTCATGGGAGACCCTCTCCAATATCCGACATGGAAATCTTCGTTTTCCTTCTTGATTGAAAGAAAGAATATTCCAGCACCAGAGAAAATGCTCTACCTACAGAGGTACATAGGAGGTAACGCAAAAGAAGCTGTGAATGGATTTTTCTTGTTGCGTGATGAAAATGCCTACATGAAAGCTATGGACACGCTAGAGAAGAGATTTGGTAACTCTTATGTGATCTCGCATGCCTTCCGCACCAAGCTGGATGAATGGCCTTCTGTCAAGAGCAGAGACAGTGTGGGCTTGAGATGCTTCTCTGATTTCTTGCAACAGTGCTTTGTGGCATCGCAAGAGATTGGAGGTTTGGCAATTTTGGACGACATTCACTACATCAAAAGAATGGTTGAGAAACTTCCCGAGTGGGTTGTACATCGTTGGAGCAGAAAAGTTGCCATCTGTAAACGTGACAATGGAAGGTATCCGGTTTTGGGGGAATTTGCCGACTTCCTTACCTCTGAAGCTGAGATTTCAAATGATCCGGTTTTCGGCGTGTCCTCTTCTACTCCTACAGCCAGACCGATCAAACAAAGAGTTAATATGTCTGTCGTCGTTGAAACAGATAAAGGGAATTGCCTCTTTTGTGACCGTACAGGGCACGACATTTCTGCATGTACTTCTTTCAAGGGAAAATTGACTTCTGAGAAAAGAGACTTCATTATGAAAAGGGGACTCTGCTTTGGTTGTTTGAAGAGCACTGAGCACCGCTCTCGACAATGTTCAAAGAGAGCCGTCTGCGCAAAATGTAAAAGGAGCCATCCGACTTGTCTCCATGATGACAATTACGTGCCTCAAAATAAATTCAAAAATGAGAAAGAGAAGTCAGAGTCTTCCAATGGATCTTCAGAGCGAAATGAAAATCGTATAGAACAAAGTTCAAAGTCAGATAAACAAATTCAAGCCCTGACAGTTCCTGCTACTACACACAAGTCTGAGACGAGTGACTCTGGCACCCTTAGTTCGATGATTGTACCGGTGTATCTGTCAACGTCTGGCAACCCTGATAAAGAAACTTTGGTGTACGCACTCTTAGACACCATGTCTGATGCAACATTCGTCGTGGAATCTATCGCTGAGAATCTGGACGCTCCATCAGAGAAAACGACTTTGAAATTAACCACGTTGACAAGCAAAAAGTCTTTGATTCCGTGCAAGAAATATTCAGATCTTCAAGTTAGAGGCGAATCTTCCAGTGAAAATCAGTTTGCCTTGTTCATTCTCCAGGCATAGCATCTCTGCCAACGAGGATCACATCCCTTCTGAGGAGACAGTATTGAAATATCCGCATCTAGAACACTTGTCAGAGGTCATGCCTCCTCGTTTTGAATGTCCAATAGGCCTTCTCATTGGATACAATTGTGCAGAGGCTCTTATGCCTATCAATGTGATTGAAGGCATACCTTTCGCCATGGAAACCAAACTTGGTTGGAGTGTCATTGGCGGCAATGTGAATCCTGTTCCTTTTGATTCCGTCGGAAACTCTCATCACGTTTGTATTCAGCCTTGTGATGACCAAGAAAAGAATGTTGCTTATGTCTACAAGGTACAAGTCTCAGAAGCCTCTACTTCAGATCTTCTTGGAGTCTTAGAAAAGGACTTTGAATACCAAGGAAACGAACAGTTGTCTCAGGAGGATTTGAAGTTCATGGAAATCTTGGAGTCCGGAGTCACAATCAATGAAGAAAATCATTATGAAATGCCTCTCCCATTCCGTACTGAAAATCCCACTTTGCCTGACAACCGTAATTTGGCCATGAAACGTATTCAGGGACTGAGACTGAGACATCAGTTCAAGAAGAGACCGCAGTACTACCAGCACTACAAGGGATTCATGGATGACATTTTGAAAAGAGGAGATGCAGAGAAAATTCCTGTTGAAGAGATGGATGTCGAGACGAGATGGTACATCCCGCATCACGGTGTGTATCACCCCAAGAAGCCAGACAAGATTAGAGTCGTGTTTGACTGTAGTGCCAGATACTTTGATACCAGTCTGAATGATTATTTGCTCCAAGGACCTGACTTCCTCAATTCTCTTGTGGGGGTGCTTTGTAGATTCCGGAAAGGACAAATTGCCTTCAGTTGTGATGTCGAAAAAATGTTTCACAATTCCATGTCAAGGAGAGTCATCGCAATTACTTGAGATTTCTTTGGTGGGAAGATGGAAACTACGAACAACCTCCTTCTGATTTTCGCATGAAAGTACACCTCTTCGGGGCAACCTCGTCACCTGGGTGTGCGAACTTCGGCTTGAAGAGAATAGCCCAGGACCATCGTCACATCAGTGCTGAGGCTTCAGCCTTTCTACAGAATGATTTTTACGTTGACGATGGCCTTCAGAGTAGAGATACAGCTAAGGAAGCAATTGAAACTCTGACAAAGGCGAGAGAGATCTGCGAACAGGGCAGCTTGCGTCTCCATAAGATCTCTTCGAATTCCAAGGAAGTTCTGGATTCCTTTCCGGCCTCAGAGATTGCTTCTTCAAAATCAAATGACGTCACCCCTGAGTCACCGTTATCGTCATGTGAACAAGCTTTAGGCTTACAATGGTGTGTGGAAACAGACTCTTTTCAATTCCACTCTGATATTAAGGCAAAACCGCTTACACGACGCGGTATCTTGTCCACGGTCGCTTCAGTTTATGATCCTTTGGGTTTCGTGTCTCCTTTCACTTTGATTGGAAAGCAGATTCTCCAGGAAATGTGTCGAGGCAAGCTGAACTGGGATGATCCTATCCCTGATAGCCTGCAGGTCAGGTGGGAACAGTGGCTTTGTGAATTTTCTGCTTTGTCTCAGCTTCGCATTCCACGATGCTACCTTCCAAGAGGTTTCGGTGACATTGAGGTGATTGAGCTTCACCACTTTTCTGACGCATCCTCTTCGGGATATGGACAATGTTCATACTTGTGTTTCCGATCTGCAAAGAACGAAACACACTGCTCTTTGGTCATGGCCAAAAGCAGAGTTGCACCGTTGCGTTCCGTCACAATTCCTAGACTAGAGTTACAAGCAGCCGTCTTGTCCATCAAAGCTGCTAGTTTTTTGCAAAGTGAGCTGAACTACGAGCATGTGCAGCATTTCTTCTGGACTGATTCCAAAATAGTTCTTGCATACATTCTGAATGAATCAAAATGCTTTCACGTGTTTGTTGCCAATAGAATACAGCAAATTCTACAGGTTTCGAAAGCTGAACAGTGGAAGTATGTCTCATCAGAAAACAATCCTGCAGATTATGCTTCACGGGGACTTTCAGTGAATGAGTTCTTGCCTTCAGGATGGTTTGATGGCCCTTCGTTTCTGAGAGAGCAACAAGTTCAGAGTGAGAATGAAGTCTATGAAATTCCTGAGGAGGATGTTGAGGTCAAGCAGTGCAAGTCTGCTTCGTGTTCAGAAACGCCAAGCACTTCCTTTGAGGACAAGTTCAAAACGTTTTCCAGTCTGTCTTCTTTGAAAAGAGGTGTTGCTGTAATCGTTCGGTGCTGCTCTAGGATCAAGAGAAGGAACATGACTAAATTGGAGTCTCTAGAAATAGCAGAAAGGAACATTATCAGAAGTGTTCAAAATGAATCTTTCTCACGCCCGTCTTCAGCACTTCGCAATACTTTACATCAGTTGAATTCTTACATAGACTCTGAGGGCATCCATCGGGTGGGAGGCAGGATTGGAAAATCTTCTCATTCATTGGGTGACAGACATCCAGTGATTTTGCCGAGAGACAGTCATCTTTCGTTGCTCATTGCGAGACAGTGTCATGAGCAAATCGCACATCAAGGTCGTTCTTTCACCATAAATGAAATAAGATCGCAAGGCTTCTGGATTCTTGGAGTTTGACGCATAATCATCCCTCTCATTCGTCACTGTGCAACTTGTGTGAGATTTCGCGGTACACCTTCAGGACAGCAAATGTCAGAATTGCCTTCGGAGAGAACTGAACCTTCAGCGCCGTTTTCATATTGTGGCATTGATTGTTTCGGTCCATTTCATGTTAAGGACGGTCGTCGTCAGATCAAGAGATATGGACTGATCTTCACATGTTTGTCGTCTAGGGCTGTGCACTTGGAAGTCTTGGATGACATGTCAACTGATTCGTTCATAAATGCTTTGCGAATTTTGATCTCTATCAGAGGAAGAGTACGTGAGATAAGATGCGATCGGGGTACTAATTTCGTTGGTGCGTCAAATGAGTTTCAAGCTGCTATGAAAGAGATGTCGACTGATTCTGTTACTTCGAAACTGGTGGAGTTTGGTTGCGAATTCAAGTTCAACCCACCTGCCGCAAGTCACATGGGTGGAGTGTGGGAACGTCAAATTAAGACTGTTCGCAATGTGTTGAATGGACTCCTGGAGAAATCGGGACAGTATCTTTCTACTTCGTCCTTACGAACATTCCTTTATGAAGCATCAGCGATTGTGAATAGTAGACCTCTTTCGGTGGAGTCTCTGGAGTCTCCAGACGGTCCTCGGCCCCTGACTCCGAATCACATTCTGACCATGAAACCCTCGTACATTCCTGCACCACCAGGAGTGTTTGAACCAGCTGATCTTTATATTCGTAAACGTTGGCGTTGCGTTCAGTTTCTGGCTGACCAGTTTTGGTCTCGCTGGAAAAGGAGCTATCTGACTTCCTTGCAGTCTCGTCGTGTGTGGCAGGATCGTCAGAAAGATCTCGCAGTCGATGATATTGTCATTCTCAACGATGAAAACCTCAGCCGCTCAGAGTGGAAGCTTGCTCGTGTGATGGAAGTTTACCCCAGCAAGGACGGCCTGGTGCGAAGTGTAAAGCTAAGGGTCGGATCCTCTTCGCTTGACAACCAGGGCAGACCCACTTCCTTTGTCTCTGTGTTGGACCGTCCTGTACACAAGATCACGATTCTGATCAGCAAAGATGATTAGTAATGATAATGTAACATTCGGTGGTGATTTGATACAATGATGAAATCATGACAAGGCAACCTATAATTGGAAGAAATTCTAAAGAATTTCTATTGATGACTTAAAGTGAAAATTCAAAGTATAAGGTTTCAAATCTTATTCAAGATTCTAAAGTTATCAGTTGTTTGCAAATACTTTCTTTAATTTCCTTAAGGTTGAACAAGTACATAATGTAATGTTAAGTGTCAATTTGTGAGGAAATTTTGAATGTGAAGAAAGTTATTCAGATGGAGGCTATTTTTTAATAAATGCCTTCCAAGGGTTTATGATTATTGTAAATCACATCAATATGATTTCGGGTGGGAGTGTACCTGCCAGTGTGTCTGTCACTGTATTTGTCATGCACGCACACACACATACACAAACACACACACACACACTCACATACACTCATGTACCTGCCAGTGTGTCTGTCACTGTATTTGTCAGTGTGTCAGTAAATGATTTGTGTTAATATTTGGGTCAATACTTGTCGAAGTTATTTTGTCTATTGTTGACAGTTGACTCTTGTTAATTTTTCGTTCATTTCAATGCTTACATTCTGTTTGTTCTTAGATTGCATGTCTGTTCTTTACAATAGAACGTCGTGTCCCTTGCGTGTCGTGTGCTCTAAATTTTGGCCCTTGCAAAATACATGTGTTTGAAGTGTTGTTATGAAGCATTATTTGCGTAGTTAATGTGTATCAGCTCTTACCTGTTGGGTTTTGTCGCTGGTACAACGTAGATCTTTGACATTGGTCGTGTTAGTTTCCAAACATGTTTTCAAATCAAGCTGGTTGGTTAGTGTAAAGCGTGTCGCTTATTCCAATCCATGTTTCCGTAAACGGAAATGTAGTTTCTTTTTAATTATAAATTCGCTCACTATGAATCAGTATAAATAGTTCAGTTCGTGGCTCGAAACTTTAGTTTGCTTTCGTCCTTTGAGCTGAACATTAGGCCCTATGCTGCTATTCTTGTTAGCAATGTGTCACCCAGCTGAATGCAGTATTTTCGAACTCGAACTCATGTTTGCTGCTGTCGATTGTGTGGAGATTGTTGAAAGACCACAAGTTTTCATCGTTAATTCCATGAAGAGCCTGCATGTCCACTCCCCTTGTCCTTATTTCTGAATAAACCTTTATACCCTTCTTCATGGTCTTGCGCGTATTAATTTTGCCTTCTGACCTTTCAATCTACAACATGCACAGTCTGCGGCAGTCACACTTAGTTTCACTTTCTGTCAACGCATCTGAAAGCATCAAAGCACAGACAGTATAATAATAACAAGAAATTCAGTTGATCAAAGATCAACAGGAGGCTAAACAGTGTTGTATTGCACTTCAAAAGTGTAAAATAATAATGAACATGTCTTTTCAAAATATCTTCAACGTGATGTAGTTGGTTACCTTAGGAAAGAAGAAGAGAAAAAGTGACATAACATATGAACGTGTCATAAAAGACGTTTGTCATCGATCGCTCAGACAGGAACAAAAAGAAGTTCAACGCAATAAAGCGAGATCATATTATATTGCTGAAAATGTAGGTTTAGTTCTGTAAGCAGATGAGATTCATCTTCCAAAGTATTTGTGATCCTAAGTTGTTTAAAAAATATACTTATGGAGAGTTCACGTTTCCAAGATTTTGTTTCACAATGTCAGAAAAGGCTTTTAAATAACAAAATGCTGTTTTCGTTAACACATAATGAGAGTGACATGAAAAATAAGAAGCACCAATTGAAACAAATGTACACTTTACACATTTTCATGAAACCAGACAAAGATGATAGGGTTAGGATCAGCCTAGAGTTGTTGTCATGAAACTGAAAGAAACCAGACTTTGAGATCAAGAGTCATAAACATGAAGAGAATAGGATTAGAATCAGCCTAGGGTTGTTGTGAGTAAACTGAAAACAAACCCCAGACTTTTAGATCGAGACTCATCAACACGAAAAGGATAGGGCTAGGATCAGCTTAGGGTTGTTGTCATGAAACAGAAAGAAACCAGACTTTGAGATCGAAAGTTGTAAACACGAAGAGCATAGGGTTAGGATCAGGCCAAGATTGTTGTCATGAAACTGATGAAAACCAGACTTTGAGATTGACAATCATAAACACGAAGAGAATAGGGTTAGGATCAGCCTAGGAGTGTTGTCATAAAACTGAAATAAACCAGACTTTGTAATTGAGAGTCGTAAACGCAAGGAATATAGGGTTAAGATGAGCCTAGGGTTGTCAGTAAACTGAAAAGAAGCAGACTTTGAGATCGAGAATCATAAACATGAAGAAGATAAGGTTAGGATCAGTCTAGGGTTGTGGTCATTAAACTGACAAAAAGCAGACTTTGAGATAGAGAATCATAAACACAAAGAGGAGAGGGGTAGGATCAGCCTAGCGTTGTCATGAAACTGAAAGAAACCAGACTCTGAGATTGAGAGTCATAAACATGAACAGAAAAGGGTTAGGATCAGCCTAGGTTTGTTGTCATGAAACTGAAAAGAACCAGACTTTTTAAAATGTTATTGCTGTCCGATATGCTGGGTCGTACAGTGGCGTTGCTCCTACGCTGCTCATTCTGAATCCCAAAGCGCAGCTACACCCTGGCTTGTTCAAATCGCAGAACCCGAGACCAGCCATCCAAGGGGAGCGAATCTTTGTAAGCCGTCAGAAAGCAAACAACGGAGGAAGAACTAGACTTTGAGATCGAGTCAAAATACAAAGACGATAGAGCTAGGATCAGCCTAGGGTTATTGTCATGAAACTGAAAGAAACCAGACTTTGAAATCGAGAGTAATAAACATGAAGACAACTTTTATAGCGCCTAATCTTTAAGCTCTAAGCGCTTTACAGAAATCACTAAAATGAATAGTAAACACAATGAACAAAAAGTATACATCAAACATTGACCAACACCCCCCTTCCCTGATCCCTCAGTCAATTTCTCAATCACGCCCAAATAATGAATGACATAATCTACAGTACACTTTCGCAACCAACTTGAAACACTCACACTGATGGACACTTAAAGACGCCCAGGCCGCACTATTAACAAATCACACCCACACCCACACTTATAACGATAGAGAGAGAGAGAGAGAAAGAGACAAACATACAGACAGACAGACAGAGAAAGACAGAGATGGAGACACAGAGAGTCAGACAGAGGGACAGACAGAGAAAGAGAGAAGAGAGAGACACACAAACAGAGACAGAGATATATAGGACTGAAATACAGTTGCATGCATCATAAAATAACAACTTACTATAATTTGTACATACAATAGTCACAAAAAAGGCACATTATATTCAATATTAATAAACATTACCCCCCCCCCCCCCCACACACACACACACACACCGACACACACGCACGCACACACGCGCATACACACAAACACACACAGACACACACGATTAGTGGAAAAACATTAAATGAATGACACTCACACACATACTAGCACACAAAATAGCATTTTAAAACACTTATAACGTAAAATCATTTTAAAACAGTGAGACAAAATGGATAAAGAAATAAAAATGCACAAGTACATAAAATGTACTCCTGTAATGTAAACACGAAAATAATAGAGGATAGGGTTAGGATCAGCTTAGGGTTATTGACATGACACTGAAAATAACCAGACTTTGAGATCGAGAGCCATACAAATTAATAGAGTAGGGCTAGGATCAGCCTAGAGTTATTGTCATAAAACTGAAAGAAACCAGACTTTGACTTTTGAGACAGTCATAAACACGACGAGAGTAGGGTTAGGGTTAGCCTAGGGTTATTGTCATCAAACTGAAATAAACCAAACTTTGACATCAAGAGTCGTAAACATGAAAAGAATAGAGGGGTTAGGATCAATTTGGGTTGTTGTGAAACTGAAAAGAACCAGACTTTGAGATCGAGTGCGATAAAAAATGAATCTGATACGGCAAGGCTCATCCTATAGTCATTGTCAAGAAATTGAAATAAATCAGATTTTGAGATCGAGAATCATAAACACTTAAAGTTTAGGGTTAGGATCAGCCTAGAGTTGTTGTCATAAAACTGAACAGAACCAGACTTTGAGATTGAGTAGTAAACATAAAGAGAGTAGGGTTAGGATCAGCCTAGGGTTATTGTCATAAAACTGAGAGAAACCAGACTTTGAGATCAAGAGTAGTAAACAAGAAGAAAATAAGGCTAGGATCAGCCTAGGGATGTCATGAAAATGAAAGAAACCATACTTTGAGATCAAGTCATAAACATGAAGAGGATAGGGTTAGGATCAGCCTAGGGTTGTTGTTGTAAAACTGAAAAGAATCAGACTTTGAGATCGAGAGTCGTAAACATGACAAGGTTAGGATCAGCCAAGGGTTGTCATGAAATTGAAAGAAAGCAGACTTTGAGATCGAGGGTCATAAACATGAAGAAGATAGGGTTAAGATCAGCCTAGGGTTGTTGTGAAACTGAAAAGAACCAGACTTTGAGACATCGAGAGCCATAAAATTGAATAGGATAGGGCTAAGGTCAGCCTAGGGTTATTGTCGTGAAACTAAAAAGAACCAGACTTTGAGATCGAGAGTCGTAAACACGTAGATGATATGGTTAGGATCAGCTTAGGTTTGTTGTCATAAAACTGAAAAGAAAGAGACTTTGAGATCGAGAGTCTTAAACATGAAGAGGATAGGGTTAGGATCAGCCTAAGGATGTTGTAATGTAACTGAAAAGAACCAGACTTTGAGATCGAGAATCATAAACATGAAGAGAATAGGGTTAGGATCAGCCTAGGTTTATTGTCATGAAGCTGAAAGAAGCCAGACTTTGAGATTGATGGTCATAAACATGAAGAGAATAAGGGTAGTATCAGCCTTAAGTTGTTGACAGGGAGGGTTGTTGTAACGAAACTGAAAAGAACCAGACTTTGAGATCAAGTCATAAACACAAAGAAGATTGGGTTAGGATCAGCCTAGGGTTATTGCCATGAAACTAAAAGAAACCAGACTTTAACATCGAGAACCGAAACACGAAGAGGATAGGGTTAGGATCAGCCTAGGGTTGTTGTCATTAAACTGAAAAGAACCAGACTTTGAGATTAAGAATCATAAACAATGTAGGGGATAGGGTTAGGATCAGCTTAGAGTTGTCATCAAACTTTGAGATCGAGAGTCGCAATCATGAATATGATACGGTTAGGATCAGCCTATACATGTTGTCATGAAACTGAAATAAACCAGATTTTGAGATCGAGTCATAAACATGAAGAGGATATGGTTACGATCAGCCTAGGGTAGTTGTGAAACTGTAAAGAACCAGACTTTGATACTGAGAGCCATACAAATGAATAGGATAGGGCCAGTATCAGCCTAGGGTTATTGTCATAAAACTGGGAAAAAAACAGACTTCGAGATCGAGAGTCGTACGAAGAGGATAGGGTTAGGATCAGCCTACGGTTGTTGTCATTAAACTGAAAAGAACCAGACTTTGAGATCGAGAATCATAAACACGATGAGGATAGGGTTAGGATCAGCCTTGGGTTGTCATGAACCTGAAAAGAATCAGACTTTGAGATTGAGAGTCTGAAGAGAACAGGGCTAAGATCAGCCTAGGGTTGTTGTCATGAAACTGAGAGAAACCAGACTTTGACTTTTGAGATAGTCATAAACACAACGAGAGTATGGTTAGGCTCAGCCTACGGTTGTGTGAATGAAACTGAAAAGAACCAAACTTGGCTCATGTTCATCTTTGACTGTCAAATGATTGTGTCCGTCTGCTAACCTTTGTACTAGGCCTATAGAGACTTACCCTGCTTCCATAGCTTTTGGTCAGATTGCTAGGCTAAAGCATATTCATGAGTCTCTCAACGGTCGTGTGATGCACACGGATGAAGAAGAAAGGGGGCGGGGTCAAGGAATAGTCAACTGATAAATGAACGTGAGGATAGAAGAATGTAAAGTCCATCCGTAAGTATTTCTTCAAAAGAAAGGGTTTGATGAATTTACAATGCCAAGCAATACAGAAAGAAATAATGTTGTTTCTAATATCCGAGTAATAGCAAAACGAACAGCTTTGCTTCACAGTAAACTCCCCCCCCCCCCCCCCCCCCCCCCCCCCAAGAGAACATCGTCTGCTAAATGAAATCCATTTGACATGATACATTTCGCTTTGTTTTGAGGCCCTGTAAAGGTTTTTCCTGCCAAAAAGGCGAAACATAAAAATGTTAAGTGTGCAGTCATTTTACTTTTGTTTTTGTTATTATCATGATGAATGCATTTTTTAATTTATCTTTTTTTGACAATGCACTTGCTGTGATTTAGCAAGTTTGGCAAGGCACTTCTGTGATTTTGCAAAGGCTAAAAGCAGACGACACGATCGTCGGTGGAGTGAAGGGGTGGGGTGGAGCGTGGCCGACAGTAGCTTAGTATAGTTAGCGATTGGCAACGGGGGAGGGGGAGGGGGGGGGGGTAGCAAGAATGTTTTAAAGGTGGACCCTGACGGATGAGTTTTTGCAAGAAACATGTCGAGATCACCAGAAAGACAGCCTTTTCAAGGATAAGAAAAGTCACTTTGCTCTGGTTTCCTAGAAATTAAACTGTAAAAACAGCGTGATTCCTCTTTGGCAGAGATACTGGAGAAAAGCCATTTTGGATTGGGTGGGTGAAGTTCACTTATTGTGGTTGAAGCGTTTTCTTTTTTTGTAGTGCAGTAACAAACAAAATGGATCTGGTTCTTTTGTTGTGAGTAAAACTCCTTTAGATAAACGGGTAAAGGTAAAGATGTGCCCCCCCCCTCTGCATTTCTCGGTTAATTTGCAATTTTCCGTTTTTGCCTTTCTTACCAAACATAAAGCTGTATTTTATGAACCTTTTTTGCTAATAACCTTTTTGGAATACTAACCCTAGCCCTAACCCTAGCCCTAAGCTTAACCTTACCACCCACCCAACCCTACAAGACGGAAAAACGCAATCAACCACGACTGTGACAAATGACGCCGTACACTGCAGTACATGGGGGGGGGGGGGGGGGGGGGGGGTCCTATTAGATAATGGCCTAGGGTTATGGGACAGGGTTAGTATTCCAAAAAGGTTATTAGCTAAAAAAAAAAGGTTAATGAAATACAGCTTTATGCTTAGTAAGAAAGGCAAAAACGGCAAAATGGAATTAACCGAGAAATGCAGGGGGGTGGCACATCTTGACCTTAATTTTTTTTTTTTAATGCTTGTATTGCAAAACTTTCGTGCAAACGATTTAGCAGCCATCAGAAAAGAGACAGCGCTCGCCTTCTCTTTGAGTGAAAGCATTTGACTTCCTGCTCCTCCGCCAAAGAGGAATCGCCGATTTGACTTATAGAAAGCCAGAGCAAAGTAAGTGTTGCAATCTCTGTAAAGGGTGTTTTCCTGGTGATCTCGGCGTGTTTCTTACAAAAACTCATAAGTCAGAGTGCCCCTTTAACGGTGTGCCATTTGAGGCCCTGAAAAGGTTTTTCCCGCCTAAAAGGCGAGGAGTAAAAATGTTATGTGCAGTCCTTTTATTATTTTTGTTGTCACTTTTATGATGAATGCAGCTTTTATTTATTTTTAACAATGCACTTGCTGTGATTTTGCAAAAGTTTAGCAATGCACTTCTGTGATTTTGCAAAGGTTTAGTAATGGTGGTTGTACACTTTTTAAAAAATGCCAAAATGAGGATGGGCCCTGTCAAGGGTATTATCATCATACAATTCACGCCTCGTTCTTACAACACAAAATTTGTTTTCTTCATAATTCTCTTTGCAGAAGCGTAATAATACACAACTTTAATGTAAAATCGTTTGGCTTTCAAAATTCTGCAATTTTTTTGCACGCTATTCGTATGCTATGCATAATATTTGTTTTTAGACATGCAAGTTTAAGCAGACGACACAAACTCCAGTGAAAGCAAGGCTGCTTACGCACAGAGAGAGAGAGAGAGAGAGAGAGAGAGAGAGAGAGAGAGAGAGAGAGAGAGAGATAGAGAGAGAATAATGAGGCTTAGCAGACGACAGCAACTCCAGTGAAGAAAGTGTGGTGGAAGCACGCACGCACTAGGCCCTACTAGCCTAGCCTAGTTAAGAGAGAGAGAGAGAGAGAGAGAGAGAGAGAGAGAGAGAGAGAGATAATTGAATTGAATGAATTTTATTTATAGAGGGTAATAGAGTAAGCAATAACATGCTTTTGTTTTGCTTTTGTGTGTGTGAGAGAGAGAGAGAGAGAGAGAGAGAGAGAGAGAGAGAGAGAGAGAGAGAGAGAGAGAGAGAGAGAGAGAGAGAGAATCAGACAGACAGAGACAGGCAGACAGACAGAGACAGAGAGCAGGGAGAGAGGCAGGAAAAGGCAGGGCAAAAGACAGAGACAAAAAGAGATAGTATGTGGAAACAAAATTGGAAGCCGTGCAAGGCAGAGAAAAAAGAGAGAGAGAGAGAGAGAGAGAGAGAGAGAGAGAGAGAGAGAGAGAGAGAGAGATTGACGCAGTCACAGCCTAACTCTGTCGGTTAACATGTTCTGGTCACCAGTCTGTTAGGCTGATGCATATTCATGAGGTTCTCAATGATCCACCAGCGCGTCGCACCCACGGACCTACATTACATGTAGAGTCGCACGCTCAATTAAAAAGGGCAGACAACTTCAATGACAAAGGGAAGACAACTCTGATACGCCAAGCAAGTCACGTGACCCTCCATGAGCCTGTAGAACTGGCCAAAATCACGTGACCTCCACGAGCAAAAGTCACATGATTCCTTACCCAAAACTAATAGGAGGCTGTCTCTTGACAGCCTCCAATAATAATAATAATAATACTGGTTATTTATAGAGCGCTTAACTCCCTTTGCAGGGAGCTCAAAGCGCTGAACAAAGGCCTAAACACTAACATACAGTATAGTCAAAGAATATCTTTGGTATAGTTTCTCTGATCAAAGGTTGAAGCAGGACGCTTTTGGCGTTTTAGCCTATTATGAAACTAGGAACTAACGCCGAAAGATGGCCGTGCCTCAAATTGTCGCAAAACAAAATCAAAAAGAAATCACAAACATTGTTCGTATTTAAAACAAAATGGAACCAAAATATAGATTGCTTCTTGTTAGCTTAATTAAATGTAAATTGAACAGATCAATTTGTGATGAATAACCTGACATTAATTTTGCGTGTTCACAAATAACGACAATCAGAAATATAATGCCTTGCTGATGAAACTTGCTGCACATGTATGTAACATATTCTCAACTTTTCCCCTGTCACTATTTTTTAGATCTTGTTAGTTCTGGTTGAGTCGGATTATTGTTTTCATCAGTAATACGAAAGAAAAGGAGGTCAACGTAGAAATAGAAAGTGACTGAGTGTTTCAATGATCAGGTAAGGCGAGCATGATCTACTTTCTATCTTACACACAACACAGTCTCCTTCTTCTTGACTGTACGTGGCCACAATCAACACTTTGATTATTATGCCACGGAACCGGGGAGGTTCGAGACCACTTTTGCCGGAAGAAAGGCTCAAGGCCTGAGAAGAAATAAAAGAACAGAGAGAGCACAGATCATACAAAAACTAGGAAACTGTTCATCCGTTGGGTTGTTCACTTGTTGGAAGAGGGGAGGAGGGGGTGGGGGAAGATGGGGGACCAAAGGAGAGGGGGGGAGGGGAGAGGGGGGGGGCTGTTGGTGCTTGTTAGTCTGACGTGCGACCGTCCCCAGAGTGGGGCCATCAGACGTGGCGGTTGCAGCAGGAGGTTTTCCAGTCAGGTGCTCCCAGACTCTAGTCGTGAAGCTCTCTGGAGTTCTGGCCTCAACTGCTGCTGAATGTAGGATGTTCCACTCCCTGATGGTACGTGGGAAAAAGGAACTCTGTCGGTATTGTGTTCGACATTGGGGGACAAGGAATTGCAGTGTGTGTCCTCTGCGCTGCTGCTCTGATTGGGGGACAAGTCTGTTCTTATTGACGCTCAACATGTTATTTTGTATTTTATACAGCATGGTGAGTCTTGTCACCTGGTGGCGTTGCTGCAGGGAGCTCCAGTCAAGCCTCTGGAGCATTGTTGTGACGCTGGCTGTCCTACAGTATTGATTGAGGACGAATCTTGCTGCTCTCTGTTGGATCAGCTCCACAATGTCGATGTTTTTCTGAGTGGAGGGGTCCCACACTGAGCAGGAGTTGTCGCAGCCAAAAAAGTCGCTCAGTCAAATAAATCGCCCGGCTACTATGAGAGTGTATTTGCGACATTTTGCGACATTGAGCATGAACCACAAATTTCACTTTTTTCTAGAGTTAGGGATAGGATTAGGGTTAGGTAAATGGTTCAAGTACAGAAAAAGTGAAATTTCTGGTTGTCACAAATACACACTCTCTTAGTAGCGGGCGGTTTATTTGACTGAGCGACTTTTTTAACTGTGACAGGCGTATTCAAGAAGCGGCCTTACAAAGACAATGTAGGCTTTTGCTCTCAGCTCAGTGGAGGCGATCTTGAGGTTGCGACGGAGAAAGCGTCTGACTGGCTTTAGCTGTGACGGCACTCAGATGGATGTCCCAGCTGCCGTTTGCCTGGAGGGTGACGCCCAGGTACTTTGCCGACTGCACTGTGTCCAGGGTGTGACCATGAAGTTGGTAGGGGAAATGTGAGGGCTTCCTGCTTCACGTGACGGGCAAGGTTTGACATTTCCCAGGGTGAAACTGCATGTCCCATTTCTTCTCCCATTCCTCGAGGCGCTGGAGGTCTTGCTGTGAATGGGCATGGTCTTCCCCTGAGAAGATGAGTCGGTAGACTGCAGTATCATCCGCGAACAGTCTTGCGTTAGATGACAGCTTTTCTGGCAGGTCGTTGATGTAAACCAGAAATACGCAAGGGCCGAGTACTGAGTCTTGTGGTACCTCCGACTGGACATTCACATAGCCTGATTGGGTGCCCTCCAGCACGACTGCCTGGCGTTGACCGCAGAGAAAGTCCGCCACCCATCTGTTCATGTCACCTCGTGTGCCGTAGAGCTTATGCAGCAAAAGGCTATGGTTGACCTTGTCGAAAGCCTTCGCAAAGTCCATAACAAGGATGTCTGTCTGCTGTCCGGCCTCAAGGCTCTCTGTGATCTCTTCCATGAGCTCAATCAACTGCGTCTCACAGCTACGTTTTGATCTGAAGCCATGCTGCTGGGGAGACAAGATGTTGTTCAGTTACAGGTGCTTCATTATGGAGCTGATGATGACATGCTCCAGGATCTTGCAGACTATGCAGGTCAAGGAGACTGGTCTGTAATTCGCAGGGTCGTAGTGCTCTCCCTTTTTGAATATCGGAGAGACCAGAGCATCCTTCCAGTCTGCTGGCACTAGGCTTGTTTGGTCCCTACCTACCTACCTACATACCTACCTTAGTACCTACATTCTCTTTTTCTTCTTTGAGCAATCACATCATCTTTTTTTATGGTTCTGTATTTTAGTATTTAGGAGCCATTTAGTAGCCATGCGAAGGAAATAGAGCATCGCCTAGCGAAAGAGACAAAAGTAATCCTAAGGCCTTTTATAAAAAAAATATGACAAGACTAAACCTAGGGAATCTATTTCAAAGCTAAAAAAAGATGATGGGACATTTACTGTAAATGATGTGGAAAAAGCCAGTTTTATTTTAAACAATGTTTTTGGCAGTGTGTTCACAAATGAAGAGTCAGACCTGAGTCGCTGAGAGGCCTGAGATTAATCCAAAGTCAAGTAGTTGAAGTACTAAAATAGATTCAGTCACACAGTTACCCAAGCACAAATGCAGAAGGAGCTTGAGTCTTTGAAGGTGCTCAGTCTGGCTGCATGGAGGTGTAGTCCGGTGTGCCCCAGGGGACAGTCCTAGGACCCTGCTTCTTTCTGACCTACATCAATGACCTCCCCTCCAGAATCCCTTCTCCTTCCCGCCTGTTTGCTGACAACACAGCTCTATTCCGCGTCATTACCTGCGATGACGACCCGGTCAAACTCCAAGAGGACCTCAGGAAGTTGGAAGACTGGGAAAGAGAATGGGACATGGCGCTCCATCCTGCCAAGTGCAGCCAGCTGCCTTTGACGAGAAGCAAGAAGCCGCTGAACGCCTCCACCAGCTACAGTCTCCACGACCACACCCTCGAAAGAGTGCCCTCAACATAGTACCTCAGGGTCACACTGCAATCTGATCTTTCATTCATGGGGAGCCCACATCAAGCAGCCACCTGCGTCAAAGCCAACAGAGCTCTAGGCTTCTTAAGAAGAAACCTGAAGGTTTGTTCCATGGCTACCAAGGAGTTAGCCTACAAAGCCATGGTCAGGCCCATTCTTGAATATGCAAGCGCAGTATGGGACCCACACACCGACAGGCAGATCTCTGACCTAGAGAAGGTCCAACGCAGGGCGGCAAGATACGTGCCAAACAGACAGTGTGAGACACAGAAATACATTTGTGTCAGCACCATGCTCCACCAGCTACAATGGCCATCTCTCGCTGAGCGCCGCTGCACTTCCAGGCTATCCATGATCTACAAGATCACAAATGGACTGGCCTGTGTGAAATGCAGCGCCCTCAAACCCATGCCCCCCAGCAGCAGAAGACAAAACCACAACAAGCAGTTCCAAAGAATCCCCGCTAGAACCGACTACCGCAACAACTCTTTCTTCCCTCGAACCGTCCGCGACTGGAACTCCCTGCCATCAGAAACCGTCCAGTCCCCCACGCTCAGCTCCTTCATCTCGAAGGTGCTGAAGCTCCCTGACTAAAAACACTACCACCCCCCACCCACCCCTCACCCCCCACCCCTTTTTTCCCCCGAATGCGGCTGGGTGTTCTCGGACTATCCAGGGGTGTTCGGTCGTGCATGCTCTTTTATCTGTCTAGGTTTATTTTGGTTTTGGTTTTCCTGCGCTGCATAATTATTTTGTTTATGTACTTTGATGATACCATGGGCTACACTTTTTTTGTTTTGGGCCCTCACACATCCCTGGACTATGTTTTGACACAAACATTATGAACATTGAAATTCATAATGTGGTAGTGTTACTGTTAGTGTCTATTTACAATACATTTTAACATGTAATTTCAAGCTGTCACTTTTTAACCATTAATAATAATTATTATAATATTGTCATTGCCTGCAGGTGTTTTGGTGAAAGCAACATTTGAAGCGGTGAATTGGGTAAATCAGTATGGCGGCAGCAGATGGCTCTGGTGATGTGCCAACAGAGAACGGAACTTCATCTATGTCTCCAGAGGACAAAGTGGCTTTGATCAAGCGAAATCTCCAGGTACAGTGAAATGTTCTTCTTTAACCTTTTCATTGCCAAAGAAAATTTGATAAACTATTTTCTTTCTTAGGTATAACATGAAAAAGAGACCTGTTACAGTGTTAGACTCAATTTAAAAAAATGTTATAGAGATTAATTTTTCCTGATTGTTCAGTGTTCTAAAACAAAAGCAAGACTTTGGTGTTTCGACGTCAAAAGTTATGCCATCATCAATGAAACACATACCCCGTAGTACTAGTAGACACAGGCCAGGTAGGGAAGGGGTTGAGTCATATTGCACTATGATGTCAACTTCAGTCAAGTTATATTGCTTTATATAAACTTAGCCCATTCATTGCCACCTATTAGTTGTGCATGCACCGTCGGTTTGCTATGCAGTTTTTGAATGCGGCAAAATCTCTAATTAGTTCACCGACTACATCGGCAGCAAGTACTGAATCGTTATACAGGACATTATATAGTAGAACCTACTTTATAAGACATTCAAAAATCATCCAAAATGAGGTCTTATAAGGGAAGTGGTACATCATCTACATGTATTGTATATATACTGAAGAGGTTAAATCTTTTACTAAAGTTTTTAATTTTATGTATTTTGATATTGGCTCATGCACACTGACACACAATAATTGCGATGCAAATCGGCATACATTCTTTTACGATGCATTGTGTTGTATGTAAGTTGTAACTCATATTAAATGCACATTGTACATGTTCAGGAGGTGCTGGGTGAGGACAGGCTGGTGCAGATCGTCAAGGAGAGGGACCTGAAGGTGTACTGGGGAACGGCCACCACGGGCAAACCCCACATCGCCTACTTTGTGCCCATGTCCAAGATCGCAGACTTCCTCAAGGCTGGGTGTGAGGTCAGCAGCCACAGTTGTGTAGGAGAATTTGAATGTCAATTTTGTTTTGAAGAACTTAGAACAGTTTGCCCGTGTCCAAGATCGCAGACTTCCTCAGGGCTGGGTGTGAGGTCAGGAGCCACAGTTGTAGGACAATTTGAATGTCAATCCCAACAGCCGAAGCACTTGAACACCATGGTACAAATGCACCAGCTAGGGATGAGAACATTACGTGTGTGACCGTTTTTGATTACCCCGCCACGTGGGCAGCCACACTCCGACTTCGAAGGAAGTTTTGTTTTGAAGAACTAAGAACAGTTTGCCCATGTCCAAGATCGCAGACTTCCTCAAGGCTGGGTGTGAGGTCAAGAGCCACAGTTGTAGTTGTAGGAGAAATGTATTATATTTAAATTGTTATTTTTGTTTTGAAGAACTAAGAACAGAAGTCTTTTTACCCATGTCAAGATCGCAGATTTCCTCAAGGCTGGCTGTGAGGTCAGGAGCCACAGTTGTAGGACAATTTGAATGTCAATTTTGTTTTGAAGAAGTCTTTTTGTTTAGTTTGTTTAGATGGTTGGTTTTGGTCTTTTTTCCTCGAAAAGTGGTGTATGTGTACATGTGTGTGTGTGTTTGTGTGTGTGTGTGTGTGTGTGTGTGTATTGAAGTTGCTTCAAATAAACTGCTGGATGAATTGTAAAAAATATGGTAGATGATCTGCATACACAGGTGGCCATTTTCCTTATGGCAATAAGTGTGTCATAAAATCATGTGCGCACACAGGTGACCATTCTGTTTGCTGACCTGCACGCCTACCTGGACAACATGAAGGCCCCCTGGGAGCTGTTGGAGCAGCGCGTCAAGTACTACGAGTGCGTCATCAAAGCCATGCTGCGTTCCATAGGCGTGCCTCTCGACAAGCTGCGCTTTGTGAAGGGCACAGACTACCAGCTGAGCAGGTGAGTGCGTCATCAAAGCCATGCTGCGCTCCATAGGCGTGCCTCTCGACAAGCTGCGCTTTGTGAAGGGCACAGACTACCAGCTGAGCAGGTGAGTGAACAGTGTGACCTGTGTGTGTGTCAAGTCAAAAGTCAAAAATACTTTATTATCACGTTATGTGAAATTACAGTGTGGTCTCGTACAAGCACAATGTAAGCAAGGAAACACATTTGCATGCATTAAAAATGGAAAGAAAGCTAAAGGAAAATGGACAACAAATCCTGTTTCGCAAGAAGTTGGACATAGTTAGGGTCGATACAAGCGACTATCAAAACAAAGAACTGCCCTCTTTCCCACCATTTCTATCCTTGCATTAATTTATTCACCCCCACCCCACTCCTACCCTCTCTAATTCACCCCAAGCTTTCACATGTGTGTGTGTGTGTGCATTAGGTATTAGGTACTTTATAGTCACAGAGGCGTCTGTGAAATTTGGGTTGCTCCCACCTGGAGACGCGTCGCAGCCAGAGGCGCGCCACCCCAATTTTTTAATGTTTTTTTTGCATGCGATTTTTGTGTGACTGATGAAGAAAAGGGGGGTGAGGTGGATTTTTACCCAATGACTTTTTCGTTGCCACTGGGTTTAACGTGTGCTAAGTGCATGGGCACACGGGACCTGGGTTTATCGTCTCATCCGAAAGACTCCACGTTCAGACCGTAAGGCCTAGTGCAAAGTGAGAGGAAAAATCCTCTGTACCCAGGTTCGAACTCGGGTTTACTTGACACGAAGCGAACGCGTTACCACTGTGCCACTCTACACTGTTTGCTGTGTGTGTGTGTGTGTGTGTGTGTGTGTGTCTAGTGATGCACAGGGTATGGAAAAGTGATTGGACAAACTGTCCTGAAACAAGAAAATCAATAGGACAAAATGTCCTGGTTCTTGCAGAAATCAATAGGACAAAGTGTTAAATTTCAATAAGACATTTGTCCTTACAGGGGAGAACACAATAGGGCGTTTTCAGTTGTCAGTCCTGTGACTTGGGCCTTGGGACATGACTGCTGTGTGTTTGTGTATGCGTATAACATGAAAGCGAAGTGGTTGTGTGGCGAGGTTGATCTTTATTTCCATCTTTCTTCTTCTTCTTCGTTCACTCAGACAATTTCCTGTCATATGATGGTAGATGCGTAGAAATAGTTAGGTCCAGCATGTCTGACTTCGGCTGAAGAAATCTTTGTAAGAATTTATAGAGAAAAAAAGGCAGGAGAATGGACCAGTAAGATAGAAAGATAGCAGATGACAGTAAGCAACAGGGAAAAGGCAGAGTCAAAGAGAATAACAGAATTAGAGGAAGTTACAAGCATTGAACTTCCAGAAGGTGGGGGAACTATTTGGACAAAAGCCCCCTGGTATCCCCATGGGGAAATTTCCATCTTTGAATTTCTGCCCTCTACCCATGTAGCATATTGATACATAGATTTTATTATTTTTAGAACTATCTCCAATGAAGAATTAACGGGCCAGACAAGAGTGATGGAGCAAATTGTGTCCACTTTCCCTCTAATGCATATTGAATGTTTGTAGCACTATTGTATTGCTATGCAACAGGCTTCTCTGCAAAGAACACCTTTTGCAAGAGTGAATGCCCTTGGTGGGTGGGGGAAGATGGTTGAGTACTGACCAAACAAGGGTTTAACTCGCCAATAACCCTATTTGAGTCCACTTAATGGCTGCCTTTTGCAAGAGTGAATGCCCTTTTGGATACTGATCAACAAGGGCTTAACTCTTGCCGTCAAGGGCGTTAATAACCTTAGTTGCAGTGTCCAATACAGATGAAATGGAACGAGCTATGTGAATGCAATGTCACTGACAGCTATGTGGAAAATGGAATGGCAAATTAAAATATGGCGGTTCAGTGATGTGTTCTGCCATGTGTTTCCAGGATGAACGAGCTATGCGAATGCAATGTGACTGACAGCTATGTGGAAAATGGAATGGCAAATTAAAGATGGCGGTTCAGTGATATGTTCTGCCATGTGTTTCCAGAGAGTACACGCTAGGGTTCAGTGATATGTTCTGCCATGTGTTTCCAGAGAGTACACACTAGGGTTCAGTGATATGTTCTGCCATGTGTTTCCAGAGAGTACACACTAGGGTTCAGTGATATGTTCTGCCATGTGTTTCCAGAGAGTACACACTAGGGTTCAGTGATGTGTTCTGCCATGTGTTTCCAGAGAGTACACACTAGGGTTCAGTGATGTGTTCTGCCATGTGTTTCCAGAGAGTACACACTAGGGTTCAGTGATATGTTCTGCCATGTGTTTCCAGAGAGTACACACTAGGGTTCAGTGATGTGTTCTGCCATGTGTTTCCAGAGAGTACACACTAGGGTTCAGTGATATGTTCTGCCATGTGTTTCCAGAGAGTACACACTAGGGTTCAGTGATATGTTCTGCCATGTGTTTCCAGAGAGTACACACTAGGGTTCAGTGATGTGTTCTGCCATGTGTTTCCAGAGAGTACACACTAGATGTGTACCGGCTGTCGTCAGTAGTGACGGAACACGACGCCAAGAAAGCCGGAGCGGAGGTGGTGAAGCAAGTCAGCCACCCCTTGCTGAGTGGACTGCTCTACCCGGGACTGCAGGTCTGTGGCGACAGGGTATTGGGGGGTTAAGAGTGATTGATTAACCCTTTCATTGCCAGGGAAATATTTGGACAAAATTACCTTTTTTTAGTGCTTATATATATTTGAAGAAACGAAGATGACTGCTGGGTTCAATAAAATTCACAACAAATTAAAACAGAGTCGAAATTGAAACCCAAAAGAAAAGGTTTAACCCTTTCACCTCCAATGTCGCATTTTAGCACCACAGTGGTTTTCCACCCATGTCACTAAAAGGCATCAAATCAGGACCTGTTCCTATTTTCTTAATTTTGGAAGGCAAGGGTAGGCCTAATGTTATATATGTCACAGAGGAATTCGCAATATTGCAGATATTTTATTTTCTCTACTCAGTTAGGTTTAATGGTATTCTTTGGCTGAAAAATGACTGGCGGCGAAAGGGTTAATAACGAAAAACACAGAACAAATTGCAGTGTTTCGGGTTCAACCCGTTGTCCAGTGCTAAAAATAGATATAGTTGTCCAGTGCTAAAAAACCCAGTGCTTATATATATGGAAAAGAGATGTGTTAGAGTCAATCTGTCAAAAGGATTCGGAGACATCTCGCTGGACTTTTCTAAAGCAAAAACGTGTGTTCCAAAGTCGATCACATTGAAGTGAAGGTATGACGTTGTCAGTGACTTTCATTACCATACGAGGTTAATAGTATGGAAGAAAAGGAATATACTCTACCCAGTCTGCAGGTCTGTGGACAAGAGGGTAAAAGGGAGGGGGTGGGGGTAGATTGACTGTTATCATGGTTGGGGCTCAAGGAGAAAGGATGAAAATGCAACATATTTTTATTATTATTTTTTTTTACAAAAAAGCAACTCATGATAGGTTATATAATGAAAGAATAAGAAAGTCATCAGTTTCTTAAACTTAATAATATATATCATTCATAGCTGTATTATTAACATTGCATCTCAATACAATGAGAAGGTGGTTTTTTTCATTACAAAGCAACAACAGTGACAATAACCACAACAACCACAACAAACATAACCCCAGCTTGCCGGGATTTTCTGCAGGGAAACATATTTGTTAGGAGGGTCAGTAGATTGAATTATAAAGTGCTGACAGTGTAAGCACTTACAGTGTAAGTTACACTGTGCCGCCTACTTTCAGACTACATACTCAGTCTTTTATGAGGAAGTGGTTGTGCTGATATGACTTATACTACGACTGATACTTACTAATAAGGCCGGGTTCACATTAGACGCGTAAGTTCCGTACGGAAAACCCTAAATAAGTGGAAGAAAGAAGGATAAAAGTTGACGCATATAAGGGAAATTCGGACACGTGCGCAAATCTTTTCCCTTCTTTATTTCACTTATTTATGGATTGCGCATGGGTTTCCGCATGGAATATCCGCTTATGTGTGTACACGGCCTAAGAGTTCTAGTATGTGATACAAATTTCGGCTTGCAATTTTAGTCAATCTTGTGGAAAATAAGAGTTAATAAACGTGTCTGCTTTGCAAGATATCAACTCCATTTCTAAGTACTTTCCAGGTTTTTTTCCCTAGCAAGCTTTGTTGACAATTGTGTGATGTGCAGGCTTTGGATGAGGAGTACCTCAAGGTGGATGCGCAGTTTGGAGGGGTGGATCAACGAAAGATCTTCACTTTTGCTGAAAAGGTATCACGCTTTTTGACACCCTACATTGCCTTTGTGTTGTTGTTATATTATGCATGTTCTTGTTCTATGGAAAATTGTATTATTTATATTTGATTTCCTGTACTATTTGATTGTTACTTTTTTTTTCCCTGAGGACATGGTGGAGAAAAGCTATTCTGCTTATCCATTTTTCCTCATAAAAAATGTCAAGTTTCAAGTTACCAATTCTTGTCCTTACCATTCTGCTTCCCATTTTATTTTCATTGTAATTATTTTTTCTTTGGTCTTTTAAAAAAACAATTGTAGAAAACCATCTTCATAATCTTTAAGTTATTTTATTATCTTTGTTCATAGAAGTCATGGAAATGTTAAAGAACAACTGTCATCTGTCTATTTTACTCCACAATATCTAATGTCATCTAAAAGTGAGAATGACATTTTCACTTTGTGATTATTATTTTGTATGTGTTTCTTTTTTTGTTGATTATTTTTGTCCCTTGTTAACCCTTTCACCGCTAGCCATATTTCAGCCAAAAATGTCCTTTGCATTTACCTGGGTAGAGAACTAAATCCATCTGCAGTATTGGGGATTCTTCTGTGACATAAAATAAGGTCTATCCTTACTTCCCAAAACTAAGACAATCGGGTCTTCGGATAATAGACCCCTATTTGACGCCTTTTAGTGACATATGTGTTAAGTTACTGTGGTGCTAAAATGCGACTTTGGCGGTGAAAGGGTTAATATTATAATTGGCATTCAGAACATGTACATGATGATGGTAGATTACAGTGCTAATGCAGAATTGTAACTTTCTCATTGAAAGACATTACAGTAATGTTTTTTTTTTCATTTTTCATTGTCATATATTTTGTGTACAGTAATACAAAAAAGTGTCCATCATGATGTGCATAGATCAGGTTTACAGTAAGCTTGTAAGTTGTAGCACCAGGAAAACCAATCTTTGACAGTGTTGTAATGAAGAGTGTGTCCACAGTACCTGCCACACTTGGGATACGGAAAGAGGATCCACCTGATGAACCCAATGGGTAAGTGCTCTGTCTCACTGATTAGTTATTGCTTTGTTGAGTTAACAAACTCTTGCCATGCTTGGAGTTGTTCCTAGCATTCGATTTCTGTGTCGTTTAGGATTCACTGATTAGTTATTGCTTTGTTGAGTTAACAAACTCTTGCCATGCTTGGAGTTGTTCCTAGCATTTGATTTCTGTGTCGTTTGGGATTCACTGATTAGTTATTGCTTTGTTGAGTTAAACTCTTGCCATGCTTGGAGTTGTTCCTAGCATTCGATTTCTGTGTCGTTTAGGATTCACTGATTAGTTATTGCTTTGTTGAGTTAACAAACTCTTGCCATGCTTGGAGTTGTTCCTAGCATTTGATTTCTGTGTCGTTTGGGATTCACTGATTAGTTATTGCTTTGTTGAGTTAACAAACTCTTGCCATGCTTGGAGTTGTTCCTAGCATTCGATTTCTGTGTCGTTTAGGATTCACTGATTAGTTATTGCTTTGTTGAGTTAACAAACTCTTGCCATGCTTGGAGTTGTTCCTAGCATTTGATTTCTGTGTCGTTTGGGATTCACTGATTAGTTATTGCTTTGTTGAGTTAACAAACTCTTGCCATGCTTGGAGTTGTTCCTAGCATTCGATTTCTGTGTCGTTTGGGATTCACTGATTAGTTATTGCTTTGTTGAGTTAACAAACTCTTGCCATGCTTGGAGTTGTTCCTAGCATTCGATTTCTGTGTCGTTTGGGATTCACTGATTAGTTATTGCTTTGTTGAGTTAACAAACTCTTGCCATGCTTGGAGTTGTTCCTAGCATTTGATTTCTGTGTCGTTTGGGATTCACTGATTAGTTATTGCTTTGATGAGTTAACAAACTCTTGCCATGCTTGGAGTTGTTCCTAGCATTCGATTTCTGTGTCGTTTGGGATTCACTGATTAGTTATTGCTTTGTTGAGTTAACAAACTCTTGCCATGCTTGGAGTTGTTCCTAGCATTCGATTTCTGTGTCGTTTGGGATTCACTGATTAGTTATTGCTTTGATGAGTTAACAAACTCTTGCCATGCTTGGAGTTGTTCCTAGCATTCAATTTCTGTGTCGTTTGGGATTCACTGATTAGTTATTGCTTTGTTGAGTTAACAAACTCTTGCCATGCTTGGAGTTGTTCCTAGCATTCGATTTCTGTGTCGTTTGGGATTCACTGATTAGTTATTGCTTTGATGAGTTAACAAACTCTTGCCATGCTTGGAGTTGTTCCTAGCATTCAATTTCTGTGTCGTTTGGGATTCACTGATTAGTTATTGCTTTGTTGAGTTAACAAACTCTTGCCATGCTTGGAGTTGTTCCTAGCATTCAATTTCTGTGTCGTTTGGGATTCACTGATTAGTTATTGCTTTGATGAGTTAACAAACTCTTGCCATGCTTGGAGTTGTTCCTAGCATTCGATTTCTGTGTCGTTTGGGATTCACTGATTAGTTATTGCTTTGTTGAGTTAACAAACTCTTGCCATGCTTGGAGTTGTTCCTAGCATTCAATTTCTGTGTCGTTTGGGATTCACTGATTAGTTATTGCTTTGTTGAGTTAACAAACTCTTGCCATGCTTGGAGTTGTTCCTAGCATTCAATTTCTGTGTCGTTTGGGATTCACTGATTAGTTATTGCTTTGTTGAGTTAACAAACTCTTGCCATGCTTGGAGTTGTTCCTAGCATTCAATTTCTGTGTCGTTTGGGATTCACTGATTAGTTATTGCTTTGTTGAGTTAACAAACTCTTGCCATGCTTGGAGTTGTTCCTAGCATTCAATTTCTGTGTCGTTTGGGATTCACTGATTAGTTATTGCTTTGTTGAGTTAACAAACTCTTGCCATGCTTGGAGTTGTTCCTAGCATTCAATTTCTGTGTCGTTTGGGAGCTTTAGGGTGTGTTGGCGTCTTTTAATATGTCTGGCTTGTTCACCGCTACAATTTAATATTATTGTATCAGAATAGAATAGACTGTTATATAAACCATCCCCAGTAATCTACTCATAAACCTAAGATAATCAAACAATGTGAAGAATGTGCATGCTATGTGCTTTGCTATCGTCATTGGCAGCGCGCTTAAATTGAGAGATGACAGAAAGGCTATTAACTTTGTGCTGTGACAGTTTGATTTTTGTGTAGTTAAAACTACAACCTGTCTCAGTCTTACATTGTATATAGGTGTTACACTACATGTTAATTTACTTTCACCAGCTTTCATGTTGTCATTTTGAGGATTCAATAATGGAAAGTCCCTCAGTTTGGTGACAGTTACATCTACATTGTATAAGAGTTTCGTATCTTACCAATTTTTTTTCTTGCAACTTTGTAGCAAAGATCTCATGGTCCCTAAACTCACTTTGTATGAAGGTAGATACTGTTTGTTTGTTATTGTTGGTGTCTTTTTTTATGGGAGTGGGGGAGGGGGGGGGGCTTTTTTTTTTTTTTAAGGGTGGGGTGGGGTATTTTAAAAAAACGTTTACCAAACATTTGCTTTTCAAGATTTTTATTGTCTCCTCTCTTGGCCTCACTGTTTCATTCTTTGATTGACCAAACTTCCTTTCGAGGCTCACTAGTTTGTTCTGTGTTGTGTGTTGTTTATGTGTAACATATTCAAGGTTAGAAGGCTATGCCACTCTTGGATAGATGTTGATTTGTTTGTATGTCATCCTCTCCACCATTGCTGATGTGTACTGTGTGGGTGGAGGGTCATAAAGGCGAACTTGGCACATCATTTTTTGTTGAGAATGATGCTTTGTTTGTCTCACTTTGGTTCTGACCCACGCACTGCTAGGTGATTGGTATCGTAATCAACTTTGGTGGAGGGGAGCTAATTAGAAAGAGAGTATTCACCCTTCAATTTAGCCCAATGTTGTTCCAGTGCCAGGGCTGACGGGCGTCAAGATGAGCTCCTCGGACGAGGACTCCAAGATCGACCTGCTGGACTCTGCTGCCCAGCTGAAGAAGAAGCTGAAGAAGGCGTTCTGTGAGCCGGGCAACGTGGAGGACAACGGGGTCCTCTCCTTCTGCAAGCACGTCCTCTTTCCCCTCAGGGACGACAAACGTAAGAGAGGAGTCCTTCGGGTGAAACCCAGAAGCTAGTAGATGACAGTAAGCCAAGGGAAAAGGCAGAGTCAAAGCGAGTGACAACGGGGTCCTCTCCTTCTGAAAGCACGTCCTGTTCCCCCGCAGGGACGACAAACGTAAGGGAGGAGTCCTTCGGGGGAAACCCAGAAGCTAGTACAGTGGAACCTCCCTTATAAGAGACCTCCCATTATGAGACTCCCTCCCACATGTAGGACCTACTTCTCTGAGACATTGCCCTTTGTAAGGATTAAGATGACCTCCCTTATAAGACCCCTCCCTTATAAGACCTTATTTTGGATTATTTTTGACTGTCTTAGAAGGGATGTTCCACCGTATCAGCCTTTTTTGTTCCCTCCGAGATACAGTAGAACCTCCCTTGAAAAATCCTCCAAAATAAGGTCTTAACATATTGGCGATGTGCCGCAACTATAATTCGTAGCAGCCAAGCATCGTATATAGCCGGGCTGCGACTATTCTTGTATCACGTTATAAGGTACAAAACTCATGTATAACTTTTGACCACAGATTGCTTTCATCCTGTGAGTTGTGCCGTGTCATTTCTCATTTTTGTTTGTTGTACCATCCTGATGATCTCATTTTAACATTTTATTTTACTTCTGACTCAATAGAACCTTGTGTCTATTCTGGCTGCATTCAGAGCATAATATTCTGCCTGTGTGTCAATGAGGCGTTATACTGCTCCTTGCCGATACAAAGGGGCGATAATTTTAGGCCCAAACTGCCGATGCCCCCTGGTGACGAGTCAGGAGCAGATCATTTTCTGTGGCTATATACTACTAGTTCCTGACAGGCAAGGGCGATAATCTTAAGTAGGTGGCGTTCGCATCTCAGGGCACGAGACAGGGGCAGAGAATTTTCGGTATAAAGCCTCATTGTTAATATCAGTATTCCGTATGATATACTTTGTGTGTTTTTCTATGGTACTCCTCCTGCTAGCTGGTGTGTTGTTGTGCTTGCAGACTTCACAGTGAAGCGTAATCCAGAAAACGGCGGCGATGTTCGTTACAACACTTACGAAGAGCTGGAGCAGGCCTTTGGCAAACAGGTAAATCAGTGAGACTGGGTCTGATAGAACTATGCATGTTGTGTGAACTGTGTTGCTGTCAAGAGAATGTTTTAGTTCTCGAGCTTCAAAGTCGTGAACTATTGTTTTGGTTTGGTCCGTCCGTCCGTCTGTCCATGTGTAAAGGGAACTAACTCATGCAAAGGTACTTTAACTCTTCTAGCACCATTTTTACTTGCTAAGTTTATTGATTTATTAATGGGTTTTTTAACAAAAGTATTTTAGCACAAAAATTTTGATTTTGTTTTAACCTTGTTTTTATTCCTTTTTAATACGTGGTAAGATTTAACGTGGTGACAGCCCTGACATGGCCTTAGTTGTCGACAGGGCTTTAATCTTGATCTTAATCTTCTAGCACCATGGGCGAATACATTTGCCCTAGACATCACTCTACATTCCCACCAAATGCCAAGCACCCTGCCATGTGTGTGTCTGTTTTTAGAGCTTTTGTCACTGTTTCTGCCGTTAAAGCAACGCATGCACAATAAAAAATAAGATAGTTACTCCCCTCTTGTCGGTTGAGATGCAGCGGACAACGAAGAACATCCCAAAATACATGGCACTGGAAGTAAAGAGTTAAATCTGCTCATGGTTTAAAAAAAAATTGTTTGTGTTTGATGACAACCTGTGGCCTTTTGATTGATTGTGCTTTAGCAGCGGTGGTGACTATTTTATAAGGAAGTCATTTGTAGAGCTAGAAATCAATAACTATTGTATGAATAACTATTGTGTGTTGGGAAGAAGTGGTATGACTATTAACCCTTTCACTGCCAATGTCGCATTTATGCACCACAATGGTTTAACACCCATGCTACTAAAAGGCATCAAATCAGGGCCTGTTATCCGAAGACTATTTTCTTAATTTTGGGAGGCAAGGATAGGCCTAATGTTATACATGTCACAAAGGAATTCCCAATATTGCAGACAGTTTTTTATCTCTACCCAGACAAGTTTAATAATAATAATAATGATTATTTATATAGCGCCTATTCTCTGATTTAGGGCTCTAAGCGCTTTACATATTTAATACAAATACAACATAGAATATAATTATCTTATACAATCAGAACATGACGAACATACATACATTTTACATGAGTAGAATATAGAAAAGTACATATATACAAATGAACAAAAACGCATATCTTGAAAAAGGTACACAACCTACAGAAACCTAATGGTAGTTTTTGGCTGAAAAAATGGCTGGTGGCGAAAGGGTCAAATTATTAGATAAGGAGCTCTGTTTCAATACATTTTAAGGAGAAGGTGTTCTGTGGACCTAGTGCAAAAATATGACATAAGTGGAGAAAGGGTTCATCAGTTTTTGGCTCCAGCAATATTAAGCACATTAGGTCACAGAGGCGTCTCTGTGAAATTCGGGTTGCTCCCCACCTGGAGAGCGCGTCGCAGCCAGAGGCGCGCCACTTTTTTCTCTCTTTTTTTGCATGCAATTTGTGTGACTGATGAGGAAGGAAAAGGGGGCGGGGGTAAATTTTAACCAAATTACAACTTTTTCGTTGCCACTGGGATTAATGTGTGCTAAGTGCATGGGCACACGGGACCTCGGTTTATCGTCTCATCCGAAAGACTTCATGTTCAGACCGTAAGGCCTAGTGCAAAGTGAGAGGAAAAATCCCCTGTACCCAGGTTCGAACTCAGGTTTACTTGACACAAGGTGAACATGTTACCTCTGTGCCACTCTACACCCTAAGAAGCCTTATTAAATAAGTTAGATAATAGCGCTTGTTTTGAACAGTAAACTTTAGAAATGCGTGTATTCTTGGAATCTAGTATACAAACTGTTATACTGTTACTGAAAAGGCTTTTTTTTATTTTTATTAGCGAACAACTGTCAGTGTCATTGAAACGCAGTTGAGCCATTTTGCTTTTTGTTTTTTCCCTTACCTGCAAGCTCTTTTTAGATGTGCAAATTTCTAAATGGATGTAAATGAATGTTAACCCTTTCACTGCCAAAGTCGCATTTTAGCACCACAGTGATTTAAGACCTGTATCACTAAAAGGCATCAAATTGGGGTCTAATATCCAAAGACCCTAGTGTCTTAGTTTTGAGAAGTAAGGATAGACCTTATTTTATATCTGTCACAGAAGAATCCCCAATACTGCAGATGGATTTTGTTCTCTACCCAGGTAAATTTAATGGAATTTTTGGGCTGAAATATGGCTGGCGGTGAATGGGTTAATGTTAGTATTCTTGGTTTCTCTACCTGTATTTCAAACCTTTTAGTGTTTTTCAGCATGTTGTGTTTCTGTCATGTTGTTGCACCAGGCATGAATGTCTCTGTTTCGACATAATAAAGTATGCCTGAGTTGACGTTGCGTGTGGTCAGGAGCTGCACCCTGCTGACCTGAAGAGCGCCGTGGAGGCCTACCTCAACTGCCTGCTGAAGCCCATCAGGGCAGAGTTTGACACCCCGGAGATGAAGAAACTGGTGGCCAAGGCCTACCCTGTGCAGAAGAAAAGTCAGTGCCAAGGCTTGTGACACATGCTGTAGGAGTCATGCTATCTTGTGTCCTATGTTGTGTGTGGTATACGTGTATTGTGTTTCAGCAAGTAATTCTTATTCTGTCATCTCTTATGGTATGCGGATCATGTTATCTTATAATTTTATGTACTGTAATTTTTGGACTATAAGGCGATATTTTGTTCTACTAAACGAGGGCGCCCTATTAGTGAACAAAATAGTGAGAAGAGAGGCTCAGTACAGTCTACTGTGAGTCACAACATTGAATGTGGTAATGAGTCGCCGAAACGACGAATAATCATGTTAAAATGCTTCAAAATCCCTATTATCATCCGAGATTCTGTCCAACAGATGCCATAACCCTTCATTGGATGTAAAAAGCATCGTTGTAGAGCTTAAAATGCCATATTTCTACCAGTTTTCTCGAAGAAAAGTCCAATCACAGCAACCGGAAGTCGCAAAAACGGAAATTCGATTATTTGAGAAGGGAGCCAACTCTCGTTTATGACAGCAGTAATGGCGGTCAGTAAGTGTTTACAGGACGTGTACGGGCTTCAAACTAACGACTTTCTTTTGCCTTATAAACGAGGGCGCCTTTTACTTTAACTTTTTCAGATTTTTGTTGAAAATTGCCCTATTCGTCTGATACACAGCAGCACCTAATCCGAAAAATGTGGTATGTTCCTTTGACGCGTATTTCAAACGTTCATCTTCTGTTTTTCGCTTCATGTCTTGTGTTTTATTTACATTTGAATTTGTAAAGCGCATTGAGCATGCTTCTTGTGTGGAATTTTAGCACTACAGCAAATAAAATTATTATTATTATTATTATTATTATTATTATTATTATTATTAAGGGTTGCTGGGGTGTGCAAGGGGCGTGTATGAAGTCTACAGAGATGGTCGACCGTCACAGAGTTGTCTGCATTTGTCCCGGAAAATTAGAAAATCGGTCTCGATGTTCCGAACATACGATTTTTAGCCGCCTGGTCCGGTTATCGATAATTGCCGATAAGAGGAATTTGAAACTGCGGATTGGAACCATTTTGAGTGCCTAACATCACTTCCTGTTTGTGTAGTATGTAGCTTGAAAATGGCGGATATTCCTAATGTTATACATGCCACAGATGAATTTGCAACATACATTGCAGAAATATTTTTTTCTCTACCCCGTTAAGTTTAACTTTGAGCATCCTGTGACGCTTGAAACCGCTCCTGACCAAAATGGCTGGCGGCGAAAGGGTTAAATACACTCACATGCACATGCACACACAAACACCCACTTTCTAAAGGGTTAAATACACTCACATGCACATGCACACAGAAACACCCACTTTCTAAAGGGTTAAATACACTCACATGCACATGCACACACAAACACCCACTTTCTAAAGGGTTAAATACACTCACATGCACATGCACACACAAACACCCACTTTCTAAAGGGTTAAATACACTCACATGCACATGCACACACAAACACCCACTTTCTAAAGGGTTAAATACACTCACATGCACATGCACACACAAACACCCACTTTCTACAGAACAAAGACAAGCGATAGCACTTTCTCTCCTGGATGATGAGACGATGTTTATTTTGGGTGATCTGCGTCTCAGAGCCAGGAGGAGGAGGAGCGGCGGGCGGAGCAGGGGTAGGGAGTGGGGAGGACGAGGTGACCCCAGGACGTCTGGACCTGCGTGTGGGCAGAATCACCAGCGTCAAGAAGGTGGGCCATTTCACACCTGTTTACTCCTCTTTTCCAGTAGTACAGTGGAACCTCCCTTATAAGACCTCCCATTATAAGACTTCCTCCCACATAAGACCTACTTCCAGTCCGTGGTTGGGTGTATGCGACAAAGAATAAAATTCGAAATATCTACGGTTTTAAGTGGGCGTGTGGGTGTTTTCATTGTATGAGACCTACTTCTCTGAGACATTGCCCTTGTTTGTAAGTATCAAAATTAACTCCCTTACAGAACTCCCTCCCATTTGAGACTGCATTTTGGACGATTTTTGAAGGTCTTATAAGGGGGGTTCCGCTGTTACTAGTATTCTACTCAATTTGGATCTCTACTACTCTTCAAAATTGAAAATAATGCTAGATTCTACTCATTTTCAGTGAATATTGTTTGATGTTTAATGAATAAAACTACACGTTTTGCACCCAAACTACTCATTTCAGCTAACCAGACTTCTCAAGACTTGTGTAGGGGGTAACCAGGTCTGCTATTTGTCTGTCTTTCTGTTTGATCTTCTTTTTTTTGCATGTTCCTTTTTCTTGCTTGCTCTATATTGAGCTTTTGTGGTGATGTTAAGAACTCATTTCAGTGTTGCCCCTCTACAGTCTGGGGCCTTGATGGCCCTTTTACCGCCCTCTACAGTCTGGGGCCTTGATGGCCCTTTTACCCCCCTCTACAGTCTGGGGCCTTGATGGCCCTTTTACCGCAGTGTTCAGAGGGTTGGACTTCACACTATTCTGATGTTGAGAACTCATTTCAGTGTTGCCTCTCTACAGTCTGGGGCCTTGATGGCCCTTTTACCCCGTTTTTCAGAGGATCGGACTTCAGACTATTCTGATGCCTGGTCCATCGAAAGCTCCCTAGAACATACTGATCCCCATGACTTTGACCCAAACGCACCAAGGGCATAGACTGAGGTCACCGTGAGAGCAGGCAATTCAAGGCCACAGAACTTGAAGCCATGTTTTTTTCTTTTTGATGATTGATGGAGATGAGGCGGATGACGACTATGATGATGATGATGATGCTATGGAGATCCTTATTGGTCTGGGACTACATGACAGGAGCTGTACTCTACGCTTCCTTTCCTAGCGTGGGTGCAACTCTTTCAGATTTACACTGATTTCAGGTGTGTGTTTTTTATTTTACCAGAAACTGAACTTCATTTAAGAAAAGAATTCATTAAAAATAATTCACCACAAGCGATTTGGGACGTTTTGAACTTCATTGTTCTATCTCCGGAAATCACTCTTGGGGAATCTTGAAAACAGCATGGTGATGCCATATTTGTTTTCAAAGGCAATGTAATCATTTTACAAGGCTTATTAAAATCAAACTGTCTCTGTCCATCATTGTAACTGTGTCTGTCTCATTATCTTTCATTATCTGCCCCTGTCTGTCATTATCTGCCCCTGTCTGCCTCATTATCTGCCCCTGTACCCCGCTGGGTCCTGGGCAGCCCCTGGTCCCCTGCCTTTCAGTGGTTTCATTTTGGGGATTTACACCCACGTCATGATGATATCCCGGTGTTAACCAGGCCCAAGAACTACAGACACCTGCAGTGTTGGTCACGAAATTAGAGCAACTCTCTCAGAATGGCACCTGTTACGCGGATGAAGCTCAACTGCGTGACTTTAGTCTTCCCATTGAGCCCATGGCCAGTCACTCTTGGTAGGAGTCGGTCCAGGACCGATAAAACCCTCGCCTCTGATGGGATTGGAACCTGAGACCTCCCAGCCACTAATCCACGACACTACCACACCACAGTGGCTGGTTAAGAATGATTTTGTTTTTCAGTATCTCTAATTCATTTGAATTTTTTGTGTTCATCTTTCCTTCCACAGCACCCTGAAGCAGACAGCCTGTACATAGAGACGGTGGACCTAGGGGAGGCCACTGAGCGCACGGTGATCAGCGGCCTGGCGGGGTTAGTTCCCATGGAGGAGCTGCAGGATCGGCTGGGCGTCTTCCTGTGCAACCTGAAGCCGGTCAAGATGCGGGGCATTGAGTCTGCCGCCATGCTCATGTGTGCCTCCGTGTGAGTAAGCTTGGTGTCGGGCATCAGAACTGTCAGACGATCTGCTAAATTAACTCATTCCGCTCCGCGCCCGACAATTTGTCGGGCGCCCTAGTGCAGCTACCAGCGCTTACACCCGACAAATTGTCGGGCGCCCTAGTGCAGCTACCAGCGCTTACACCCAACAAATTGTCGGGCGCCCTAGTGCAGCTACCAGCGCTTACACCCGACAAATTGTCGGGCGCCCTAGTGCAGCTACCAGCGCCTTACACCCAACAATTTGTTGGGCAGCGACCTCCATTTACTTTCCTTATCAATCTAGAAACTATTAATGACTAACATACGTTTATTCTGAAGCGTTGGAATGATCGCTAAACTCATTGCACGATTTTAAATCATTTGCAAACACTTCATTGTCGTATTTGTGTCTGTTTTGTAATAAAGCTAGCACCTCTCTCTCAGAACCTGCAGGCTGGGATTGCAGGGCAAGTGGGCAGTGCGCAAAGGGTGAACAGGATTAAGAATTTCTGACAAAGGATTGGCTTCTACTCTCAGAAGTTTTTTCTTTCTATTGATTGTTATCTTAGCAATTTTATAGCGATTTCTCACTCTTTTAACTTATTCAAGTCATTTCGGGCCATATATGTCCGGAATTAATAGATAGCTCTCAATTTGATGCATTTTCTTCAAGGGAAGTAAATCTGTGTGTACACCATTCCTTGGTCACTTCTAAATTCGCTTCGCTACCTTAGACCACAATTTTGCCTCTGACTTTGCTTTTGTAGTGGTTTGTTGTGGGGAAACCAATCAGTGTTGAGTTTTTCTCTATAAATTTAATATATTGAAAAAAGTCTGATCTACCACTTCCCTATGTCTGAACCTGAAGTAAAAACCTGTAATCTTTCATTTCTTCTTTTGTTTATGTATGTCTTGTTTGCGTGTATGGCTGGAGTGATTTGTGAGGTTTTTTTAATAAATCAAAACTGTTGCGATGCGAATGAGTTAAGCCTCTTTGGTCATGTTGGGAACTGATTATCATTTTAGTTTTGTCCTTCACAGTCTGGGGCCTTCATGGTACTTGTACCACATTTCTCAGAGGATTGGGTTCCGCTGTTCTGATGCCTGTGGTGTGCACGCTTAATGTGTGAGAACTAATAAAGCGTGAAGCACTGGTTCTTCATTATTTTGTCGCGTTTCACTTTGTATATTGTAGTACGTGCACCAGAGTGTGCTAAACAAGATGGAGAGCTTCTCATAACTGACAGTGTACCGTATTGTTCACACTATAAGGCGATACTTTTTTCCTACAGTGAGACCTTTGCGCCTTATAATGTGACTACTGATATTGTAAGAAAACATAATTTTTTTAAATCTGAATTTTTGGTCAAATTTGGGGGGTGTGCCTCATAATCAGATGCGCCGTATAGTCCGAAAAATACGGTATGTGGGGTTTCTTTGGGTGTTTTATGTTAATGTAAAAAAAAGCAGCTCTAGTGCCCATCTACAATGTGCAATGTCATTTACAAGGCGTCTGCTATTGCTTCAGCTGTGTAGCAGATTATGTTATGCTTTGCTGTGGCTTGTTTTGTGCTTAACCCTTTCACCACCAATGTCGCATTTTTGCAGCACAATGATTTAACACCCTTGTCACTAAAACTCTTGAAATCAGGGTCTGTTTTTCAATGATATTGTGTTCCTAATTTGGGCAGTAAGGATTGACCCCATTCTAAATGTGTCACAGAGAAATCCCACAATATTGCAGACAAAATCTTTTCTGTAGCCAAGTAAATTTAATGGAAAATTTTGGCTCAAAGATGGCTGGCAGTGAAAGGGTTAAGCAATACATAAGCTCTGTAATCATTGAAAGATTTACCTTCCCATTCCAAGGCAAGGTTGTGCACCACTGTAGGGGAGGTTTACTGATGACCTGTGTTTCGTTTGGTGTTTTCAGTGATGAACCCCGACAGAGGTTTACTGATGACCTGTGTTTCGTTTGGTGTTTTCAGTGATGAACCCCGACAGAGGTTTACTGATGACCTGTGTTTCGTTTGGTGTTTTCAGTGATGAACCCCAACAGAGGTTTACTGTTGACCTGTGTTTCGTTTGGTGTTTTCAGTGATGAACCCCGACAGAGGTTTACTGTTGACCTGTGTTTCGTTTGGTGTTTTCAGTGATGAACCCCGACAGAGGTTTACTGTTGACCTGTGTTTCGTTTGGTGTTTTCAGTGATGAACCCCAACAGAGGTTTACTGTTGACCTGTGTTTCGTTTGGTGTTTTCAGTGATGAACCCCGACAGAGGTTTACTGTTGACCTGTGTTTCGTTTGGTGTTTTCAGTGATGAACCCCGACAGGTTTACTGTTGACCTGTGTTTCGTTTGGTGTTTTCAGTGATGAACCCCGACAGAGGTTTACTGATGACCTGTGTTTCGTTTGGTGTTTTCAGTGATGAACCCCGACAGAGGTTTACTGATGACCTGTGTTTCGTTTGGTGTTTTCAGTGATGAACCCCGACAGAGGTTTACTGTTGACCTGTGTTTCGTTTGGTGTTTTCAGTGATGAACCCCGACAGAGGTTTACTGATGACCTGTGTTTCGTTTGGTGTTTTCAGTGATGAACCCCGACAGAGGTTTACTGATGACCTGTGTTTCGTTTGGTGTTTTCAGTGATGAACCCCGACAAGTGGAGCCCTTGATCCCCCCAGCCTCCAGCAGTCCAGGAGAAAAGGTGTTTGTAGAAGGATACGACTCGGTCACCCCCGACGAAAAGCTCAACCCCAAGAAGAAAATCTGGGAAAAGCTGCAGGTGAGATATCCAAAACTGTTCAAAAATGAGAGAGAGAGAGAGAGAGAGAGAGAGTGAGGAAAAGTGAAGAAACTTAAGACATCTGATTTGGGAAGAAGGGATTTTGTGGCATAGATTTCCTCAATACTTTCACAGACAAACGCAGCCAATGTATGAGTGTGACTTATTGATTATCATTTACAAGTGTTGTGGAATTCTGAATTCTAGTAAGGGATTTTGTGGCATAGATTTCCTCAGTACTTTCCCAAACAAACACAGCCAATGTATGAGTGTGACTTATTGACAATCATTTACAAGTGCTATGGAATTCTGAATTCTGATGAACTTAAGCCTGTTTGTGTGCGTGCGCATGTGTGTGTGTGTGTCCTTAACCCCTTGACTGGCAGAGAAAATTAAAGAAATAACCATTGGGCAAACCATGCCATCAAAAAGACAACTGATAGAGCCAATCTGGCAAAAAGGTCAGGGGATATATAACTCCCTTGACTGTGTTAGAGCAAAAGCCAGCATATTAGGATAATTTCTCTTCATCTGATGACATCATCAGTGATGTCATCAGGTCAGTATATGATACGCTGGTGGCAGTCAAGGGGTTAATTGTTTCCTTCAATGTTTATTCGCCTCAGGTGATACGGACGTGTGTGTTTGTGTGTGTCTTTAATTGCTTCCTTCAATGTTTATTCGCCTCAAGTGATACGGACGTGTGTGTTTGTGTGTGTCCTTCATTGCTTCCTTCAATGTTTATTCGCCTCAAGTGATACGGACGTGTGTGTTTGTGTGCCGTGACAGCCGGACCTGCGGACATCAGGGGAATGTGTGGCCGAGTGGCAGGGCAGTTCTCTGATGACCAAGGAGGGAACCATCACCTGCACCTCCTTGAAAGGAGCGCCCATCAAGTGACGGACGCCTCACGCGTTATATAGACACCTCACAGCCTGAACGTTTCACAACCTGAACGTTTCTCCATGTCCACAATATTTTATAAACTATAACTATAAGAGAGGAATTTCAGACAAGACGAAATAAAATCAGCAACACCGTTTTAAAAGAGCGATGGTTCGATTTATTATAAAATCAGCAACATCGTTTTAACCCTTTCACCGCCAAAGTCGCATTTTAGCACCACAGTGATTTAACACCTGTGTCACTAAAAGGAATCGAATTTGGGGTATATTATCCAAAGACCCTATTGTCTTAGGTGTGGGAAGTGAAGGATAGACTTTATTTTATATACGTCACAGAAGAATCACCAATGCTGCAGAAGGATTTTGTTCTCTACCCAGGTAAATTTAACGGACATTTTGGCTGAAATATGGCTGGCGGTGAAAGGGTTAAAAGAGCGATAGTTCGATTGATTATAAAATCAGCAACATCGTTTTAAAAGAGCGATGGTTCGATTGATTAGCGTACATTTGCAGCAGCATAGATTAAGACAAGAGTAGAACAAGCCAAGGCTTATGAAAGTACTTGACATATATGTGACCCAGCGCCACGAATAGGACATTGTCAGGCTGACCCTTCGGAGAAAATTATACATTTGAAAACTTCAAACAAACAATTCTCTTTCTAATGATACAAAAAGCATTCCAGGGTTTTGAGCATTTAAAGTTAGTAGGGTGAGCGTCGGCCATTTTGAGAAAACAGTCTAAAGTCTAGCCTAGCTGAAGAAAATGCATTGAGCTACTGATTTTAAAGTATTTAAAAGACAATTTAGAGACCGTATTAAAGATTGTCCTTTATAAAGTGAAAGATAAGATGTAAGAGAACGCGAAAATACCCATAACTCAAAATTGACAAAAAAGGAGATTTTTGACTTCAAAATCAATGAAGTATTTCTTCTTACAAGACAATTGTCTGCTTTTTGCTACATGTTCATGATTTTCGCCTTTCATTTGTTGATTTTTTCTCTTATTCAATCAAATTTGACTGTGAGGTACATCAATTTTTTCTTCTTTTTGCAATCATAAAACATTTGGAAAAAGTGTGTGTGTGTGTGAGGTAAGTGTAAAACAAAGAAGGGGCAAAGGGAGGGAACTGGAGAGATGGAGAAAATGTAACTCGTTCTCCCTTGCACCCAGTGGACAACAAACTGTCGAGGAAGAAGTATTTGTTTTCTGGTTATCTGGGGTAAGGGAGACCTTCGTGGAGGAAACTGTTGGAGCTCAAAGTAATGGGTAAAGAACAAAAGATTATATTTATCATTTCTAGTAGTAGTCTGCGTTTTTGCTGTGTGAATGTGGACTGTGTGTACTGTATTTTCCGGATTAGGCGCTGCTGTGTATAAGGCTAATAGGGCAATTTTCAAGAAAAATCTGAAAAAATCCAAGTAAAAGGCGCCCTCTTTTATAAGGCACCTCGCAAAAGAAAATCGAAGTTTGAAGCCCGTACACGTCCTGTAAACACTTACCGACCGCCATTATTGTCATAAACGAGAGTTGGCTCCCTTCTCAAATAATCAAAACTTCCGTTTTTGCGACTTCCGGTTGTTGTGTTAGGACTTTTCTTTGCGAAAACTGGTAGAATTATGGCATTTTAAGCTCTACAACGTTGCTTTTTACATCCAATGAAGGGTTGTGGCATCTGTTGGACGGTATCTCGGACGATAACAGTGATTTTGAAGCATTTTAACGTGATTATTCGTCGTATCGGCGACTCGTTACCACTTTCGATGTTGTGACTCACAGTAGACTGTACTGAGTACAGCAATCGTTGCCTCTCTTCTCACGATTTTGTCACTAATAGGGCGCCCTCGTTTATTAGGCGCATAGGTCGAAATTGGATAAAAACAATATCGCCTTATAGTCCAAAAATTATGGTACATATGGTATGCTTGGTCAATGGTTTGGCTTTGTCTCATTTATCATGTTTGAATTTAGTCTCTTTTTTTTTCGCCTTTTAAATATGTAACTGTATTTATTTCAGTAATGGAAAAGGGAAAGTCAGCTTACCTGTTACATAGTCAATGTTGTGAACAAGGGTTTATCCTTCAAATTTGGCTCATCTTGGCTGAAGGCGTTATTTAGTTTTTTTTCTTCTTACTTTTTTTAATCACATATTTCCCCCTGTTAGCTTGTGAAGTAAAAAAGTGCATATGAGAGAGAGAGAGAGGGGTGAAAAGATATGCTTTGTGATAAGTGGTGTGGTATGTTTGAAGGTGGTATATTTGTAAGTATGTAAATAAGTTTCTTTTCCTTCTCTTTCTTCATTTTAATCTTTCCTTCTCTTTCTTCATTTTAATCTTCCTTGTTAATCATGGTTAGGGTCTATTGTAACCAAATGTTGCTTTAAACTTTTCTTACAACACTTTTTTGTTCACTTTATTATTTGGGTTGGGTTCCTATGTAAGCCTTTCAGGGAATAATTGATGGTAACAAAAACAACAAAAACAGATAAAAAACTTAAATAATTAGTTAAATGAATAAGGGGAAGGAACTTCTCATAATTAACTCCCTTTTTACTAAAGTTATTTATGGCACCGATTCCCCTAGCAAAGTGAAAGTAGTTGCCACAACAATGCAGACCGTGTATTGTTGTGGCAACTACTTTCACTTTGCTAGGAGAATCGGTGCCATAAATAACTGGTAAAAAGGGAGTTAATTATGAGAAGTTCCTTCCCCTTATTCATTTCACTATATCCTCTTGGCCTCACTACTTCATATTTGCCTAAAATAATTCATTGTTCAGTAAGTTCTTATGTTTTACCATCACATTTTGGAAATCAAGATGTTTCTGTAGGATGTTTTGAGATTTAATGCTGTATTTTTCTCCCGCCTGTTCATGCAGCTACGTTTCAATCTTTATGATTGATTGATATCATATATTGGGGCGTGGCATTGGGAAAAGTCTAAATCAGTAAATGAAAGGTTTGTTTATGTTTGGTCACTGTTCATCAAGTGTGTCATGTTTTTAAAATGTCAGCAATTGCATGGGTGCTACTCTTTCATTTTTACACTGATTTCAGTATTTTTAATTTTACCAGAAACTGAATTTCATTTTTTTTTTAATTCATAAAAAAATGTTTTAAAAAAATTGACCATAAGCGATTTGGGGTATTTTCAACTTGGTAGTTCTATCTTGGAAGTTTACAAAAGCAATGTAATAATTTTACGAGGCTTATCAGACTCAAACTGTCTCTATCATTTTAACTGATTGTCTCACTATCTCTCAACTTGCCCCCCTGAATCGTCCGACGGGGCTCTGCCCCTGGACCCCTGCCTTTCAGTTTGTTTCCATTTGGGGGAGTTGCACCCATGCAATTGTCTGTTGTTTGTTTTTAGCATTACATAATTAGCATTCTGCTTATTTACAAGTAAAGCCAGTGAACATGTCAGTTCTTCCCATTTTTGTGGATTCATACTTTTTCAAAGTCTAGTCCATTTGAAGAAGAAAGTCCTCTGTCATAATTCAAATTATTTGAGCATAATTATTTTGTTGAAAATTGAAAGAAAAACAGAAGAATAATGGTGTCTAAAGGTGGGATGAATGGAAATCTTAAATAACGAAAGTACTTATCAATGTTTTAATGTGCTTAGTTTCGTAGATAACTTTAGTGCACACTGAAAGTTGCCCACTGTTTGTCATGGGCAAGATCTAAGCGAAAGGCTCGGCCTGGTGTGATGAATGCAGCATCGTTCTGTAAGCTTTCATTACGATTGTGAATGACAAAAAAGTTTGGATGTACATGAACTGAACAGGTATATTTAAAATAAGAAAATTCAGCATCTTTTGGCCAGAAGTTGGTGAATGCCTTACTACAATGTGTCATTTAAATAATGTTTGGATCCATTGTGCTCAGAGAGCTTTTGGACACGCCCGCGCACAAGGTCACGCATGCACTCATGTGCGCACATTCTTTCACACACACATACCGACACACAGAAGTGGTTTTGCACACTGCTGATATAAAGACAGCTGCACACATGGACATGCATGCTCACATACCCACACACTCTCACATGCGCACTCGCATGCGGACACACACACACACATTCATTCAGTCATACAGCTTGTTTCAACATCCTATAATGGGAAGTTTTTAACGGCAAACTCTTGCAACATCACAGATGCAAGATTTGTTATAAGTTAGAAAGATTGAAAGCTCGGTTAAATCCCATGAGCGTATCCGAAATTCCAGGAGCCTTTTTCGCCCAACTTCTGTACTTCAATGGCGTAAGGGATAGGGTTAGAATCAGTTTAAGATTATTTTCGTTAGAATGAAAGATTTATCATTATAATTTAAGAAACTAAACAACTGCTCAAAGCGTTACCGTAATGCAAACTTAGCATTAAACGGTCGCCATTTTTACGGGAATTCCCCATGGTTTACGGCAACACTGATCGGCGACGTTGAATTTAGAAGATTTACGTTCGTTTTTTTCTTGCTGATTATCTCAATTTTTTTCAAACATTCCGTGGCATGAAAATAATCCTAAACTGATTCTAACCCTATCCCTTACCCAATGAAGTACGAAAGTTGGGCCAAAAATGGCTCCTGGAATTTGGGATATGCTGGTGGGAATTAACTAAAAGCTCTTACAAAGATAAATACCCTGGCAGCATCCATCATACAGAGGCACAACACTAAAAAGTTTTTTTTTTTTTTACTTTGTTTCATTCTTTTTAATTCATGTGCATATTATGATAAATTGATAGTTTACATTGAATGAAAATGAAGATAATTTTCAGAATACATGAGCACACACCCTTTTTTCCTTAGAAGAAGATAAGAGGGCAGATATGCAGTGTATGCACAACAAATTCAATAAATAGAATCAATAATTATCGATTGATCATTTTCACATAGAGTACTTTTTGAAAAAAATATTTGCATACAATTTATCACATTAGTAGGGGGGGGGGGGATCCACATACTCTTTGCAGCTAAAATAGCGTGATCATGCACTCATCTACTTTCATCAATGCTTGATAAAGATGCTATTTGAACTAAGACATCTTTCATATTAAGCACAGCTTATTACATATTACAAATTTGCCATCTGGGCTGATGTCCTGCACAACCATTGAAAACTTGAAATCTTTAACTTTATTTTTCAAGGATAAAGATTTTAGGCAATGCCTAGTCTTCCAATTTGTCCTTGGTATATATTATGCGAACATAGAATACAAACATGGCAAGGCATAATATTACACATACTGATTTGAACATAAAAGGTAGCAAAGCAGGTGATATTATGATAAAAGATAGGTTGAAATACGGATTTATAAAACTTGCATGTATACGCATATGCATAATTGTTAATATGCATTGAGGACGAATGAGTCTGATCAGGGCTGTGACAGTTTACGAGAGGTTTGGACTTCTGTCCAGACTGATCTTATTATCTAATTCTAGTATTTTCTGACGTTTCCCGTCTTGACAGCTACTCACCAGTGCTGACTTTACGTGTGTCATGTCAAGCACTGGGGGTGGAAAGTTTGAGCTATTCCAAAATCCTTCCTACTATGTGTATGTGTATGTGTATTCTTCTTCCGATTGAGGATGTTTATCCTGCCCCACGCCCAAAGTCTTCGTTTAGACTGCTATTGGCGCACAGGATGCATGCTATGTGAGTTCGTGTCATCCATTCCACCGGCACAACACGGCCTACTCGTACAGAATAGTGGAATGGGCTTTAACGTGCGCGCAAGATCTTGTGCGTGCGTTCACACACGGGACCTCAGTTTTAGGTCTCACCCGAAGCACCAGGAAATCGGAGTAAAGCATCTTTCCCAAGGATACAACACCGTGACCAGCTGGGTTCGAACCAGCGCACTCGCAAACCCGTTGGATTACGAGCGGCGATTCTGACCAACCAGCCTCCAGTACTGTGAATAAAAGACAAACGACGAAGGTATGGAATTATTAGTTTACGATCAATTAATATTATGGTGTTCACACTTTTTTCTCGAAATATCAGTCGTGGACTCATGAAAGTTTCATAACTTATTTTTGTGTCTTTTTCCAAACCCAATGGAATCTATCCTAAAGCATTGCAAGGGGAAGCAAATCGCCATTGCTTTAACATTTGTAACCAAAGTTAGTGACAATGGTATGTAAATTCCACCTGCTTACTCATGCGCACACGCACACGCACACGCACATGCACACACGCACACAGAGTATGTACAGTACTTTCCTTGTTTTCTTGCTTTTTCTTCTTTATATAGATGGCTTGCTTTTAAAAAGCCTTTTTTGCTTTTTTAATGTCCATCTATGAATAACATTTTGACTGACACGCACACACACATGCACCCCCCCCTCACACACACACACACACATACGCACACATACAAGATATTTCAAATCACAGCTCATGCTAAATAAATGTTAAGACTTGCAAAATACTTGATTTTGTATCATCAAACTTTATCGTAAGGTAAACCAAGATTCGGTTAATTTTTGAATGAAAATATGACAGAATCATATTAATCCGCTTCAAAGTAGTATTTTGATACACAGTACAGTTATGTACATTGAATAAGATATGGACGGATTGACGAGCATATAAATAATACACATGGACGGCATCATTAAACATGTATTGATTACAACAGATTGTTTTCCCCCCTTCAATAATCAATGCTTTACAACATTTTCAAAACATCGCCACACAGCTGTTTATTTTTTCTTTTGAAATTTATAAAACTGCAAAAATATAAAACAAAAGTGAACAACAAAAAACTGGATTAGTCTCCCATAAAAAAAATCGACTTTTAGCGTTCAGCCCAGTCAGCCAAATTCAAAATATGAATATGCATTAATTTGGGCACAGGCTGTAAGTAGATTGGACGGAATTAGAACACAGTTTATGATGAAGAGCCACTTACTTAAGATGAGCGCAATCAGTTATACTGTAGCAGGACTCTGTTTTTGTAGACACATATGTCACAAAGCTAGACCACTAAATTGATAGTGAGAAATGTGCAGATCACATTATCTACATACTAAAGCATTTTTATGCTAATATACACTTAGTATTTCGCTTTCAGTTTCTAAAATGATACATTAATAGACGATGAATGATACATGTATACGAAATGCATATGGAAATTATATGAACACAGCTTGCAGCTTTTTCCTTTAAAAAACAACAACAAAAATATACATCTGTTATAACATACATTACACTGAAATAATTGAGTGCATATGCGCCATACAAAATAATAAGACTACGTATACCAATAGTTGCAGGGCACATAATAAAAAATAAAAGTTGAATGGTCAACTTAGGACGATGATTTGACCGCCAAGGGACAATCAAACCAGTAGAGGAGGGACTCATCTCCCTCCCTCTCCCTCTCTCACTACGCCCAACTAAGAATATCACGTGCTAAGCCCCTACTGGCTTGATTGCCCCCTGGTGGTCAAATCATCGTCCTAAGTTGGTCATTGTATGCACCACACTATAATCAATCCACACAAACCTCATGTTTGCAGCTAAAGGGAATAAATCACCATATGCCACAAAAGAGCAACGACACTTTTCTCTCTCTCAAAATGGGTGCTTTATGTGCAGTAGTTGTGCTCCTTGCCACATGATGCAAGTTTAGGTACCGTGGAACCTCCCTTATAAGACTCCCTCCCATATAAGACCTACTTCTCTAAGACATTGCCCTTCTTTGTAAGTATTTAAATTACCTCCCTTATAAGACCTCATTTTGGATGATTTTTGAATGTCTTATAAGGGAGGTTCCACTGTAGTAAGTTTCTTTATAATATAAAGAAGATTCACACCACCTAGGATTGTGTGTGTTGGTGTACTGTACACAGTCAATAAGCAAAGTTTAATAGCCAGTCAGCATACCGGTGATTTGTTATTAGGCTCACCACTATGATCAAGCATGTGTAAGCAAAGCAACATTCGTTCTAGAAATTGTCTTCACTCGCTTTTTCTTCTTCCAAAGTGAAGTCTCTTCAGCTGACATCACATCAGTAGGGGAAGACGGGGTAAAAAGCGCATGGGCGGGTAAGAAGCCCACCCCAATTATCTCATGAAATGAAGCAAATTTCAGTCTCATTTTGCCCATGAGACGAGCGTTAATGTCTAGCATTCGTCTCATGGGCAAATTTGACTGAACTTTTCTTTATTTCATGAGATAATTGAGGTGGGCTTCTTACCCGCCCATGCGCGTTTTACCCCGTCTTCCCCTACAGGCCTATAATAATGATAGTAGAGTGGCACAGTGGTAGCGCGTTCGCCTCGTGTCAAGTAAACCTGAGTTCGAACCTGGGTACAGGGGAATTTTCCTCTCACTTTGCACTAGACCTTACGGTCTGAACGTGGAGTCTTTCGGATGAGACAATAAACCGAGGTCCCGTGTTCCCATGCACTTAGCACACGTTAAACCCAGTGGCAACGAAAAAGTTGTAATTTGGTCAAAATTTACCCCCCCCCCCCCCCCTTTCCTTCCTCATCAGCTCATCAGTCACACAAGCATCGCATGCAAAAAAAAACCAATTAAACTGTGTGGCACGCCTCTGGCTGCGACGCGCTCTCCAGGTGCCGTGGGAGCAACCTGAATTTCACAGAGAGGGCTCTGTGACTTATAAAGTACCTAATATCATTACACACTTTCTTCATCCATCCTTCCTTTTTCCCTTCTTTTTTTAAGTATCTTTCATTCCCAGCATAGATCATCGCGTCGCAACGTGGTCTGCAGTTTCCTCATGTCCTTCAACACGTTCAAAGTCGAAGAAGGCGGCGAACTCGAGGCCAGTTCTTTCCCTTTGCCTTGAACTTGAAGGTCCCGCGCTTCGTTCTTTGCCTGGGAAGCTGAGGGCCTGGGCCGAAGGTTCCCGTTCACGTTGGAATGATGGTGGGGGTGCTTGTGACTGAACTGCAACCGGCCGAGGGCGGAGGTTGGACGAGGCGTGGTTGATTTCTTACCCCCGCTACTGTTACGCTTGGCCGCGCTTCTTGCATCCTCGAGCTGTGGGGAGTAAGGAAAGTAAATGAGAGATTGTCAGTACAGTGGAACATGCCTTATAAGACCTCCCATTATAAGACTCCCTCCCATATAAGACCTACTTCTCTGAGACATTGCCCTTCTTTGTAAGGATTAAAATTACCTCCCTTATAAGACCCCTCCCTTATTATAAGACCTCATTTGGGATGATTTTTGAAGGTCTTATAAGGGAGGTTCCACTGTATTGGCCACTGCAAAGAACGCCTTTTGCAAGAGTGAATTCCCATGGTGGGTGGGGGAAGATGGTTGAGTACTGACCAACCAAGGTGAATAACTTTAGCCAATAACCCTATTTGAGGCCACTTAATGGCTGCCTTTTGCAAGAGTGAATGCCCTTTTGGATACTGATCAACAAGGGATTAATTCTTGCCGTCAAGGGCGTTAATAACCCTACTTGCAGTGGCCAACAGCATTCAGGTTCACCATTTTGTACCAGTCACCGGTATCGCTGTCATTCGCCTTGGCTTAAGCCGCTTTGTCGGACCAATTGACACCCAAGGCTACATCAAAATGTTATGTTCTGCATTAGTTATGCGGGGGATTCTCTTTAGCCATGGCAAGCTCCTAGCATAAGATCATCAGCCCCTCTCCAAAATCTCCCGAAGACGGAGTGTGGCTGCTCACTTAGCTGGGGTAATCAAAAACGGTCACACACGTAATGTTCTCATCCCTAGTTGGTGCATTTGTACCATAGTGTTCAATTGCTTCGGCTGTTGGGATGATCCCTGGAGTCTTTAAGCCAGGTGTCTCTCTCTCTCTCTCTCTCTCTCTCTCTCTCTCTCTCTCTCTCTCTCTCTCTCTCTCTCTCTCTCTCTCTCTCCATCTGTCTATTTCTGTCTGTCTCTGTTTCTCTGTACCTCAGTGTTTCTTTGTCTATCTGTGTGTGCCCCCCCCCCCCCCCCCTCCCCTCCCCTTATCTGTCTCTGATACCTTCTGCTGGTGCTGTTTGACTTTAGCAATCTGCTGTCGTTTCACGTCCATCCGGAGCAGTAGATTGTCCAGCTCTCTCTGCAGGTTGTAGCGCATGGCGGGGTCACTGGCCATTGGCTCTGCTTGCAGGCACTCCTGATGGTCTCTGACCCCACAACCCCCCGAGAAAAAAAAAATACATCAGCAAAATTCATCATATTTTATCAAAAATAATGATATATCTCTCTCTGTCCCTCTCTCTCTCTCTCTCTCTCTCTCTCTCTGTAATTTTTTTTTTTTTTTTTTTCCTCCTATGTTTTACTATTATTACTCATGTGTTATGTATGTTGTGACATGCTTCAGTATACCCTCCCTTCCCCCTTATTCCCCCTCCTTACCCCCCCCCATTCCTTCTCCCCTCACCTGTAATTACCCCAAGCGTTTCTTTCTTTTTGTGTAACCCATTTGCCTTTTCACTTTTGCATGCGTTAGTTAACTTTGTTATTGAATGTTCTATTTGCCCCAGGGCTGGGTGGAAAAAAACATTGTATTGCTGATCTCATGTTTCCCTGGTTAAATAAAATTTCGTTTTCGTTTTCGTTTTTCTCTCTCTCTCTCTCTCTCTCTCTCTCTCTCTCTCTCTCTCTCTCTCTCTCTCTCTCTCTCTCTCTCTCTCTCTCTCTCTCTCTCTCTCTCTCTCTCTTTCTTTAGATATAAACAAGCATCCACTGTGCTTATTCTTTTCCAACAATAAAAAAAATCGTTCGTTTGTTTTCTCTCTCTCTCTCTCTCTCTCTCTCTCTCTCTCTCTCTCTCTCTCTCTCTCTCTCTCTCTCTCTCTCTCTCAGCACCAAAACAAGTGACAAAATAATGACGCCCAACTCACAAACTAAGCTGCCCGAACTCGTCCTGAAGCTCCATCAACAAGTCAGCCAGGTCCAGATCCACGGGAAGCACAGAAGTGGAACACTGAGGGGGGTGAGAGGTGGAGGAGCGAGCACGACCCCCCGGCGATTCCCCATGAGGGTGAGGATGATGATGATGGTGGTGGTGGTGGTGGTGGCCGTTGAGGGGAGCGGATGCGGAGCACAGAGCCATGTTGTGAGACTTCATCAGAGCCAGCACCCTCTGCACGTTGGCTCCCACCGCGTGACTCTGAGCTGTCGACTGAAACGAGGGAAAGGGCAACGTGACCGAGGGACTACATTCCAAAGCATTTAAAACACCAAGGACTCGATTTCCAAAAGATTTGTCCCATATGTGCCCTGCCGGGCCGAGAGGACGTAAAACTATATTTCATTCATTTCCAAAAGATTTCAATTATTAGGTATTAGGTACTTTATAGTCACAGAGGCATCTCTGTAACATTCGTGTTGCTCCCACCTGGAGAGCGCGTCGCAGCCAGAGGCGCGCCACCCATTTAAGAAACAAATGTACATTCGAGGTTTTGTGTGACTCATGAGGAAGGAAAGGGTGGTTGGGGTGGGTGTAAACTGTTAACAAATGACAACTTTTTCGTTGCCACTGGCTTTAACGTGTGCTAAGTGCATGGGCACACGGTTTATTCTCTCATCCGAAAGACTCCACATTCAGACCATAAAGCCTAGTGCAGAATGAGAGGGAAAATCCCCTGTACCCAGGTTCGAACTAGGACCTTTTCACAGCGTCTGTTAACCCTCTAAGGGCCTTCTCTCTCTCTCTCTCTCTCTCTCTCTCTCTCTCTCTCTCTCTCTCTCTCTCTCTCTCTCTCTCTCTCTCTCTCTCTCTCTCTCTCTCTCTCTCTCTCTCTCTCTCTCTCTCTCTCTCTCTCTCTCGCGCGCGCGCGCGCGCGCGCGCGCGCTATCTCTCTCTCTCTATCTCTCTCTGTCTCTCTTTCATTTTACGAGTTTGTGCATATATTTGCTTATACATGTAGTAGCTGTTTAGTTTGATGTTCTATGTAAATTCCTATTCAACTGGGCCAATGGCCTCTCTTGCGTCTCTCTCTCTCTCTCACACACACGCACGCACACGCACACACACACACACACACACACACACACACACACACACACACACACACACACACACACACACACACACCTTTCCTGCCACAAAAGGTATGTCAGCCAGATTCAGCCTATAATGTTTATTGGTGGCCTCTGTCGTTGTCTTGACTTGCGCTGCTTTCCTTGTCGTTGTCGTCGTCGTTTTCTTCTTCTTTTTCTTCTTCCCGTTGCTTCCATTGCTGCCTCGCTTCTTCCTCTGGCTGTTGCTGGAGGAAGGCGGGGGTGGAGGTGGTGAGGGTGGTACAATGTGGGAAAGAACGACAGGGGTGTTGTCCCTTTGTTGCTGCAATTTCTGGTCAAAGAGAACAGAAATGTACATGTATAATTTGGAAAATGTTACATGCATGATATGTGTTAAAGACCCACCACGTCACGTGTCAAAATCATGGTTTTCACGTGTTTTCCCTCTTATAGCTGGTAAGAAATCTTAAGAAATCTTCCCAGCATAAGAGGGAGTGTGACACGTGACGTGGAGGGTCTTAAAAGACCCACTGACCCACCATGATTAAGTCTCTTGGTTTTTTTTGGGTAGCTGTGACCCACGTACAAGTACCCCCAACTTCAAATTGAGGCTGCTCTTTAAAATGATGTTTCGTTTTGAATTTGGGGGCATTTGTATGGGAGTCAAACCTGGTCAAAACAAGATTTCTTACCAGCTAGTATAAGAGGGAAAACCCGTGAAACCCGTGATTTTGACACGTGATCTGGTGGGTCTTTAAGAATCACAGAAATAAGAGACAAGGGAGGAAAGAGATTGGACAAGAGAGAATTTTGTGTGAGCGTGTGTGCGGTGGATTTGTCGGGACTTACTTGAAGTGTTTTTTTCTACTTTCTATATTTGTGCATAAATAGCTTGTGCATTATAATTTACATTATTTTTTGGACATTAAGGCGCACCTTATAAGGCCCCCCCCCCCCCCCCCCCAAATTTGACACAAAATTCAGATTTTCTTACTATATTGTAAGTCGTATTATAAGGCGCAGGGGTCTCAGTCTGGGAACAAAGTACCGCCTTATAGTCCCCAAAATACGGCCGGTATTAACCCTTTCGACGCCATCCATTCTTCAGCCAAAAAATACCATTAAACATAACTGGGTAGAGAAAAAACGTATTTGCAAAAAGGGAATTCCTCTGTGACATGCACAACATTAGGCCTATCCTTGCCTCCTGAAATTAAGAAAATATGGTCTTCAGATAACAGGCCCTGATTTGATGCCTTTTAGTGACATGGGTGTTAAATCATTGTGGTGCATAAATGCGACATTGGCGGTGAAAGGGTTAAGACAAATGCTACTCACGTTGCGTTAAAGCGAATACAACAGTTTGCAACCTAACCTTCATCTCCTCACCCCATTCATCCCCCTAATATGTCACTAAGCCAAACAAAAACAAAAATTAATAAACCAAACGAAACTGGGAATACAAAACCATGCAACCAATACCGTCCCGCCTTTTCCGCTAACTCCATCTACGTTTAAGGCATACACTCCTTTTTTTTCTTTTTTTTCTTTTTTTTTGCACGAGTACACTACAATTCTTTTTTGGGGTCCACAATACGAACGCAATATGACAATTTACTTGCCCCCACTCAGTGACACCACACCATAATCAAGCAGTTTTAAAAAAAAAGGAGATTCTCTTCGATAGTATGAGCCAACTCTGAACCGTCACTCAGCTTACGTTGGACGCCATGCCTTGCAGCACCTCCCGCTGTCGCCTCTCCTCTCGTAACCTGTCCTCCAGTTCCCTGATCCTGGACTGCACGCACAAAACCGTGTTCGGTCATTAATGGGCTCAATTCAATCACTTGCAGGAGCGAACTTTTGGGGGAAAAACAGGGACACTTTTAACAGACTTTAAAGACCCAGCACGTCACGTGTCAAAATCACGGTTTCCACGTGTTTCCCCTCTTATAGCTGGTAAGAAATCTTAAGAAATCTTCCTAGCATAAGAGGGAATGTGACACGTGACGTGGGGGGTCTTTAAAGGAGTTTCCATCGACGTACCTCCTCCATGCACACATGCAATGCTGGTTCAAGAAATAGGAGTCAGAACAGCAGCACGTACAGTTAGCGGTTCTACACCATTTGTTCGGGGGGGGAGGATGGAGGGGGGGGGGGGGGGGGGGGGGGCACTGATTTTCGATTAGGTCTATTCAGTATTGTATGCTAGTCTGTCGTTTCCGACAATGACTGACAGATAGTAGATAGGGCGAATACTATTCTGGCGGGCTGGACGAGAATTTGTTTATAGCGGAGATGCCTTGCCCATGGTACATCCCCACTCTCTCGGCCAAAGGGATTTGAGGACACAGCTGGCGTTGTTGAGAAAGGTCCCCAAAGGCCAGCCCATCCCTTTGGCTGCAGCACCACAGCCGGTGCCAAGGTCCCCTTCGTTCGAGAGTCATAGTCTTCCGCAGGAGACTAAACTGTACCATGATTTTCCATTACTGTAGAAAATCATCTATTGTACAGCTCTCGTGTTACTGTTGGCCCCTACTACAGGGCAATGTCAACCCATGATAAAAGCCATTTGAGTATTGCAAAATGAACAATAACTCGATCCGTTTTCTGACCATCTGCTATGACGGACAGACTAGGCTGGATTTATGCACCCCTATCTGTTTCCGTTTCTGTGTCTGACTGTCTGTCTGTCTGTCTGATTGAAAACTGAACTATCGAGGCTAGGAGGGAAGACAGTGAATACAAACAAAGGTGGGTAACGCTCCATTAAAGGGCCACCCTGACTGATGAGTTTTTGTAAGAAACACGTCGAGATCACCAGGAAAACACCTTTTACAGAGATTGCAACACTCACTTTGCTCTGGTTTCCTATAATTAGAAATCAAACCGTCAAATCGGCGATTCCTCCTTGGCGGAGGTGCTGGAAGTCAAATTCCTTCACCCAAAGAGAAGGCGTGTGTCGTCTCTTTTCTAATGGCCGCCAAATCGTTTGCACGAAATTTTCGCAATACAAGCCTTTTTATTTTTTATTTTTTTAATATTATTTTATACAGTTTATCCAAAGGAGTTTTGCTCACAACAAAGGAAATAGCTCCAATTTTTTTTAACTGCACTACAAAAAGAGAAAACGCTTCAACCACAATGAGTGACCTTCACCCACCCCATCCAAAATGGCTACTCTCTCCGGCATCTCCGCCAAGGAGGAATCGCCGTTTTGACGGCTTAATTTGTAGGAAACCAGAGCAAAGTGAGTGTTCCGATCCTTGAAAAGGTTGCCTTTCTGGTGATCTCGACGTGTTTCTTGCAAAAACCCATCCCTTTAAAGGCACACAACACCCAGCGAAGGCACGCATGGGATCCACGCCTAGCTCTGCACAGACGAAAGGCACTGAGGAACAGACCCCAAAGTGGGTATCACTTTTCATCAATCTTGGCTATATAACAAAAAAATCGGGATTTTCCCGGTATTGTGGTACCTCCAGGATCGCCCCACTATCTTTTCAGTTACAAATGTCCCACGTGTACCTGTCCCAGGTCGGGGGACGGTAAACGGACTTTCATCAAACTCTCTCTCTCTCTCTCTCTCTCTCTCTCTCTCTCTCTCTCTCTCTCTCTCTCTCTCTCTCTCTCTCTCTCTCTCTCTCTCTCTCTCTCTCTCTCTCTCTCAGTGCAGTGCAAAAAGACTCAAGACATTCTGACGTGACATATTTATATTAGTAAATTAGAAAACAGTGCATTTCAATGCAGGGGCTAGGGCCTACTATCGAACTGTTCTGCACACAAACTGTTAGATATTATTATTAGGTCATTTACAGTCACAGAGGTGCATCTGTGAAATTCGGGTTGCTCCCACCTGGAGAGTGTGTCGCAGCCATAAGCGCGCCACCCAATTTTTTTTTTTTTGCATGCGATTTTTGTGTGACTGATGAGGAAGGAAAGGGTGTGAGTGTGTAAATGTTGACCAAATAACAACTTTTTCGTTGCCACTGGGATTAACGTGTGCTAAGTGCATGGGCACACGGGACCTCGGTTTATCGTCTCATCCGAAAGACTTACTATGTTTAAGTTTGATTTACTTATCTTACTATGTTAAACTCATTTTGAACAGAGACGTTTGAACAGAAGCTGATGTTAGTCGTTACAACACTACACGTCAACTGAATAACATCTATCAACACTGCAAACCACTAACTAACCAGCTTGTAGTCTGTCAGTATCACTGATTATAAAGAAGCAACTTCAGCCATGAAAGTAGCAAAGCTGTTGAATTGTGAATAGCAAAGTTCTAACTCGTTCAACAGCAGACTTCCTCTTAATGTGTTCCGAGTTTTCGTTTTCCAAATTACTCAGAATGTGTACAATAATGTGCAAAGTGCATCTTACGAAAACGTTGGTTGAATTTTTTTTATATTTTAAACAAAACGGATTGTAGGCTTACTTACTCTGAAGAAAATCTTGATTGAAATAAAAAGGATTATCGTTCAAATGACTCGGCACTAAATCTGTTTCCAATTCAGAAACGTAACCAGAATAACCCCTCACGAACTTGAGGTTTGCGCTGTATGAGTGTTTTCTGTGCATTAATATTTTCAGCCATCTTTTAGCCTTCATTTTTGGACTGAAGCAGACGATAGATTTGTTTTAGAGGCACAACTCCAATTTAATTTGTTTAATGTTCGAGTTTTGATGATAACTTCCACATTTTCAGTCGTGAAAGCTCAACAAAAGCAAAAAAACCCAACCCACACACAAGACGATTGGTTGATTTGAAGACTTTGAATTATGGAGGGAAAAAAGCACCACAAAGCTTGCAAATATTTTCGTGTATACATAATCTGACCCAACAATAAATCCAAATGATTATACTTCTGTAGACAACAAATCTAAGAAAGAATCACTGACACAGTAGATATATATATATATACTACAGGAACCAAAAATAATGGCAAAAGTGGTGGAGGGATAAAAAAAGAAGCACGTTTATCTTTGCTATTCATTGGGACATTGCCTATTTTGATGTGGGTTGCATGGTGAGTGGATTAGTGAGCAAGATAGCGGAGGGCAGATGAATGAACGGGTGTGGTGTGAGAGTTACATGTTACATATTTGTTTTAACCCTTTCACCGCCAGCCTTATTTCAGCAAAAAAAGTTCATTAAACTTACCTGGGTAGAGAACAAAAATCATCTGCAATATTGGGGATTCTTCTGTGACATGTATAAAGTTTGAGGCCTTTTCGCGACATAGGTGCTAAATCATTGTGGTGATAACATGTGACATTGACGGTGAAAGGGTTAAATGCACGTTACTGTTTCATGTCTTTAATTAATAATTCTGATTTTTAGTTTGATGCATTTGATCTCATTTTATCTTATTTTTCACTATGGAAGATAATTTCCCATGTACGTTTGTACAATGGACATTAAAGAAACTTATGACCTATGGGAAAAAACCCTGTGTTACATTTAAACTGTGTTAAGTGTGTGCATGTCTTTTGCTTTTCTAATTCACTAGACTACATGACAAAATGTAATAAAGCTCCACTTGCTACAGATGTTTCATTGAAAGTGTCCTAATCCAGTAAAGCCTTATTATGTAAAGACAGAAAAAAGGATCGTTAAATAAATTAATCCAAAGTAAAGTCCATTGACAAAAAAAAGTTTTGTTCAAAAGTAATTTTAAAACGAGTGTTATTAAGCAAGTGTTTAATATTACTGGAAAGTTCAATCGCAGTCCATAGAATAAAGTTTTGGTCAAAAGTAATTTTAAAACGAGTGTTATTAAGCAAGTGTTTAATATTACTGGAAATTTCAATCGCATTCCATAGAATAAAGTTTTGGTCAAAAGTAATTTTAAAACGAGTGTTATTAAGCAAGTGTTTAATATTACTGGAAAGTTCAATCGCAGTCCATGGAATAAAGTTTTGGTCAAAAGTAATTTTGAAACGAGTTTTAATAAGCCAGTGTAATACAGTGGAACCTCCCTTATAAGACCCCCCCATTATAAGACTCCCTCCCATATAAGACCTACTTCTCTGAGACATTGCCCTCCTTTGTAAGTATTAAAGTTACCTCCTTTATAAGACCCCTCCCTTACAAGACCTGATTGACAAGAATTCTGATAGCTTCTCGACCTTTTGGCTAAGACAGTGATTCAGGAACATAAAGTTTTGTTTATACCTTGGTTGGTTTGTTCAGCCCGTCGTACATGGCGAAAGCCGATACGCGACGTTAAACTGAACTTCCAAGACCTGATTTGGGGTGATTTTTGAAGGTCTTGTAAGGGAGGTTCCACTGTATTATTACAAAGCTTGATTGCATATTATATTTTTTCTGTGTTAAAATTTATGTTATGTGCAAATAAGAAAAACAATGTCATTCAAATGAATTTGCCATGAATATCAAAACTATAACTAACAGTCACAGAGTGAATTTTAGACCGTTACCTGAGAAACAGGAGTAGCTTCGGTCTGCCCACAAACAACATGGCACATTTAGAAATGTAATCAACGATTTATGTAGGTGAAGAAGGGGTAAAAAGCCCATGGGCGGGTAAGAAGCCCATGCCAATTATCTCATGAAATAAAGCAAATTTCAGTCACATTTTGCCCATGAGACGAGTGTTAATGTTTAGCATTCGTCTCATGGGCACATTTGACTGGAATTTGCTTTATTTCATGAGATAATTGGCATGGGCTTCTTACTCGCCCATGGGCTTTTTACCCCGTCTTCACCTATGAACTATAGCTCAGATTGCTTCTCTTGGTACTTTTTGGTACATTTGTTGTTGTTGTTTTAAGCAATACTGATTGCTGATTGTGCACCATCTGTTTTCAGGAATTCAAAGTGAGGGGAAATCTTTAGACAACATTATAAGCTCAATATTACTACAAACGACTATCGTACATGTACAATTCTCCATTTTGGACAAGTCAAGGTCAAGGTCAAGTCGACAATCAAGAATATCGAAAGGATCCTTCCTTTGTAGGATAGCCTACCCCTCTTCCAAATGTGATTAGAGTCTGTCCGATAGGGTTTTTTTATAGAGAAAATCGAGTTACAGACAGACAGACACACATACACACACGCACACACGCGCGCACACACGCACGCGCACGCACACACACGCACACACACACACACACACACACACACACACACACACACACACACACACACACACACACACACACACACACACCACAAAATACCCGTCCTCTGGCCTGCTAATAACAGACAAACACAGATCACTCTCTAATTCTACATACCTCGGCCAGAGTCTGGCTGACGGTTAACCGCAAACGATCTTGCTCCAGTTCTCACTCTTTAACTCACTTAGTTCTACATACCTCGGCCAGAGTCTGGCTGACGGTTAACCGCAAACGATCTTGCTCCAGTTCTCACTCTTTAACTCACTTAGTTCTACATACCTCGGCCAGAGTCTGGCTGACGGTCAACCGCAAACGATCTTGCTCCAGTTCTCACTCTTTAACTCACTTAATTCTACATACCTCGGCCAGAGTCTGGCTGACGGTCAACCGCAAACGATCTTGCTCCAGTTCTCACTCTTTAACTCACTTAGTTCTACATACCTCGGCCAGAGTCTGGCTGACGGTCAACCGCAAACGATCTTGCTCCAGTTCTCACTCTTTAATTCACTTAATTCTACATACCTCGGCCAGAGTCTGGCTGACGGTCAACCGCAAGCGATCTTGCTCCAGTTCTCCTATGCGTCCCATGGGGTCATTCTCAACATCGCCATTGATAGGGGAAAAGATCTTGGAATCATAGTCTCGCTGCTGCTGCTGCTGCTGCTGCTTCTGCTGTTTCTGATGCTTTTTCTGCTGCTGCTGTTGTTGCTTCAAGATCTCCGCTTTCTGCATGGCGTGAGTACGCTGTCTCTCGGTGCTGTGAACCATCTGTCGCATGTATTCCAGCTGCTTCTCCAACAGCAAGCATCTCGTTTCTGCTGTGGACAGTTGAGACTCCGTCTCTGGAGATGAAAAAACAAACAAAACGAAATTATTTTGTGAGAAGCGTTTTGCTTGTTGGTTCCATATTGGTATTCGGTGCTTTATAGTCACAGAGGCGTCTGAGAAATTCGGGCTGCTCCCACATGGAGAGGGCGTCACAGCCCGCAGAGGCGCGCCCCCCTTTTCTTTTCTTTTTTTAATTTGCATACGATTTTTGTGTGATTGATGAGGAGGGGGGGGGGGGGGTAAATGTTGACCAAATGACAACTTTTTCATTGTCACTGGGTTTAACGTGTGCTATGTTCATGGGCACACGGGACCTCGGTTTATTGTCTCATCCGAAAGACTCCACGTTCAGACCGTAAGGCCTTGTGCAGAATGAGAGGAAAATCCCCTGTACCCAGGTTCGAACTCGGGTTTATTATCAAACTCTGTAAAGAATTACGATTGTACTAAGGCACATTCCTTATAAAGAATCTAACATTTTGCACAGTGAATGTTTCAACGTAGGCCTACAAATCCTTCGTTTGCGTATCGATAAGGGTCTACTTCCACAGTGCTTGGTTGTTCTTCTTCTTAACTTCAGCTGAACTCGTTCATTATTTGAAACTTTTGAAAAAGTGTACCCCTTACATTTATGCAATATCTGTCGGTCTTTTGGCATCATAATTTCTTTAGTTAAAACCTTTCTCTTTTCATCTGTGATTATTATTTTATTCAAATCTTACATTTCCCTAACAGAAGTTTGGGTTTAAAACTACCTTTAACCGATCCTATTTTTTCTCGCAACCTTATGGATTCTATGTTTTTCAAGATTATTGTTACTTGACGAAATCATTCACTTTAGATCTTTTCATTTTCTTCTTCTGCATTTTAAAACAATCTCAATTGAGATTTTAAGTTTTCACGTATTCACATATCCAATTCTAAGGCCGGGTTCACATTAGACGCGCAAGTTCCGTACGGAAAACCCTAAATAAGTGGAAGAAAGTAGGATAAAAGTTTACGCATATAAGGAAAATTCGGACACGTGCACAAATCTTTTGCCTTCTTTGTTTCACTTATTTATGGATTGCGCACGGATTTCCGCATGGAATATCTTCTTACTTTTCTTCTGAGGATGATTCTGCCGAGGACGACCGTTGCTCAATTGAACATCACCACCCTCTATCGTCTCCCCCTCCTCTTCCTCCTCCTCGTCCTCCTCCTCCTCTTCATCGTTTTCTTCAGCCTTCTCCTCTTCCTCTTCTTCCCCTCTTCTCTCTTCAGATAGCGTGTGTCTGTCGGGTGCGGGTGGGTCGGGGAAGAGCGGCTTGTGCAGGGAGGTTTTGTACAGCTGGGTCTCTGAGGCCAGGGTGTACAGGCTGTTCTCTGCGGCCTTTCTCTCCACCTCCAGCTTCTTCATCTTCTCCTGCAGACTCTGCAGAGCTGACAGCACACCTGTACGTGCACAACAGAGCACATCATAGCCATTATTATAAGATTGTAATGTCCATCTTCTCCTGCAGACTCTGCAGAGCTGACAGCACGCCTGCACGTGCACCACAGAGCACATCATGATCATTATATCATAAGGTTGTAATGTCCATCTTCTCCTGCAGACTCTGCAGAGCTGACAGCACGCATGCACGTGCACCACAGAGCACATCATGATCATTATATCATAAGGTTGTAATGTCCATCTTCTCCTGCAGACTCTGCAGAGCTGACAGCACGCCTGCACGTGCACCACAGAGCACATCATGATCATTATATCATAAGGTTGTAATGTCCATCTTCTCCTGCAGACTCTGCAGAGCTGACAGCACGCATGCACGTGCACCACAGAGCACATCATGATCATTATATCATAAGGTTGTAATGTCCATCTTCTCCTGCAGACTCTGCAGAGCTGACAGCACGCCTGCACGTGCACCACAGAGCACATCATGATCATTATATCATAAGGTTGTAATGTCCATCTTCTCCTGCAGACTCTGCAGAGCTGACAGCACGCATGCACGTGCACCACAGAGCACATCATGATCATTATATCATAAGGTTGTAATGTCCATCTTCTCCTGCAGACTCTGCAGAGCTGACAGCACGCATGCACGTGCACCACAGAGCACATCATGATCATTATATCATAAGGTTGTAATGTCCATCTTCTCCTGCAGACTCTGCAGAGCTGACAGCACGCATGCACGTGCACCACAGAGCACATCATGATCATTATATCATAAGGTTGTAATGTCCATCTTCTCCTGCAGACTCTGCAGAGCTGACAGCACGCATGCACGTGCACCACAGAGCACATCATGATCATTATATCATAAGGTTGTAATGTCCATCTTCTCCTGCAGACTCTGCAGAGCTGACAGCACGCATGCACGTGCACCACAGAGCACATCATGATCATTATATCATAAGGTTGTAATGTCCATCTTCTCCTGCAGACTCTGCAGAGCTGACAGCACGCATGCACGTGCACCACAGAGCACATCATGATCATTATATCATAAGGTTGTAATGTCCATCTTCTCCTGCAGACTCTGCAGAGCTGACAGCACGCATGCACGTGCACCACAGAGCACATCATGATCATTATATCATAAGGTTGTAATGTCCATCTTCTCCTGCAGACTCTGCAGAGCTGACAGCACGCATGCACGTGCACCACAGAGCACATCATGATCATTATTATAAGGTTGTAATGTCCATCTTAGAAATGTCCATCTTAGTCAGCCACACAGACAATAGGATGAAAGAGAGCGGGGACATCTGCAGAGCTGCCAGCAGCATAGGGGGGGGGGGGGGGGGGGGGGGGGGGGTAATGTCCATCTTCTACCTGCAGACTTCTGGAGGGGGGGGGGGGGGGGGGGGGGGGGGGAGCGGTCAAACCTACCTTGAAAAATAAAAAAAAAAATAGTCGGGGGGTGGGGGGGGGGGGGGGGGGGAAAAAAGAAAAAGAAAAAAAAAAAAGACAAACAAAAAAAAAAAAAAAGGAGGAAAGGAAGTAAAAAAGAAGAAGAAAGGGTTAAAAATGAAGGAGGAAGTGGTGGTGGGTTGCATGATGAGTGAGCAAAACAGCGGAGAGCTGATGAATGATTGGGTAGGTGTGTGAGAGTTACTTATTTGTCTTAATGTAAATTTATGTTTCATATTTTTATTTAGTATTTTTATTTTGATATTCTCATGTTATTTTACACGGTGGAAGACAAGTTTCCATGTGCGTTGTACAATGCCAATGGACAATACAGAAACTTATGACTTATGACATATGTATGTACATTTGACACATGTAGGTCCTATGTGTGTTGTATGTATGCATATTGTATGTATGTAATACTATGTTGTATGTATGTATACTGTATGCATGTAATACTATGTTGTATGTATGTACGTATGTATGCATGTATGTATGTATATATGTATGTATGCATGTATGCATGTATGCATGTATGCATGTATGTATGTATGTATGTATGTATGTACTATTCCATAGGGCTGGGCTAGAATGTGTTTATAGTGGAGATGTCTTGCCTAAGGCACACCCCCACTCTCTCGGCAAAAGGGATTTGAGGACAGCTGGCGTTGAGGAAAGGTCATCAAAGGCCAACCAATCCCACTGGCTGCAGCACCACAGCCAGTGCAAATGCCCCCTAATTTGAGAGTCATAGTCTTCCACAACAGACTAAGCCGTACCATGATTTTCCATTATACTCCAGAAGGAAGCCGTCTCTAAATCGCCTAGAAAACGAGATCATGATTTGAGATGGCTAACAAATTCTAACTGGCATTGATAGTATGATGATTAAGAAGTATTATAGTAAATACTATTATATCCTGATCAACATGAAGATATACCCGTTCAAATACAGTATTTTACGTACATGTGTGTGTGTGTGTGTGTGTGTGTGTGTGTGTGTGTGTGTGTGTGTGTGTGTGTGTGTGTGTGTGTGTGTGTGTGTGTGTGTGTGTGTGTGTGTGTATGTATGTGTGTGTGTGTGTGTGTGTGTGTGTGTGTGTGTGTGTGTGTGTGTGTGTGTGCGTGTGCGTGCGTGTGCGCGCGTGTGTGTATGTGTGTGTGCGTGCGTGCGTGTGTGTGTGTGCGTATGTTTGTGTGCGCGAGCGTGTGCATGCGTGCCTGCGTGTATTATTATGAAAACAAACCCACTCACCATCCCTACTGGACGCCGGTTCTGGCACAGACAACCGCACATTGTCCAAGTTCAGCTCAGAGGTGATGTAGGGGTGAAAGGAACTCTCTGCAGAAACCTCGTGACCGTTCATGGCTGTTGCTTGTCCAATTGTTTCCTGAAAACAAACAACACCATTAACACACACACACATATAAGCCTAATAAGAGAATTTAAAGTTTCTTCT
>CM065694.1:5241984-5251984 GCA_017654935.2 Phymorhynchus buccinoides
ACATATCATTTGTGAGACAAAAATCAATTAAATAAAAAGCTTAAATAAGGTGCAACAACAAGAAAAAACAACACAATTGTCCACTGCTGGATGCGGAGGAAAACCCCCAGCACAAGAATGGATCATTGGAGAGAGAAAAGCAGTAAGCATTATTGCGCTGCTCTTCTTATTACGATGGCTTGGAGTCAAAACGGACTATCTCTAGATAGTCCATTGACGTATTATTGAACATATTATGAAAACCAATAACTTATTTCAAAAAGAGACTGCATAAATATATAAAGCGTAATCCCCATTTTACATTAATTACAGTCTTTTTAATACAAGTTCTTCGTTTTTGCAATAACATCAATAATAAGTCAATGGACTATCTAAAGATAGTCCGTTTTGACTCTAAGCCATCGTCGAGTAGCAACAACAGGACTGGCGAAGGGGGTGGTGAGGTGGGGGTAATAAGAAAGAAAATTTTATTGTTCGTATTTTGTAAGGTGGGCTACAATAACATCACACTATCAGTTTAAGGTGCTTACAGCACCAGCCGCCAAACACCTCGGAAGTCAGGGGCACAAAGAAATAAACACAAGAAACTTCATCGAACAAAAATGCACGTTTGAGCCTATTGTGTTTCCATAACATGGCTAGCTACCTCTTGACCCAGCAAAGTCCTGATGGCACTCGTGTTTCCCTCGCATGGGGCCAGAATGTAGAGTGGACATTTTGTTAAAGACCCACCACGTCACGTGTCAAAATCATGGTCTTCACTTATTACTGGAAGGAAATCTTGTTTTGACCAAGTCTGACTCCCATACAAATGGCCCCAAATTCAATCCAACACATCAGTTTAAAGAGCAGCCTCAATTTGAATATGGGGAAATCTGCATGTGGGTCACAGCAACCCAGAACAAAACCAAGGGACTTAATCGTGGTGCGTCACTGGGTCTTTAAGAAATCTTCCGAGCATAATAGGGAATGTAAACACGTGACGTGGAGGGTCTTTAAGTGGGCCTGATAGTGGTTTCTCGTGTCCCTCGTTTATCTTTCTAGCTCTTACTTCAAGGACCGTTGGTTTACTGATAAAATAGGGCTAGATCTGTGAAGAATTGTCGGTTGACAGTTCAATGCAAATTTAGCTGAGTGGGGCAGGGTGTAGGTATGGGGGTGAGATATATTTGACTCTCTCTCTCTCTCTCTCTCTCTCTCTCTCTCTCTCTCTCTCTCTCTCTCTCTCTCTCTCTCTCTCTCTCTCTCTCTCTCTCATACACACTACTACTACTACTACTACTACTACTACTACTACTACTACTACTACTACTACTACTACTACTACTACTAGTAATAGTACTACTACTACTACTGCTACTACTGCTGCTGCTACTACTCCTACTACTACTACTACTACTGCTGCTGCTGCTGCTGCTACTACTACTACTACTACTACTACTACTACTACTACTACTACTACTACTACTACTACTACTACTACTACTACTACTACTACTACTACTACTGCTGCTGCTGCTGCTGCTGCTACTACTACTACTACTACTACTACTACTACTACTACTACTACTACTACTACTACTACTACTGCTGCTGCTGCTGCTGCTGCTGCTGCTGCTGCTGCTGCTGCTACTACTACTACTACTACTACTACTACTACTACTACTACTACTACTACCACTCCTACCACTCCTACCACTCCTACTACAGCAAGTACCACCGTCAACCACCACCACCACCACCACCCCGCCAATCCACCCTTATTACCACCCGACAAACAATAAGAAATACATGAAGGGGTAGGAAGGCACAACACCCACTTCTCTGTCGTTCCAACAGCTGTCCAATCTGTGTAAGCTGCAGAGATTAACTTAATCCCCTCCTACACGCGGCTATAAAGATAAACAGGCGAGAGATCAATGACTACAGAGCTCTGTAAGGAGTTCTTATAGCACTTTAAGGCATAAGCTGTCATAGTACACACGGTATGCAATTATGATGTCTAGTTGATACTGAGAGAGTTAAATTAAATTGAGCAAAGTTGAAGCTGTTGGAAGCGCCTTGTTTGTTTGAGCTATTATGGGTGCTTTGTTTGTTTCTTTGTTTGCTTGCTTTTTTAGTAATGCATTTATATAGCTACGGTCCGTGTGAGCATGTTTTGCGAACACACTCACACACATACAGACACACGTGCACGCACACGTACATGCACGCGCGCACGCGCACGCACACACACACACACACACACACACACACGCACGCACGCACGCACGCACACACGCACGCACGCACGCACGCACGCACACACCACACCCGCACCCTCTCCCCCCCCCCCCCCCACACACACACACTCACGCACAAGGTCGTCACGAAATAAGAGACTAGTTACAAGCAGGAGTTCTCTGTCAAGGCTAACTGACCTAGAATGGGTGCATTCAAATGAGATACTTCTAAAAGGTCGTAGCGAGTTGCGTGCTCTCATACAAAATCAAAGCAATGCAATGGGCGTTTCTGCTAACTCCAAAACTCAGGCCATAAAACAACAAAGCAAATCAACCTGCTACTTTAAAAAAATGGGAGAAACGCGGAAAAAAGATTACGATAGAGCGTCAGTGTGTCGTGCATAAACGCGAATATTTTTTAGGCATTGTAAGCAGGGATTTTCAACCCCTACCAGTTTAAGCCTCCCAACATTCCCATGCCCTCTATCGTGTAGGCCACTCTGGATAATTATGATGTATTTTTTGGAGGAAAAAACCTTCACATTAATAAAACATTTATCAATGTGAAGGTTTTTTCCTCCAAAAAATACATCATAATTATCCAGAGTGGCCTACACGATAGAGGGCATGGGAATGTTGGGAGGCTTAAACTGGTAGGGGTTGAAAATCCCTGCTTACAATGCCTAAAAAATATTCGCGTTTATGCACGACACACTGACGCTCTATCGTAATCTTTTTTCCGCGTTTCTCCCATTTTTTTAAAGTAGCAGGTTGATTTGCTTTGTTGTTTTATGACTTATTTTAAAGAAATGTCATTGTTTTTGTTTATGTGAAAAAAACGATGACATTTCTTTAAAATAAGTTTTAAATCGAAGCAAATACCATGACTACAATTGAGAGAGAACACGAACACGAGAGAGAGAGAGAGAGAGAGAGAGAGAGAGAGAGAGAGAGAGAGAGAGAGAGAGAGAGAGAGAGAGAGAGAGAGAGAGAGAGAGAGAGAGAGAGAGAGAGAGAGAGAGAGAGAGAGAGAGAGAGAGAGAGAGAGAGAGAGAGAGAGAGAGAGAGAGAGAGAGAGAGAGAGAGAGAGAGAGAGAGAGAGAGAGAGAGAGAGAGAGAGAGAGAGAGAGAGAGAGAGAGAGAGAGATATGTCTATATGACTTGACACATCGCTGATAAGAAAATAAGTGCAGTTGTGACAAATCAGTCTGTAACACCATTGCTGAATTTGTTAGGAACCACTCGTCGAGTTGCAATTGTCGTGCCTCCTGTGATCCCACTCGTTTTGTGGCAGGTCACCAATCCGCGCTTTCAATTCATGGACTTGTACGCGCTTTTGAAACATTTCCGGTTTTGAAATCCGCGCTTTCGTAAGTCGCCCAAAACTATATATTTGTTATTATTATAGGCCTAAAGTTCGCGATTCAAGCACTCACAAAGTGCGATCTTCTGCTTAGTGAATCAATTCGGTCTAGCAAAAGGCAAGAAAAAACCCATAAGATTTTGTGGTAAAGGTCAAGATGTGCCACCCCCCCCTACCTATCTCGATTAATTCTATTTTTCCGTTATTGCCTTTCTTACCATACATAAAGCTGTATTTTAGGAACATTTTTAGCTAATAACCTTTTTGGAATACTAACCCTATCCCTAACCCTAGCCCTAACCCTAACCCTACCCCCCACCCTATAAGACGGGAAAACGCAACGAACCACAACTGTGACAAATCGCGGTGTACTGTGTGGGGTAGGGTTAGGTTTAGGGCTAGGGTTAGGGATAGGGTTAGTATTCCAAAAAGGTTATTAGCTGAAAATGTTCCTAAAATACAGCTTTATGTATGGTAAGAAAGGCAAAAACGGAAAAATAGAATTAACCGAGAAATGCAGGGGGGGTGGCACATCTAAAGATAGTTTTTTAATCCTTAAAAAGGAAAGGTTATGAGGGGAAATTGTACCTCGTGATACATTTGACTAGCTCACAATCATCTCAGCGGATTCTTTCCAGCATGACGTTCCTTAAAGGTGGACCCTGACGGATGAGTTTTTGCAAGAAACACGTCGAGATCACCAGAAAGACAGCCTTTTCAAGGATCGGAACACTCGCTTTGCTCTGGTTTCCTAGAAATCAAACCGTCAAAACGACGATTCCTCCTTGGCGGAGATGCCGGAGAGAGAAGCCATTTTGGATGGGGTGGGTGGAGGCCAATCCCATTGTGGTTGAAGCTTTTTCTTTTTTGTAGTGCAGTAAAAACAACAACAATTGAGCTATTTCCTTTATTGTGAGCGAAACGCCTTTAGATAAACTGCATAACATTTAAAAAATAAAAATAAAAAGGCTTGTATTGCGAAAATTTCGTCCAAACGATTTGGTATAAACTCAGGTGGCCATTAGAAAAGAGACGGCACACGCCTTGTCTTTCAGTGAAATAATTTGACTTCCAGCACCTCCGCCAAGGAGGAATCGCCGATTTGACGGTTTGATTTCTAGGAAACCAGAGCAAAGTGAGTGTTGCGATCTCTGTAAAGGGTGTTTTCCTCGTGATCTCGACGTGTTTCTTACAAAACTTCATCCGTCAGGGTGCCCCTTTAATGTCCCAAAACTTTCACCATGACTCGTTCAGAATTGTGTCATTAGCAAGAAGCAATACATGCAAAAATAATAACTATTCAGATTAACCCCAAACTGAATTGGTTGTACTCTAGGTGATGCCACCTCTTTACACAACACTGTATTAAAATCCTACCCCTCCCCAAATCCCCTTCTGATGTGTTGGAGGAAAGCCATTCAGATGGAGAAAAAAACACAAGCCAAAAAAACCAAAAAACAAAAAAACACGATCGCCTTGACTGAAGTGTACAGAAAAGCAGGCAGCAGGACATTATGTAATGTGTGGTTATTATAGTGGAAACGGAGTGCTGACAAAGGTCATTCATCTACCAGCTTAAAAGCGACAGCCTTGGCAGGCTATATGGCCACTGCAAAGAACACCTTTTACAAGAGTGAATGCCCTTGGTGGGTGGGGGAAGATGGTTGAGTACTGACCAAACGAGGGAATGACTCTAGCCAATAACCCTATTTGAGGCCACGTAATAGCTGCGTTTGCAAGAGTGAATGCCCTTTTGGATACTGATCAACAAGGGCTTAACTCTTGTCGTCAAGGGCGTTAATAGCCCTAATTGCAGTGGCCAATAGGGGCCTATCCACTCCCTAACACAGGAAACCCTACCACGAATCACGAGCTTTAGTCCCACTCTCTGTTCGTTGGCGAATGCGTTAAAGACCCTGTGACGCACCACCATTAAGTCCCATTATTTCATTCTTGTGGCAGTACCATAGCCGATCAGGTTTAGCCGAGGCGTCATTACTGCTACACATATCTGTATTATTAAAAAGTCGGGACTTTACTGGTATAGTACTGCCTCCGGGCATTGCCTCCAGTATTGTTCCCACCATCTTTGTATTTACAAATGCCCCACATGGCCGAAAGGCCGAAGAGGGCGTAAAACCCTATATTCACGATTAAGTCCCTTGTTTTTTTCTGGGTTGCTGTGACCCACATACAAATTTCCCCAACTTGAAATTGAGGCTGCTCTTTAAACTGATGTTTCGGTTTGAATTTGGGGCCACTCATATGGGAGTCAGACTTGGTCAAAATAAGATTTATTTCTAGTTATAAGAGGGAAAACCCGTGAAACCCGTGATTTTGACACGTGACCTAGTGGATCTTTAAAAGCGACAACCTTGGCAGGCTATATGGCCACTGCAAAGAACACCTTTTACAAGAGTGAATGCCCTTGGTGGGTGGGGGAAGATGGTTGAGTACTGACCAAACAAGGGAATGACTCTAGCCAATAACCCTATTTGAGGCCACGTAATAGCTGCGTTTGCAAGATTGAATGCCCTTTTGGATACTGATCAACAAGGGCTTGACTCTTGCCGTCAAGGGCGTTAATAGCCCTACTTGCAGTGGCAATAGGGGCCTATCCACTCCCTAACACAGGAAACCCTACCACGAATCATGAGCTTTAGTCCCACTCTCTGTTCGTTAGCTAATGCGTTTTGAAACAAAGAAGATAGAATTAGGGCATAAGGGTGTAAACGTGTCCGCTACTTAGTCCCATCCCATGCATGATGCACACACTAGTACAATCGGTGTTGTGCACACTGGATGATGCAGATCGACTTGATGTCCTGCATATAAAACAGATCGAGTCAATATGTGACCCAGCACCACAAAAGGGACATTAAGTGTCAAACTGACCATTCTTGGAAAATTTATTTTGGAAACTTCAGACAATTCTCTTTCTAATGTTACAAGAACCATTCTTATATCTTTTTCTGTTCCAGAGTTATAAGCATTTACAGTTAGTAGGGTGAGCGCAGGCCATTTTGAGAAAACACGGTCTAAAGGATAGCCTAGCTGAAGAAAATGCATCAACCTATTTGTTTTAAACCACTAATAAGACCATTTAGAGACCACATTCAATATTATTCTTTATACATATCAAAGATAATATGTTAGAGAACACGAAAATACCCATAGCTTAAAACTGACAAACAATGAGATTTTTGACTTTCCAAGCCTATTGTGAGAAACTAGCCCAGCGACTTAATGTTCCTTTCGCGGTACTGGGTCTACAAATATATGATATTTATATAATATTATGTCTATGGTAAATTCTGTTACATGTACACCATAGCTTCGAATTATCGACTGTTGGTTAGCCCGTAGCAGAAGCGCTCACTGCACTATTTTGACCTGAAATTTCATATTATTTTTTATTTCCTTCTCAATGGCTATGCGAACCACAGAATTTTAACTATGAAAATGTCTCACTGAAATGGATCAGTTACTACATGACCCCGAGTTTAACTGCAAACCCCATCAATCTTAGTGCACAGTCAAAGAGGGATTAAAGAGCTTCTTGGCGACACCGTCACAAAAAGTTCACGACCCAGGACCCTACGCCACGGATGTGTTAATGGTCGCGAAGTCACAATGCGGATCACCACAATGTGAACTTATTCTGTGTTGGAACCCAAGCCTGTAGGGTTACAGCTTGGTGACTGATCGTTTAGCCTTCTTCCTTCTCTCTGTGACCCCCTAATTTAAAACTTAGATTAGGCCCTATTTCCCAAATCTGACGCTTTTTTATTTTATTTTCAAGATGATCAACACGAGGATTATGAGGATAGGCCCTAAATATGATGGTTTTATGGGATTCAGTCCAATCTTGTCTAAGCCTGTGTCGAGTTTCTCTAGATAACGGTCGCCGCGCGAATAACGCTTACGCCAAAAGGGGCCTAAGAAACACCCTAAACGTTTGCTAAGGTCAGATAACTCTTTAAGCTTACTCTTCATTTTTGGGAGAGAGAAAAGGGTTACTATCATAAGGGAGATAAATCATACCTCTCTGTCAGTCTGTACAAAGTTTTCGATTTCACCCACGTCTATTTGTGTGCAGAAAATTTAATTTTATATTATGCCATCTAACATGATGAAAAATTAAGAAAGAGCACTCAAAAACACTCGCGTTTGTTTAATTTGCTAAAATCATCCCGTATTTTTTCACGATAGACTAAAGAATATTTGCTGTGTCAAGCTAGCTGTTTTGGTCTTCCATTTTTAAAGTTCAAGTCTCGTCACGCGAGATATATAACAAAAAAGCGAGAAGTATTGATATTTCCCATGATCCTTCAAATAGTTTGTCGCTTGCTACCTCGATAGCAGCCACAAAACGTTTTCGACAAACGTCGACAAAAGAGGTATTTCTTAGTACCGTTTTTGCCGATTTGCGCTCACGCTACGTAACGTTAATCCTTGTGAAGCTGACCTCAACGATCCTGGCGTTGATTGGATCCATTTGCTAATACTGACACCTGTGGCATTAGTTAAAAATCTTATCTTTTTTTCAGAGGTGTCCAGTGGGATCATTTGCTGGAATGATGAGTTAGTACGCCCATAATAGCATTTAACTAGGTCTACCATGTACTTTGACATGAACATTAGATCAAAAATAATTTTTAAACGTAAAAAAATTGAAGGTATTGAGCGCGCCCGCGTGCCCGTGTGTGTGTATATGTGCGTGCGTGCGTGCGTGCGTGCGTGTGTGTGTGTGTGTGTGTGTGTGTGTGTGTGTGTGTGTGTGTGTGTGTGTGGTGAGTGTGTGTGTGTGTGCGTGTGTGCGTGTGCGTGTGTGTGCGTGTGCGTGTGCGTGCGTGCGTGCGCGTGCGTGTGTGTGCGTGTGCGCACGCGCGAGCGCTCGCCTACTTGCGTACTCTTGTGTACATGCCTGTGTGCGTGCCTGATGTATAGAGTAAGAGTGAAGTGGGATCGCACGGAAGTTCAGTTTAACGTCGCGTATCGGCTTTCGCCATGTACGACGGGCTGAACAAACCAACCAGGGTATAAACAAACATTTATGTTCCTGAATCACTGTCTTAGCCAAAAGGCCGAGAAGCGATCAGAATTAAAGTGGGATCGCATGTAGATTGAATCGTATTATATACAGTGGGTCGGTCGGCCCCTTTAACGTTGCCCAATTAGCCTGCTGTCTAAAGCGCAGTACCCATCACTAATTGCAACATAAAGTTTCTTTGCAGCATCTTACTCCTATATCATTGGGCTTTATAACTTTGCATACTGATTATAGTAAGGGTCTTGAGGAGTAAGATGATGCTGCAAAGAAAGTTTCTGTTGCAATTAGTGGTAGGTCCCCCTGTTTTTTGTTCTCCGGATGATAGACTAAATTTTCTTGTTCTTCTTTGGTGCCACGGTCTGGCAAACTAGGCGTTCAAGACTGCACTGGGTCATCTCCAAACACGGAACACTTAACTTTTTGGTAAAGTTTTATTTTTTGTGTAGTTGACGGTTTAAGGTTTTGGTTAGGGTTAGAGCTAGGGTCAGTTTAATTTCATATTGATTATTGAATCAGGTTAAAAGATACACGTTCTAAAGTTTCGCTGAAAACCGACATTGTCACGCGAATGGCGTCACTTTCCATATTTGGAGATGACCAAGTGCAGCATTGAACGTCTTGTGTCTGGCACCATACCGTTGTGTGGGGGCCCCCGCCATGGTTATTGTATCAGATAGCAATCACTTTCCTCTTTTGCTTTATTTTACCTACCACCACAGACCGAGTTTGGACAGACCTTCAGAACACACGGGGTCTTTCACCCGACAGAGAGTCAACAAAGGGTATCTCTGGCACCTACCCTGGTATGGTACCCGCCTTGAGTTTACTATGCTTTTTTATGGCAGCACGCAAGCTTCTAAAATATATACGTTTGTGTTTGCCAGTCAATCATGGCCGACTACGACTTCCAGATATAGCCGAGAAGGCGGAAAACTAGTTGTACTTTCGACACCATCCTCATGTTAACGACCCTCAATCTCAAAGTCTGTTTCTTTCAGTTTGATGAAACAAAATTTAGGCTGATCTTAACCCTAACTTAGCACATGTTAAACCCAGTGGCAACGAAAAAGTTGTCATTTGGTCAAAATTTAACAAACACGCGCACGCACGCGCGCGCGCACGCACACACGCACACACACACACACACACACACACACACACACACACACACACACACACACGCACGCTCGCACGCTCGCACGCACGCACACACACAAACACACACATACACACGCGCGTATTCTACACAGGGGTGTCGATGCTAGACGCTAGGCCTATCCTTAAAAAGAAACCCATGGATAATACTATTATTAATAGGTGTCACCCTCAACATTCTATATACTATGTCTATGACATTCTCCG
>CM065694.1:5259484-5269484 GCA_017654935.2 Phymorhynchus buccinoides
TTCGTTGCGTTTTTCCGTCTTATACGGTGGGGGGTAGGGTTAGGGTTAGGGTTAGGGCTAGGGTTAGGGTTAGGGTTAGTATTCCAAAAAGGTTATTAGCTAAAAATGTTCCTAAAATACAGATTTATGTATGGTAAGAAAGGCAATAACGGAAAAATACAATTAACCGAGATAGGTAGGGGGGGTGGCACATCTTGACCTAAAATAAGTTAACAAAGAACAACTAAGAAAGTAATGTCCATGAGCAGTTGGAAACTGGAATAACAAAGTTAGTAATATAACTGTGACATTTGCGAGGCATGTTTCTCGTGAAATACTACTGTGTGAATGAATCTGAAGAAATGCTACAAGTTTTCAATGCGTTTTCGGTCCCAGTCTGGCCGCTTGTCTGGCTGTCTACCCACCAAAACTCTCTGCTCTCTCTCTCTCTCTCTCTCTCCATCTCTCTCTCTCTCATCCTCGCTCTCTCTCTCTCTCTCTCTCTCTCTCTCTCTCTCTCTCTCTCTCTCTCTCTCTCTCTCATGTTATGAGAGATTTAGCAATGTTTATTCATTATGCATTGTTTGTAAGAGAACAAACTATGTAAACTTTACTTTCGCAATTTAAGATCATGGGTTTTTGGTCAATTTTCCTTTAATATGCTGATTTCTTATATTGAAGATATTAATGCTTATTATTTTCATTTTTCTGTTTTATTTCATATGATTATTTGTGTGTACGTGTTCACATGCGGACAGGCTGGTGGCCTTTTTGCATTAAAATTTCCGAGTTCCGAGTTCCTCTCTCTCTCTCTCTCTCTCTCTCTCTCTCTCTCTCTCTATCTCTCTCTCTCTCTCTCTCTCTCTCTCACAATCTCTCTCTCTCTCTCTCTCTCTCTCTCTCTCTCTCTCTCTCTCTCTCTCTCTCTCTCTCTCTCTCTCTCTCTCTCTCTCTCTCTCTCTCTCTCCTTTGTTTTTGTTTCTCTTCTTTTCTTTTGTTTTCTCTCTCTCTCTTCGACCTCTTCGCCCTTTTCAGTTGTAGTAATGGTCAGAACTGACCTTGACAACTATATTGGAAGAAGAAGAAGAAGAAGTTTGGAACGAACGAAATTTAAGATTTTACCTCCTCTTGACCCGAAGGGTACATAATCTTATGGGACATTGCTAGCTATAAATATGGGGGTTAAAGTTTCCTTCATCGTAGGCCTATTTGTAGCCCCCCCCCCCCCCCCCCCCCCCTACACGAAACAAGAAATATCTGTATTTGTGTATCAGGCATTATTTGTGCGTTGAGGTTGTGTGATTAACTATGGTGGCCTGGCGTAGACAATGTTTTAAAGCAATGTTTTGAATATTGTAAACTATGTCAAGATTTCTCCCGTTTTTCATCAAATGCTTTGCTTTTTCCTTCCTCGTATTTTCTCTGTTGACTGTGTGTCTCTAAATTGATTGCACATAATGTTCTTTGTGTGTGTTTGATTTGAATTTTTTTTTTTTTTTTTTTGTTTCCTTTTCTTTTGCTCAGTTATCAAGTATAAATGATGTATTTTTTTGTACTTACAGTCTGCCATTCACCAAATATTTTTCATGAAATATTTCAGGAGCACGCTATTAGCGCTAGCTTCTTGATGCTGTCTTTTGCTTTCTGTAATATGCGTTGTTTGGAAATGTTAAAGATTTGTTTAAACCAGCAGGTCTACATGAATAATAATATTAGTATAGTGAATGATAATAGTAGGATGTCATCAGATTCATTTCAGACAGAAACATTTCATCAGAATCATGCCCTACAGACGTCGTCACAGTGTGATAGTCGTGTGACTCAAAGTTGGACGCATGACCCTTTCAACGCCAGCCATTTTTCAACCAAAACTTTCCATTAACCCCTTCACCGCCATCCATATTTCAGCCCAAAATGTCCATTAAATTTACCTGTGTATAGAACAAAATCCATCTGCAGTATTGGGGATTCTTCTCTGAAATATATAAAATAAGGCCTATCCTTACTTCCCAAAACAAAGACAATGAGGTCTTTGGATAATAGACCCCAATTTGATGCCTTTTAGTGACATAGGTGTTAAATCACTGTGGTGCTAAAATGCGACTTTGGCGGTGAAAGAATTTTAATTTAACCCTTTCAACGCCAGCCATTTTTCAACCAAAACTTTCCATTAACCCCTTCACCGCCATCCATATTTCAGCCCAAAATGTCCATTAAATGTATCTGTGTATAGAACAAAATCCATCTGCAGTATTGGGGATTCTTCTCTGAAATATATAAAATAAGGCCTATCCTTACTTCCCAAAACAAAGACAATGAGGTCTTTGGATAATAGACCCCAATTTGATGCCTTTTAGTGACATAGGTGTTAAATCACTGTGGTGCTAAAATGCGACTTTGGCGGTGAAAGAATTTTAATTTAACCCTTTCAACGCCAGCCATTTTTCAACCAAAACTTTCCATTAAACTTACCTGGGTAGAGAAATATTGGGGATTCCTCTGTTAGACATGCATAAAATAGGGCCTATCCTTGCCTCCCAAAATGAAGAACATAAGGTCACTGGATAGCAGACCCTCATATGATGCCTTTCAGTGACATGGGTGTTAAATCATTGTGGTGCCAAGAGGCGACAGTGGCGATGAAGGGTTTTGATAACGGGTAGTTCAACAGAGCGGGGTGGGGGGTGGGGGTGGGGGGGGAGCGGGGGGGGGGGGGGGGAAGGAAATGCACTGTCTTGTTTTTCAACAGCTAGCAATCGATTCACTGCTGGTGGTCTCTGACTGAAAGCCAGGTAGCGGCCCCTGTTGGTTTATACAAATAGTTCCCCCACCTTCTGGACGTTCTGTGCTTGTCACTTCCTCTCATCTGTCCCTCTCTTTGACTCTGCCTTTTCCGTTTGCTTTCTGTCATCTACAATCTTTCTGACTTACTGGCTCATCCTCCTGCCTTACAAAAAGATATTCTAAATAATATTTTCTCCTTTGAGCTCCTTCGAAATCGGAATGTGTCGGCTGTACGCAGCGAGGAGACCAGTGAAAACTGAAAAACGGACATATACGTACCTTATATCCATTATGGCCATATGGCCTGGGAATAGAGAAGAAGAAGAAGAAACAGCTAGCAATCGATTTCCTGGTGGTCTCTGACTGAAAGCCAGGTAACGGCCCTGGTGGTATACTATTGGGAGAGTCAAAACGGACTATCTCCAGCTAGTGCATCCACTTATTATTGAACTTATTGCGAAAGATAAACACTTGTACTGAAAAAGACTAAAAAATAATATAAAATGGGGATTTTCAGTCACATTTGCCCATGAGACCAATGCTAAGCATTAACACTCGTCTCATGGGCAAAATGGGACTGCAATTTGCTTTATTTCATGAGATAATTGGCATGGGCTTCTTACTCGCCCATGGGCTTTTTACCCCGTCCTCACCTATACTTATTCAGTATGTTTCAATACAAGTTATTAGTTTTCGCAATCAATAAGTTCCATTATAAGTCAATGGACTATCTGAAGATAGTCCGCTTTGGCTCCGAGGCATCAACATTTATTTATTCTATGCCTTTTGTTTGTCTGTTAGTTCCAGAGCGAAGTGTCGGGGACTATTGTTTTTGTTTAGTCCGTTCGTCCGTGCGAGCGTGCGTCTGTCTATCCGGACACCACACTCGGATAAGCACACGAGAAAACTACACCCGCCCTGCCGGATTCTGCCATGTTTTTATTTTTTGTATCCACCCCCGAGGGAATACCGGGGGGTCTTTTGCATAAATAGTTCCCCCACCTTCTGGAAGCTCTGTGCTTGTAACTTCCTCTAATATGTCACTCTCTTTGACTCTGCCTTTTCCCTTTTGCCGCTTACTGTCATCTACTTATCTTTCTGCCTTACCGGTCCATTCTCCTGCCCTTTTTTCAAGAAGCACTAAAAAGTCGGACTTGCTGGGCCTATTTCTTAGCTAGGCGCATAACGGCAGCATGACGCATCTGCGCTCATAATTGACAGGAAACTGTCTGAGCGATCGAAGAAGAAGAAGAAGGGAGAATACTATTGCATTTTGGGGGGTTCGTTTTTGTCTGCTTGTTTACCTGTCATTTAATTATAGCTTACAGTCTACAGGCCTATGTCATACAAACGCGCACCTGCAGCGCGTGTAGACACACATACAAGCTCGCTCGCGACACGCGCGCGCGCGCGCACGCATACACACATGTGCGCGCGCGTGCACACACATACACACATACACGCACATACACGCACACGCACACACTCTCTCTTTCACACACACACACTCACTCTCTTTCTCTCTCTCTCTCTCTCTCTCTCTCTCTCTCTCTCTCTCACACACACACACACACACACGCAAACACACACACGCACGCACACATACACACACACACACACACACACACACACACACACACACACACACACACACACACACACACACACGCGCGCGCGCGCGCGCACACACACACATACACACACTTTCACACATACACACACTCTCTCACACTCTCTCTCTCTCTCTCTCTCACACACACACACGCTCTCCCCCCCACCCCCCCCCCCCCCCCTCCCCCCCCCCCCCCCACCACCACCAATACATACACGCCCACACGACCACGGAAAGCTATCTCCAAGACCTATCTTACTCAAGGCCGTAGGCATAATAGAACAGCTAACAATACAAGAGCTATCTGGCCAAACTCAGCACGGGACAGAAAAGTACCACGAGAAGACGAGTGTCGCTGATAACGGGAGGAATAACAAGATAGACAGAGCACAAAGGAATCCGTCATCGTAAAGAACAGACGACTGGGGACATCTTGGCCAGTAACGACATGTACTCTCTTTGTAAAGACCATGATCACTTTCAGATAGGGGAAAGTAGATATCGGTCGAATATACTATGTAGCCTACAGTCGAATATACCACGCAGCCTACAATCGAATATGCCATGCAGTCTACAGTCGAATGTTCAGTGCAGCCTACAGTCGAATATACCATGCAGTCTACAGTCGAATGTTCAGTGCAGCCTACAGTCGAATATACCATGCAGCCTACAGTCGAATGTTCAGTGCAGCCTACAGTCGAATATACGGTGCAGCCTACAGTCGAATGTGCATTGCAGCCTACAGTCGAATATACGGTGCAGCCTACAGTCGAATGTGCATTGCAGCCTACAGTCGAATATACGGTGCAGCCTACAGTCGAATGTGCATTGCAGCCTACAGTCGAATGTACATGCAGTCGAAAATGTAGTCTGCATGGTATATTGGTAAATACCAAATACCAAATACCAAATACAGTCGAATCTACAATGCAGCCTACCGTCGAATGTGCATTGCAGTTTACAGTCGAAAATGTAATCTGCATGGTATATTCGTCTGTAGGATGCACTGTAATTTTTCGACTGTAGGCTGCAATGCATAATCCGCCATTATTATGTTTTCGACCGTAGGCTGCACTATAGATCCGACTGAATTCCTGTCACCCTCAGATAGCCTGTATAAATAAGAACGAAGAATACACGGCCTGCAAGCGATCGATCTGCATGATAATCTACAATGGAAAAGTATTTCTTGCCTAATAACGGTTGGGGGGGGGGGGGGGGGGGGGGGGGGGACGCATAGATTTGCATGCAGTTGCATTTCGTTAAATAATAAACATAATTTGCCTTTAATTTTAATATTAAATTTTGAAGTAAATGACAAAAAAACCAGGAACATGTTTTTCTTCTCCACGAGAATATTTCAGGTAAAGTGCAGCTTCCCGTTACTATCTCTGTCTCTCTATGTTCTTTGTTGTTGTTGTTGTTGTTGTTGTTGTTGTCGTTGTTGTTGTTGTTGTTGTTGTTGTTGTTGTCGTTGTTGTTGTTGTCGTTGTTGTTGTTGTTGTTGTCGTTGCTGTTGCTGTTTTGTGTGCCCTTTTTGTGATTTGGGGGCTCAATAACTCTTTCGTGATTCAGTAGAATATCAACAAGATTCCACTAATTCTTGCAAGAAATGTACTGAATACTGGTACTTTCTACTTGGTACACATGAAAGAACTTCTATATCCAAGTGTAAGCATTTTATATCAGTTCCAACTTTGTGTACATAGTCTTTCTTTGGCGGAAAACACCATACAATTTCGCACAAAACACCAACATTTGTTCATTTCTATCTAATACAATGCTCACTGTTTGATGAAAGACCAGAGAGAATGTAATCTGTTCTGGAAAGACTAACAGGCAAATTAAGCACACTAGGGTACCAGAACCTGATTTCCTTGGTGGAAATGGGAAGCCTATTAAAACTATCATCCACGGAATACGGTAGAACCGTAAAAGTGAAGACTAAGGCCGTGTACACACATAAGCGGATATTCCATGTGGAAACCCGTGCGCAATCCATAAATAAGTGAAACATAGAAGGGAAAGGATTTGCGCACGTGTCCGAATTGTCCCTATATGCGTAAACTTTTTATCCTTCTATGTTCCACTTATTTAGGGTTTTCCGTACGAAACTTACGCGTCTAATGTAAGCCCGGCCTAAGTCTTTTGGCCACCGATCTTTTTCTTTCTGTGCTCCAAATCATCTGGAGTTCTCTCCCATTTGTAATACTGTATTCTAATTCTTCTGAATCTTTCCAACGAGCCCTTAAAACCCACCTTTTCAAACTGTACAATTGATGAACCCCTATCCCTTGAATTGAACTCGTGCTTTGCTGTCTGAGCTATGGAATGTTATGGATTTGTGCGTGTGCGTGTGTGCGTGCGCGCGAGCTCTCGCGCGCGCGTGTGTGGCTGGGTGGTGTGGGTGCGTGGGTGCTTGCTTGCATGAGTGCGCGCGCGTGTGTGCTGCGTGAAGGCAGGATTAAAAGGTGTTTGAATAGGTAATTTGATTTTAATTATTTCCCTATTTATGTTAATGTACTATTGTGTTAATGCTCGTTTGTCTGCACACATGCTTATGTAGGGGTGCTGTTTTTGTTGTTGTTGTTGGGGGGGGGGGGGGGGGGGGGGTGCGTGCGCGTGTACGTGCTCGTGCGTATTTTTTCCGTGTGAAGGAAAGATTAGGTTTTGATGTTTAAATTATTTCGTTAATTTAATGAATATACTAATGTGTTGACCCTTGTTTGTCTGCGTGCGGTTGAAAACATATTGCCTATTTGATGTTTATGTAACTTGCTTTTATGCACTGCTTTAGTGGTGCTTATTTATGCATCTTATTTTAATCATTTGTAAAGCGCAAAGAGCTCCAGTTTAACTATGAGGTGTTGCGCTATGTAATTTTTTTATTTTTTTTATTATTTATTATCATTATTATCATTATTATTATAAACAAATCATTATTATTATTATTATTATTATTATTATAAAACATCCTTATAATTTATAAAGAACAAGACGGGGCAATATTGGAATGTGTGCTTTTCGCTGCTTTCAATCATAAAGACTAATGGATGTAATGCCTAATTCTCATCACAACATCAAATAATGGAACAGCTCTTAAGCCTTTAGAAGACAAACAGACGCATCGATATTTGTTCCCTCCATTATCGCGAGTAGAGATGAGAGGATACTAGAAAACCAAGAGTACAAATAGTTATTAACCCTTTCACCGCCAGCCATATTTCAGCCAAAAATGTCCATTAAATTTATCTGTGGTAGAGAACAACAATGCAGTATCGGGGATTCTTCTGTGACATACATAAAATAAGGTCTACCCTTACTTCCCCAAACTAAGACAATAGGGTCTTTGGATAATAGACCCCAATTGGATGCCTTTTAGTGACATAGATGTTAAATCGCTGTGGTGCTAAAATGCGACATTGGCGGTGAAAGGGTTAATTTATTGACCAGCTGAAGTGGAGGGGTGGGTTGAGTGTTTGCTCCAAATCAACATTTCGTTACCTGGGACGAGTGGGAAGGCACGCGGTGACACTATTATTACATTTGGTGAAGCTTCTTTTACAGACCATCTTCAGAGGTCCTTGAGGAACCCCGTTTGTGTTTGCATTAAAGGGTGGTTTGTTCCCCCCACCCACCCCTTTCTATAGATATCGTGCCGTCTCATTGGATACCTGTCCTGTCTGTCTGTCTCTCTCTCTCTCTCTCTCTCTGCCTCTCTCTCTCTCTCTTTCTCTCTTTCTCTCTCTCTCTGTCTCTCTCTCTCTCTCTCTCTCTTCTTTCTCTCTCTCTCTCTCTCTCTTCTGGTCCTCTCTCTCTCTCTCTTCTCTCTCTCTCTCTCTACTCTCTCTCTCTCTCTCTCTCTCTCTCTCTCTCTCTCTCTCACTCTCTTTTATTCGTTTTTATTATTTTATTTTATTTTATAGATTTGTTGTTAATGGTGGTGATTTATTTTTCTTCTCCGTTTTCATTTTTTATGAGGGCTGGATGCAAACAAGCCTGTATAGTGCTTATTCTTTTCCCTCAATTAAAAAAAAAGGTTCGTTCGTTCGTTCTCTCTCTCTCTCTCTCTCTCTCTCTCTCTCTCTCTCTCTCTCTCTCTCTCTCTCTCTCTCTCTCTCTCTCTCTCTCTCTCTCTCTCAAATAAAGTTTTTCAGTGTCCAGTGACCAGTGTCCAGTCTCTCTCTCTCTCTCTCTCTTCTCTCTCTCTCTCTCTCTCTCTCTCTCTCTCTCTCTCTCTCTCTCTCTCTCTCTCTCTCTCTCAAATAAAGTTTTTCAGTGTCCAGTGACCAGTGTCCAGTCTCTCTCTCTCTCTCTCTCTCTCTCTCTCTCTCTCCCTCCCTCTCTCTCTCTCCCTCTCTCTCTCTCTCTCTCTCTCTCTCTCTCTCTGTCTCTCTCTCTCTCTCTCTAGTTCTCTCCACCCACACTTTTTACTAATATACAACTCTCTCTTAATCGATATGATTATTTAATTATAGGATGCTCTCTATGCGCCTGAGGTGAAATATTTAAAACATTTTTCTCATAATGATGCTCCCCAATAATCCATCTGCCTCTGTGTATCTGTCTGTCTGTCTGTGTCTGTCTATATGTCTGTCTGTCTGTTTGCCTCATGTCTCTTTTTGTCTGGGTGCATTGTATTATTGTCTCATGTTTCCCTGTCTGCCTGTCTCGTTCTCTCTCTCTCTCTCTCTCTCTCTCTCTCTCCCTCTCTCTCTCTCTCTCTCTCTCTCTCTCTCTCTCTCTCTCTCTCTCTCTCTCTCTCTCTCTCTCTCTCTCTCGTGTGTGTGTGTGTGTGTGTGCGCGCGCGCGCGCGCGTGTGTGTATGCGTGCATGTGTATGCGCGCATGTGTGTGTTGTTTGTGTATGTGCGTGCGAGCGTGCACGAGCGCGCGAGGCGTGTTTGTACACGTAAAACACAACAGTCACACGTCTGCTGCTACACAAACGCAGCATGCACGCAGTCAGCGGTGCTTGAGGAAACTGTTTGCTCTGAGAAGATTGCAAAGTAGTGTTCAAACGCCCCTACTTTCACGACTGATTGCTTTTAAGCCGTATATGAACAACACACCTTACTTTCCTTAAGATATACAGCGTGATTACTTTAAAAGCACACCTACCCTAGCACCTCTCGAGACCTGAATGTTATGCTGAAAATCGTTTCAGTCTGTTTACTCTGCAGAAAACGTTCCGTAAGAAGACTGGTTAAAGAAAACCCTCCTTGATTTTTGTTCTTTTACCTCAGATTCTATTCCCTTTATGGGTTGAGTTTCCATTTAGCTTTTGTATTATTTTTTAAATGTTAAAGACCCACAGAGCCGGCTGGATTAAGTCCCTTGGTTTTTTTCTGGGTCGGTGTGGCCCACATTCAGACTTTCCTCGTATACGATCGAGGCTGCTCTTTAAAGTGATGTCTCGTTTTCGTGCAAGAGGTAATTTGTATGGGAGCAACACTTGGTCAAAATAAGATTTCTTACCAGCTATAAGAGGGAAAACACGTGAAAACCGTGATTTTGACACGTGACGTACTGGGTCTTTAACTAAAGTTCGTTTAACGTCCAGGCGGAATATTTATATAGATATAAAGATGGTGGGAGGATCCCGGAGGTACTGCAAGTCCCGATT
>CM065694.1:5279484-5282211 GCA_017654935.2 Phymorhynchus buccinoides
GAGAGAGAGAGAGAGAGAGAGAGAGAGAGAGAGAGAGAGAGAGAGAGAGAGAGAGAGAGAGAGAGAGAGAGAGAGAGAGAGCAGCGCATATGAAAAAAATGCACAAAGTAAATACACATACAAGAAGACCTTAACACATAGGTCTTAATTAATAACACGGGAAGGATTAGAAGGGGGAAAAAAGCAAAGGATACAATCTTACAGAGAGAGAGAGAGAGAGAGAGAGAGAGAGAGAGAGAGAGAGAGAGAGAGAGAGAGAGAGAGAGAGAGAGAGAGAGAGAGAGAGAGAGAGAGAGAGAGAGAGAGAGAGAGAGAGAGAGAGAGAGAGAGAGAGAGAGAGAGAGAGGGGAAATAGGGTGGTAGCGTTCTTCAGGTTTACGTTATACACACACACGCACGCACACGCACACACGCACACACACACACACACACACACACACACACACACACACACACACACACACACACACACACACACACACACACACACACACACACACACACACACACACACACACACACACACACACACACACACACACTCGGAATACCTGGCCAAACGTTTACATGCTATGTGAGATTAGAGAAGGATAGTGCTCAACGAATTGTAATTAACATAATTAACAGATTTTAATGTACGGTGGCTTGCTAATTTGGCAGCTTTCCCCCTTTTTGGCAACTGGTTGCTTGTAACATACAACAATCTTTTTAATTAAGAAAATCCTCTTTTTTTCAAACCATTAATTTTATGTAGCGTTCACCTTGGAAGTTATATGTTTATCTTTCAGTGTCTGCCTGTTTGTGAACAACTAAAAGAGGAAGCCAGCACAATGGTACAATGTACGGACATTGCATCTACTACACGCACACACACACACACGCGCGCGCGCGCGCGCGCGCGCGCGCGCACACACACACGCACGCACGCACGCACGTACGCACACACATATACACACGCACACGCACGCACGCACACACACACACACACACACACATGAACACATTTAATGAAAATTTGAGGAGGGGGTGTCATTTTTCCGTTCGTTCGTTCATTTGTCTGTCTATCTATCTGTCTCTCTCTCTCTCTCTCTCTCTCTCTCTCTCTCTCTCTCTCTCTCTCTCTCTCTCTCTCCGCATTGCCTAAAATCTTCTTCCTTCTTAAATAAAGTTTTTCAGTGTTCGGTGTTCAGTGTTCTCTCTCTCTCTCTCTCTCTCTCTCTGTCTCTCTCTCTCTCTCTCTCTCTCGTCTCAATTCTTTCAAACAAATCTATCACAAGCATCTAATGACAGACTGTGAATTCCAGTTAAAAATACTTTGTCCATTTTTATCTTACATTGGATTGATATTGTTAAGTGATTGTGTTTTCATTTGTTTTGTGAAGTGTGTGAGTGCATGCGTGTGTGTGCACACATTATATATAAACGTACAAGAATTGAAGAAGAAAAAACAACCACACCATTAAACTTTCCTCTTATATATATATAGTTTGCTTGAATAAAACTTTTTTTGTGTCCAATATTTAAGTTTGTGAACCTAAGAAAGAAACTGAATAACTTTACAATTTATTCTGTGTTCTGAAAAGAATAAAAGAAAATAATGTGCTGATTTACTTTTTCTCCCAATGGGGGGGGGGGGGGAGATAGACAATGCCTATGCAAAAACAGCTGTTTCGTCTTTGAGAAAGACTCTTCAGTCTGCATATCGGCCTGCAAAGAATGTCCACAGTGAACATTCAAACTGAGCTAGAAGACTTTCTACAAGAGAAAAGTTGTCCTCTTTGCATTAGATTGAAAGTCCACAATAAAAGCAAACCAGCACTTAATTCAAAAGAAATGGTAAAACTCTTGTGTAAAATAACAAAAATAATAATGTTCTAAAATTACAATCCCTCGAAGAGAGTAGAAGAGATGGGATGCCATGTTGGTGGATCCAGTGAAGGATTCAATAAGGGAGGTCATAGAAATCGTAGTAAACACCAACATACTCCCGGTGAGGAGGAATGTAGAGAGGTGTGCCTGGATCAGGTAGACTGATGCTCTTTCCTTCTTCCAATTATAATATAAACGTACAAGAATTGAAGAAGAAAAAACAACCACACCATTAAACTTTCCTCTTATATATATATATAGTTTGCTTGAATAAAACTTTTTTTGTGTTCAATATTTAAGTTTGTGAACCTAAGAAAGAAACTGAATAACTTTAATTTTAACTTTACAATTTATTCTGTGTTCTGAAAAGAATATAATGTGCTGATTTACTTTTTCTCCAATGGGGGGGGGGGGGGGGGGGGGAGATAGACAATGCCTATGCAAAGACAGCTGTTTCGTCTTTGAGAAAGACTCTTCAGTCTGCATATCAGCCTGCAAAAAATGTCCACAGTGAACATTCAAACTGAGCTAGAAGACTTTCTACAAGAGAAAGGTTGTCCTCTTTGCATTAGATTGAAAGTCCACAATAAAAGCAAACCAGCACTTAATTCAAAAGAAATGGTAAAACTCTTGTGCAAAATAACAAAAATAATAATGTTCTAAAATTACAATCCCTCGAAGAGATTAGAAGAGATGGGATGCCATGTTGGTGGATCCAGTGAAGGATTCAATAAGGGAGGTCATAGAAATCGTAGTAAACACCAACATACTCCCAATGAGGAGGAATGTAGAGAGGTGTGCCTGGATCAGGTAGACTGATGCTCTTTCCTTCTTCCAAGTATAATATAAACGTACGTA
>CM065694.1:5282711-5322686 GCA_017654935.2 Phymorhynchus buccinoides
TTTTGTCATTCACAATCGTAATGAAAGCTTACAGAACGACGCTGCATTCATCACACCAGGCCTAGCCTTTCACTTAGATCTTGCCCATGACAAACAGTGGGCAACTTTCAGTGTGCACTAAAGTTATCTACGAAACTAAGCACATTAAAACATTGATAAGTACTTTCGTTATTTAAGATTTCCATTCATCCCACCTTTAGACACCATTATTCTTCTGTTTTTCTTTCAATTTTCAACAAAATAATTATGCTCAAATAATTTGAATTATGACAGAGGACTTTCTTCTTCAAATGGACTAGACTTTGAAAAAGTATGAATCCACAAAAATGGGAAGAACTGACATGTTCACTGGCTTTACTTGTCAATAAGCAGAATGCTAATTATGTAATGCTAAAAACAAACAACAGACAATTGCATGGGTGCAACTCCCCCAAATGGAAACAAACTGAAAGGCAGGGGTCCAGGGGCAGAGCCCGTCGGACGATTCAGGGGGGCAAGTTGAGAGATAGTGAGACAATCAGTTAAAATGATAGAGACAGTTTGAGTCTGATAAGCCTCGTAAAATTATTACATTGCTTTTGTAAACTTCCAAGATAGAACTACCAAGTTGAAAATACCCCAAATCGCTTATGGTCAATTTTTTTAAAACATTTTTTTATGAATTAAAAAAAAAATGAAATTCAGTTTCTGGTAAAATTAAAAATACTGAAATCAGTGGAAAAATGAAAGAGTAGCACCCATGCAATTGCTGACATTTTAAAAACATGACACACTTGATGAACAGTGACCAAACATAAACAAACCTTTCATTTACTGATTTAGACTTTTCCCAATGCCACGCCCCAATATATGATATCAATCAATCATAGAGATTGAAACGTAGCTGCATGAACAGGCGGGAGAAAAATACAGCATTAAATCTCAAAACATCCTACAGAAACATCTTGATTTCCAAAATGTGATGGTAAAACATAAGAACTTACTGAACAATGAATTATTTTAGGCAAATATGAAGTAGTGAGGCCAAGAGGATATAGTGAAATGAATAAGGGGAAGGAACTTCTCATAATTAACTCCCTTTTTACCAAAGTTATTTATGGCACCGATTCTCCTAGCAAAGTGAAAGTAGTTGCCACAACAATACACGGTCTGCATTGTTGTGGCAACTACTTTCACTTTGCTAGGGGAATCGGTGCCATAAATAACTTTAGTAAAAAGGGAGTTAATTATGAGAAGTTCCTTCCCCTTATTCATTTAACTAATTATTTAAGTTTTTTATCTGTTTTTGTTGTTTTTGTTACCATCAATTATTCCCTGAAAGGCTTACATAGGAACCCAAACCAAATAATAAAGTGAACAAAAAAGTGTTGTAAGAAAAGTTTAAAGCAACATTTGGTTACAATAGACCCTAACCATGATTAACAAGGAAGATTAAAATGAAGAAAGAGAAGGAAAGATTAAAATGAAGAAAGAGAAGGAAAAGAAACTTATTTACATACTTACAAATATACCACCTTCAAACATACCACACCACTTATCACAAAACATATCTTTTCACCCCTCTCTCTCTCTCATATGCACTTTTTTACTTCACAAGCTAACAGGGGGAAATATGTGATTTAAAAAAAGTAAGAAGAAAAAACCTAAATAACGCCTTCAGCCAAGATGAGCCAAATTTGAAGGATAAACCCTTGTTCACAACACTGACTATGTAACAGGTAAGCTGACTTTCCCTTTTCCATTACTGAAATAAATACAGTTACATATTTAAAAGGCGAAAAAAAAAAGACTAAATTCAAACATAAATGAGACAAAGCCAAACCATTGACCAAGCATACCATATGTACCATAATTTTTGGACTATAAGGCGATATTGTTTTTATCCAATTTCGACCTATGCGCCTAATAAACGAGGGCGCCCTATTAGTGACAAAATCGTGAGAAGAGAGGCAACGATTGCTGTACTCAGTACAGTCTACTGTGAGTCACAACGTCGAAAGTGGTAACGAGTCGCCGATACGACGAATAATCACGTTAAAATGCTTCAAAATCCCTGTTATCGTCCGAGATACCGTCTTTTTTGCAAAGAAAAGTCCTAACACAACAACCGGAAGTCGCAAAAATGGAAGTTTTGATTATTTGAGAAGGGAGCCAACTCTCGTTTATGACAATAATGGCGGTCGGTAAGTGTTTACAGGACGTGTACGGGCTTCAAACTTCGATTTTCTTTTGCGATGTGCCTTATAAACGAGGGCGCATTTTTTCAGATTTTTCTTGAAAATTGCCCTATTAGCCTTATACACAGCAGCGCCTAATGATCCGGAAAATACAGTACACACAGTCCACATTCACACAGCAAAAACGCAGACTACTACTAGAAATGATAAATATAATCTTTTGTTCTTTACCCATTAACCCTTTGAGCTCCAACAGTTTCCTCCACGAAGCTCTCCTTTACCCCAGATAACCAGAAAACAAATACTTCTTCCTCGACAATTTGTTGTCTACTGGGTGCAAGGGAGAACGAGTTACATTTTCTCCATCTCTCCAGTTCCCTCCCTTTGCCCCTTCTTTGTTTTACACTTACCTCACACACACACACACACTTTTTCCAAATGTTTTATGATTGCCAACAACAAAAATTGATGTACCTCACAGTCAAATTTGATTGAATAAGAGAAAAAATCAACAAATGAAATGCGAAAATCATGAACATGTAGCAAAAAGCAGACAATTGTCTTGTAAGAAGAAATACTTCATTGATTTTGAAGTCAAAAATCTCCTTTTTTGTCAATTTTGAGTTATGGGTATTTTCGCGTTCTCTTACATCTCATCTTTCACGCTCATAAAGGACCATCTTTAATACAGTCTCTAAATTGTCTTTTAAATACTTTAAAATCAGTAGCTCAATGCATTTTCTTCAGCGAGACTAGACTTTAGACTGTGTTTTCTCAAAATGGCCGACGCTGACCCTAACTACTAACTTTAAATGCTCAAAACCCTGGAATGCTTTTTGTATCATTAGAAAGAGAATTGTTTGTTTGAAGTTTTCAAATGTATAATTTTCTCCGAAGGGTCAGCCTGACAATGTCCTATTCATGGTGCTGGGTCACATATATGTTAAGTACTTTCATAAGCCTTGGCTTGTTCTACTCTTGTCTTAATCTATGCTGCTGCAAATGTACACTAATCAATCGAAATATCGCTCTTTTAAAACGATGTTGCTGATTTTATAATAAATCGAACTATCGCTCTTTTAAAACGGTGTTGCTGATTTTATTTCGTCTTGTCTGAAATTCCTCTCTTATAGTTTATAAAATATTGTGGACATGGGAAACATTCAGGCTGTGAAACGTTCAGGCTGTGAGGTGTCTATATAATGCGTGAGGCGTCCGTCACTTGATGGGCGCTCCTTTCAAGGAGGTGCAGGTGATGGTTCCCTCCTTGGTCATCAGAGAACTGCCCTGCCACTCGGCCACACATTCCCCTGATGTCCGCAGGTCCGGCTGTCACGGCACACAAACACACACGTCCCTATCACTTGAGGCGAATAAACATTGAAGGAAGCAATTAAGGACACACACAAACACACACGTCCGTATCACTTGAGGCGAATAAACATTGAAGGAAGCAATTAAGGACACACACAAACACACACGTCCGTATCACTTGAGGCGAATAAACATTGAAGGAAGCAATTAAGGACACACACAAACACACACGTCCGTATCACCTGAGGCGAATAAACATTGAAGGAAGCAATTAAGGACACACACAAACACACACGTCTGTATCACTTGAGGCGAATAAACATTGAAGGAAGCAATTAAGGACACACACAAACACACACGTCTGTATCACTTGAGGCGAATAAACATTGAAGGAAGCAATTAAGGACACACACAAACACACACGTCCGTATCACTTGAGGCGAATAAACATTGAAGGAAGCAATTAAGGACACACACAAACACACATGTCCGTATCACTTGAGGCGAATAAACATTGAAGGAAGCAATTAAGGACACACACAAACACACACGTCCGTATCACTTGAGGCGAATAAACATTGAAGGAAGCAATTAAGGACACACACAAACACACATGTCCGTATCACTTGAGGCGAATAAACAATGAAGGAAGCAATGAAGGACACACACAAACACACACGTCCGTATCACTTGAGGCGAATAAACATTGAAGGAAGCAATTAAGGACACACACAAACACACACGTCCATATCACCTGAGGCGAATAAACATTGAAGGAAGCAATGAAGGACACACACAAACACACATGTCCGTATCACTTGAGGCGAATAAACAATGAAGGAAGCAATGAAGGACACACACAAACACACACGTCCGTATCACCTGAGGCGAATAAACTTTGAAGGAAACAATTAACCCCTTGACTGCCACCAACGTATCATATACTGACCTGATGACATCACTGATGATGTCATCAGATGAAGAGGAATAACACTGATATGCTGGCTTTTGCTCTAACACACTCAAGGGAGTTATATATCCCCTGACCTTTTTGCCAGATTGGCTCCATCAGTTGTCTTTTTCATGGCATAGTTTGCCCAATGGTTATTTCTTTAATTTTATCTGCCAGTCAAGGGGTTAAGGACACACACACACATGCGCACGCACACAAACAGGCTTAAGTTCATCAGAATTCAGAATTCCACAGCACTTGTAAATGATTGTCAATAAGTCACACTCATACATTGGCTGTGTTTGTCTGGGAAAGTATTGAGGAAATCTATGCCACAAAATCCCTTACTAGAATTCAGAATTCCACAACACTTGTAAATGATTATCAATAAGTCACACTCATACATTGGCTGCGTTTGTCTGTGAAAGTATTGAGGAAATCTATGCCACAAAATCCCTTACTAGAAATCAGAATTCCACAACACTTGTAAATGATAATCAATAAGTCACACTCATACATTGGCTGCGTTTGTCTGTGAAAGTATTGAGGAAATCTATGCCACAAAATCCCTTCTTCCTTCTCTTCCCCCCAATGCCATCCACCCCCCCCCCCCCTACTCCCCCCACCCTCCCCCCTTCAACATGAGATGGTCTAGATGGAGCAGTGTTTACTCTGGCCACATATAGCTTTGTTGACGGCGCTTGGGAAATGTCTGCCCTTCCCACCAGCAACCTCTTTCTCTCACATCCCATCTCCTACTCCCACCCCTGCTCTCAACTACTTAAAAAAAAAAAAAAATCGGAAGATCTAGTTTTCCCGTTGGAAAGCTCTTCCCAAATCAGATGTCTTAAGTTTCTTTACTTTTCCTCACTCTCTCTCTCTTTCTCTCTCTCTCATTTTTGAACAGTTTTGGATATCTCACCTGCAGCTTTTCCCAGATTTTCTTCTTGGGGTTGAGCTTTTCGTCGGGGGTGACCGAGTCGTATCCTTCCACAAACACCTTTTCTCCTGGACTGCTGGAGGCTGGGGGGATCAAGGGCTCCACTTGTCGGGGTTCATCACTGAAAACACCAAACAAAACACAGGTCAACAGTAAACCTCTGTTGGGGTTCATCACTGAAAACACCAAACGAAACACAGGTCATCAGTAAACCTCTGTTGGGGTTCATCACTGAAAACACCAAACAAAACACAGGTCATCAGTAAACCTCTGTCGGGGTTCATCACTGAAAACACCAAACGAAACATAGGTCATCAGTAAACCTCTGTTGGGGTTCATCACTGAAAACACCAAACGAAACACAGGTCATCAGTAAACCTCTGTTGGGGTTCATCACTGAAAACACCAAACGAAACACAGGTCAACAGTAAACCTCTGTCGGGGTTCATCACTGAAAACACCAAACGAAACACAGGTCAACAGTAAACCTCTGTCGGGGTTCATCACTGAAAACACCAAACGAAACACAGGTCATCAGTAAACCTCTGTTGGGGTTCATCACTGAAAACACCAAACAAAACACAGGTCATCAGTAAACCTCTGTTGGGGTTCATCACTGAAAACACCAAACAAAACACAGGTCATCAGTAAACCTCTGTCGGGGTTCATCACTGAAAACACCAAACGAAACACAGGTCATCAGTAAACCTCTGTCGGGGTTCATCACTGAAAACACCAAACGAAACATAGGTCATCAGTAAACCTCTGTTGGGGTTCATCACTGAAAACACCAAACGAAACACAGGTCATCAGTAAACCTCTGTTGGGGTTCATCACTGAAAACACCAAACGAAACACAGGTCAACAGTAAACCTCTGTCGGGGTTCATCACTGAAAACACCAAACGAAACACAGGTCAACAGTAAACCTCTGTCGGGGTTCATCACTGAAAACACCAAACGAAACACAGGTCATCAGTAAACCTCTGTTGGGGTTCATCACTGAAAACACCAAACAAAACACAGGTCATCAGTAAACCTCTGTTGGGGTTCATCACTGAAAACACCAAACGAAACACAGGTCATCAGTAAACCTCTGTCGGGGTTCATCACTGAAAACACCAAACGAAACACAGGTCATCAGTAAACCTCTGTTGGGGTTCATCACTGAAAACACCAAACGAAACACAGGTCATCAGTAAACCTCTGTCGGGGTTCATCACTGAAAACACCAAACGAAACACAGGTCAACAGTAAACCTCTGTCGGGGTTCATCACTGAAAACACCAAACGAAACACAGGTCAACAGTAAACCTCTGTCGGGGTTCATCACTGAAAACACCAAACGAAACACAGGTCATCAGTAAACCTCTGTTGGGGTTCATCACTGAAAACACCAAACAAAACACAGGTCATCAGTAAACCTCTGTTGGGGTTCATCACTGAAAACACCAAACGAAACACAGGTCATCAGTAAACCTCTGTCGGGGTTCATCACTGAAAACACCAAACGAAACACAGGTCATCAGTAAACCTCTGTTGGGGTTCATCACTGAAAACACCAAACGAAACACAGGTCATCAGTAAACCTCTGTCGGGGTTCATCACTGAAAACACCAAACGAAACACAGGTCAACAGTAAACCTCTGTCGGGGTTCATCACTGAAAACACCAAACGAAACACAGGTCATCAGTAAACCTCTGTCGGGGTTCATCACTGAAAACACCAAACGAAACACAGGTCATCAGTAAACCTCTGTCGGGGTTCATCACTGAAAACACCAAACGAAACACAGGTCAACAGTAAACCTGTCGGGGTTCATCACTGAAAACACCAAACGAAACACAGGTCAACAGTAAACCTCTGTCGGGGTTCATCACTGAAAACACCAAACGAAACACAGGTCACGGCCGTTCAATTTGGATCGTTTAGTTCCCACATATGCGCTATCGTGAAACCCACTCACCTCCTCCTCTTTTGCATCTCCTTCCTTCCCCATCCATCCCTCCCTCCCATTCCTTGACCGTAGCAAGACTTCACGCGGCAGCAAAGGTAGCACGCAGGCAGGATTTCACAAGTGGGCTGCTACAGCCAAAGTTCTATTTGGTCGCTGGCAGCTTGCTTACTACACACGCGCGCAGCAGTGCAGCAAGGCTTGGTGGCTTGAAGAGTATAGCCTAGTAAAGAGTGTTCCTCTTTGCTTTGTGCTGTGGAGAAACTACACACTGACACTAGTTGTCTTTCAATTTAAATTGCTCAGCTACCGTTCGACTGAGCACCTAACTAACTACACACTTTAAACACAAGATGACTCTAGAACTTATATGTAAAAGCACACTTATCAACACTGGCTACTTTAGACAGAACACGCCGAGGAAAATGCCACATAAATCTGTGGTACTGAGGGAAAAACCTAGGCCTTTAAAATAGCGCGCACTGCTGTTCTATTCCAACCCTGACTGCTATAATGTACACAAAGCGTGGTTTATTAATTAACACTAATTACACCACAACTAGCTTTTGGTTCGAATCACTGTTCACACAATGCTGTTCACCACACACCTATGTATGCTCACACCAAAATGTTTGGCAAATCGAAAGTCTGTTTAGAAGCAGTGGACGAAAACATACGGAGCACAAATTCCACTCTGTTTTCCCACTTGTTTCTGGCGCTTCCAAGAGGTTGAGTCATTCGCATTTCCCGCCTCTGGAAGCCTAGCCGGCAGCAACTAAAGAGTCTGCAAATGCCAGTTTTGTAAAGCCGTGAGGTCAACAGTAAACCTCTGTCGGGGTTCATCACTGAAAACACCAAACGAAACACAGGTCATCAGTAAACCTCTGTCGGGGTTCATCACTGAAAACTCCAAACGAAACACAGGTCATCAGTAAACCTCTGTCGGGGTTCATCACTGAAAACACCAAACGAAACACAGGTCATCAGTAAACCTCCCCTACAGTGGTGCACAACCTTGCCTTGGAATGGGAAGGTAAATCTTTCAATGATTACAGAGCTTATGTATTGCTTAACCCTTTCACTGCCAGCCATCTTTGAGCCAAAATTTTCCATTAAATTTACTTGGCTACAGAAAAGATTTTGTCTGCAATATTGTGGGATTTCTCTGTGACACATTTAGAATGGGGTCAATCCTTACTGCCCAAATTAGGAACACAATATCATTGAAAAACAGACCCTGATTTCAAGAGTTTTAGTGACATGGGTGTTAAATCATTGTGGTGCAAAAATGCGACAAAAATGCGACATTGGCGGTGAAAGGGTTAAGCACAAAACAAGCCACAGCAAAGCATAACATAATCTGCTACACAGCTGAAGCAATAGCAGACGCCTTGTAAATGACATTGCACATTGTAGATGGGCACTAGAGCTGCTTTTTTTTACATTAACATAAAACACCCAAAGAAACCCCACATACCGTATTTTTCGGACTATACGGCGCATCTCATTATGAGGCGCACCCCCCAAATTTGACCAAAAATTCAGATTTAAAAAAATTATGTTTTCTTACAATATCAGTAGTCACATTATAAGGCGCAAAGGTCTCACTCTAGGAAAAAAGTATCGCCTTATAGTCTGAACAATACGGTACACTGTCAGTTATGAGAAGCTCTCCATCTTGTTTTAGCACACTCTGGTGCACGTACTACAATATACAAAGTGAAACGCGACAAAAGAATGAAGAACCAGTGCTTCACGCTTTATTATTTCTCACACATTAAGCGTGCACACCACAGGCATCAGAACAGTCTGAACCCAATCCTCTGAGAAATGTGGTACAAGTACCCCTGAAGGCCCCAGACTGCGAAGGAGCAAAACTAAAATCAGTTCCCAACATGACCAAAGAGGCTTAACTCATTCGCATCGCAACAATTTTGAATTATTAAAAAAACCTCACAAATCACTCCAGCCATACACGCAAACAAAACATACATACACAAAAGAAGAAATGAAAGAAGATTACAGGTTTTTACTTCAGGTTCAGACATAGGGAAGTGGTAGATCACTTTTTTTAATATATTAAATTTACTGAGAAAAACTCAACACCGATTGGTTTCCCCACAACAAACCACTACAAAAGCAAAGTCAGAGGCAAAATTGTGGTCTAAGGTAGCGAAGCGAATTTAGAAGTGACCAAGGAATGGTGTGCACACAGATTTACTTCCCTTGAAGAAAATGCATCAAACTGAGAGCTATCTATTAATTCCGGACATATATGGCCCGAAATGACTTGAATAAGTTAAAAGTGAGAAATCGCTATAAAATTGCTAAGATAACAATCAATAGAAAGAAAAAACTTCTGAGAGTAGAAGCCAATCCTTTGTCAGAAATTCTTAATCCTGTTCACCCTTTGCGCACGGCTCACTTGCCCTGCAATCCCAGCCTGCAGGTTCTGAGAGACAGGTGCTAGCTTTATTACAAAACAGACACAAATACGACAATGAAGTGTTTGAAAATGATTTAAAATCGCGCAATGAGTTTAGCGATCATTCCAACGCTTCAGAATAAACGTATGTTAGTCATTAATAGTTTCTAGATTGATAAGGAAAGTAAATGGAGGTCGCTGCCCAACAAATTGTTGGGTGTAAGCGCTGGTAGCTGCACTAGGGCGCCCGACAATTTGTCGGGTGTAAGCGCTGGTAGCTGCACTAGGGCGCCCGACAATTTGTTGGGTGTAAGCGCTGGTAGCTGCACTAGGGCGCCCGACAAATTGTCGGGCGCGGAGCGGAATGAGTTAATTTAGCAGATCGTCTGACAGTTCTGATGCCCGACACCAAGCTTACTCACACGGAGGCACACATGAGCATGGCGGCAGACTCAATGCCCCGCATCTTGACCGGCTTCAGGTTGCACAGGAAGACGCCCAGCCGATCCTGCAGCTCCTCCATGGGAACTAACCCCGCCAGGCCGCTGATCACCGTGCGCTCAGTGGCCTCCCCTAGGTCCACCGTCTCTATGTACAGGCTGTCTGCTTCAGGGTGCTGTGGAAGGAAAGATGAACACAAAAAATTCAAATGAATTAGAGATACTGAAAAACAAAATCATTCTTAACCAGCCACTGTGGTGTGGTAGTGTCATGGATTAGTGGCTGGGAGGTCTCAGGTTCCAATCCCATCAGAGGCGAGGGTTTTATCGGTCCTGGACCGACTCCTACCCAGAGTGACTGGCTATGGGCTCAATGGGAAGACTAAAGTCACGCAGTTGAGCTTCATCCGCGTAACAGGTGCCATTCTGAGAGAGTTGCTCTAATTTCGTGACCAACACTGCAGGTGTCTGTAGTTCTTGGGCCTGGTTAACACCGGGATATCATCATGACGTGGGTGTAAATCCCCAAAATGAAACCACTGAAAGGCAGGGGACCAGGGGCTGCCCAGGACCCAGCGGGGTACAGGGGCAGATAATGAGGCAGACAGGGGCAGATAATGACAGACAGGGGCAGATAATGAAAGATAATGAGACAGACACAGTTACAATGATGGACAGAGACAGTTTGATTTTAATAAGCCTTGTAAAATGATTACATTGCCTTTGAAAAAAATATGGCATCACCATGCTGTTTTCAAGATTCCCCAAGAGTGATTTCCGGAGATAGAACAATGAAGTTCAAAACGTCCCAAATCGCTTGTGGTGAATTATTTTTAATGAATTCTTTTCTTAAATGAAGTTCAGTTTCTGGTAAAATAAAAAACACACACCTGAAATCAGTGTAAATCTGAAAGAGTTGCACCCACGCTAGGAAAGGAAGCGTAGAGTACAGCTCCTGTCATGTAGTCCCAGACCAATAAGGATCTCCATAGCATCATCATCATCATCATAGTCGTCATCCGCCTCATCTCCATCAGTCATCAAAATGAAAAAAACAAAGTTCTGTGGCCTTGAATTGCCTGCTCTCACGGTGACCTCAGTCTATGCCCTTGGTGCGTTTGGGTCAAAGTCATGGGGATCAGTATGTTCTAGGGAGCTTTCGATGGACCAGGCATCAAAGTCATGGGGATCAGTATGTTCTAGGGAGCTTTCGAAGGACCAGGCATCAAAGTCATGGGGATCAGTATGTTCTAGGGAGCTTTCGATGGACCAGGCATCAAAGTCATGGGGATCAGTATGTTCTAGGGAGCTTTCGATTGACCAGGCATCAAAGTCATGGGGATCAGTATGTTCTAGGGAGCTTTCGATGGACCAGGCATCAAAGTCATGGGGATCAGTATGTTCTAGGGAGCTTTCGAAGGACCAGGCATCAAAGTCATGGGGATCAGTATGTTCTAGGGAGCTTTCGAAGGACCAGGCATCAAAGTCATGGGGATCAGTATGTTCTAGGGAGCTTTCGATGGACCAGGCATCAAAGTCATGGGGATCAGTATGTTCTAGGGAGCTTTCGATGGACCAGGCATCAAAGTCATGGGGATCAGTATGTTCTAGGGAGCTTTCGATGGACCAGGCATCAAAGTCATGGGGATCAGTATGTTCTAGGGAGCTTTCGATGGACCAGGCATCAAAGTCATGGGGATCAGTATGTTCTAGGGAGCTTTCGATGGACCAGGCATCAAAGTCATGGGGATCAGTATGTTCTAGGGAGCTTTCGATGGACCAGGCATCAAAGTCATGGGGATCAGTATGTTCTAGGGAGCTTTCGATGGACCAGGCATCAAAGTCATGGGGATCAGTATGTTCTAGGGAGCTTTCGATGGACCAGGCATCAAAGTCATGGGGATCAGTATGTTCTAGGGAGCTTTCGATGGACCAGGCATCAAAGTCATGGGGATCAGTATGTTCTAGGGAGCTTTCGAAGGACCAGGCATCAAAGTCATGGGGATCAGTATGTTCTAGGGAGCTTTCGATGGACCAGGCATCAAAGTCATGGGGATCAGTATGTTCTAGGGAGCTTTCGAAGGACCAGGCATCAAAGTCATGGGGATCAGTATGTTCTAGGGAGCTTTCGATGGACCAGGCATCAAAGTCATGGGGATCAGTATGTTCTAGGGAGCTTTCGATGGACCAGGCATCAAAGTCATGGGGATCAGTATGTTCTAGGGAGCTTTCGATGGACCAGGCATCAAAGTCATGGGGATCAGTATGTTCTAGGGAGCTTTCGATGGACCAGGCATCAAAGTCATGGGGATCAGTATGTTCTAGGGAGCTTTCGATGGACCAGGCATCAAAGTCATGGGGATCAGTATGTTCTAGGGAGCTTTCGATGGACCAGGCATCAAAGTCATGGGGATCAGTATGTTCTAGGGAGCTTTCGATGGACCAGGCATCAAAGTCATGGGGATCAGTATGTTCTAGGGAGCTTTCGATGGACCAGGCATCAAAGTCATGGGGATCAGTATGTTCTAGGGAGCTTTCGATTGACCAGGCATCAAAGTCATGGGGATCAGTATGTTCTAGGGAGCTTTCGATGGACCAGGCATCAAAGTCATGGGGATCAGTATGTTCTAGGGAGCTTTCGATGGACCAGGCATCAAAGTCATGGGGATCAGTATGTTCTAGGGAGCTTTCGATGGACCAGGCATCAAAGTCATGGGGATCAGTATGTTCTAGGGAGCTTTCGATTGACCAGGCATCAAAGTCATGGGGATCAGTATGTTCTAGGGAGCTTTCGATGGACCAGGCATCAAAGTCATGGGGATCAGTATGTTCTAGGGAGCTTTCGATGGACCAGGCATCAAAGTCATGGGGATCAGTATGTTCTAGGGAGCTTTCGATGGACCAGGCATCAAAGTCATGGGGATCAGTATGTTCTAGGGAGCTTTCGATGGACCAGGCATCAAAGTCATGGGGATCAGTATGTTCTAGGGAGCTTTCGAAGGACCAGGCATCAAAGTCATGGGGATCAGTATGTTCTAGGGAGCTTTCGAAGGACCAGGCATCAAAGTCATGGGGATCAGTATGTTCTAGGGAGCTTTCGAAGGATCAGGCATCAGAATAGTCTCAAGTCAGATCCTCTGAAAACCGGGGTAAAAGGGCCATCAAGGCCCCAGACTGTAGAGGGGGGTAAAAGGGCCATCAAGGCCCCAGACTGTAGAGGGGGGTAAAAGGGCCATCAAGGCCCCAGACTGTAGAGGGGCAACACTGAAATCAGTTCTTAACATCACCAAAAAAGCTCAATATAGAGCAAGCAAGAAAAAGGAACATGCAAAAAAAAGAAGATCAAACAGAAAGACAGACAAATAGCAGACCTGGTTACCCCCTACACAAGTCTTGAGTAGTCTGGATAGCTGAAATGAGTAGTTTGGGTGCAAAACGTGTAGTTTTATTCATTAAACATCAAACAATGTTCACTGAAAATGAGTAGAATCTAGCATTATTTTCAATTTTGAAGAGTAGTAGAGATCCAAATTGAGTAGAATACTAGTAACAGCGGAACCCTCCTTATAAGACCTTCAAAAATCGTCCAAAATGCAGTCTCAAATGGGAGGGAGTTCTGTAAGGGAGTTAATTTTGATACTTACAAACAAGGGCAATGTCTCAGAGAAGTAGGTCTCATACAATGAAAACACCCACACGCCCACTTAAAACCGTAGATATTTCTCATTTTATTCTTTGTCGCATACACCCAACCACGGACTGGAAGTAGGTCTTATGTGGGAGGAAGTCTTATAATGGGAGGTCTTATAAGGGAGGTTCCACTGTACTACTGGAAAAGAGTGGAGTAAACAGGTGTGAAATGGCCCACCTTCTTGACGCTGGTGATTCTGCCCACACGCAGGTCCAGACGTCCTGGGGTCACCTCGTCCTCCCCACTCCCTACCCCTGCTCCGCCCGCCGCTGCTCCTCCTCCTGGCTCTGAGACGCAGACCACCCAAAATAAACATCGTCTTATCATCCAGGAGAGAAAGTGCATCGCTCGTCTCCTTACCCCCCCCTTCCTTCCCCCCTCACCTGTAATTACCCCAAGCGTTTCTTTCTTTTTGTGTAACCCATTTGCCTTTTCACTTTTGCATGCGTTAGTTAACTTAGTTAACTTTGTTATTGAATGTTCTATTTGCCCCAGGGCTGGGTGGAAAAAAGCATTGTACTGCTTATCTCATGTTTCCCTGGTTAAATAAAATTTTGTTTTCGTTTTAGTTTTCTGTAGAAAGTGGGTGTTTCTGTGTGCATGTGCATGTGAGTGTATTTAACCCTTTAGAAAGTGGGTGTTTCTGTGTGCATGTGCATGTGAGTGTATTTAACCCTTTAGAAAGTGGGTGTTTCTGTGTGCATGTGCATGTGAGTGTATTTAACCCTTTAGAAAGTGGGTGTTTCTGTGTGCATGTGCATGTGAGTGTATTTAACCCTTTAGAAAGTGGGTGTTTCTGTGTGCATGTGCATGTGAGTGTATTTAACCCTTTAGAAAGTGGGTGTTTCTGTGTGCATGTGCATGTGCATGTGAGTGTATTTAACCCTTTAGAAAGTGGGTGTTTCTGTGTGCATGTGCATGTGAGTGTATTTAACCCTTTAGAAAGTGGGTGTTTGTGTGTGCATGTGCATGTGAGTGTATTTAACCCTTTAGAAAGTGGGTGTTTCTGTGTGCATGTGCATGTGAGTGTATTTAACCCTTTCGCCGCCAGCCATTTTGGTCAGGAGCGGTTTCAAGCGTCACAGGATGCTCAAAGTTAAACTTAACGGGGTAGAGAAAAAAATATTTCTGCAATGTATGTTGCAAATTCATCTGTGACATGTATAACATTAGGAATATCCGCCATTTTCAAGCTACATACTACACAAACAGGAAGTGATGTCAGGCACTCAAAATGGTTCCAATCCGCAGTTTCAAATTCCTCTTATCGGCAATTATCGATAACCGGACCAGGCGGCTAAAAATCGTATGTTCGGAACATCGAGACCGATTTTCTAATTTTCCGGGACAAATGCAGACAACTCTGTGACGGTCGACCATCTCTGTAGACTTCATACACGCCCCTTGCACACCCCAGCAACCCTTAATAATAATAATAATAACAATAATAATTTTATTTGCTGTAGCGCTAAAATTCCACACAAGAAGCATGCTCAATGCGCTTTACAAATTCAAATGTAAATAAAACACAAGACATGAAGCGAAAAACAGAAGATGAACGTTTGAAATACGCGTCAAAGGAACATACCACATTTTTCGGATCATTAGGTGCTGCTGTGTATCAGACGAATAGGGCAATTTTCAACAAAAATCTGAAAAAGTTAAAGTAAAAGGCACCCTCGTTTATAAGGCAAAAGAAAGTCGTTAGTTTGAAGCCCGTACACGTCCTGTAAACACTTACTGACTGCCATTACTGCTGTCATAAACGAGAGTTGGCTCCCTTCTCAAATAATCGAATTTCCGTTTTTGCGACTTCCGGTTGCTGTGTTTGGACTTCTCTTCGTGAAAACGGATAGAATTGGCATTTTAAGCTCTACAATTATGCTTTTTACATCCAATGAAGGGTTATGGCATCTGTTGGACAGAATCTCGGATGATAATAGGGATTTTGAAGCATTTTAACATGATTATTCGTCGTTTCGGCGACTCATTACCACATTCAATGTTGTGACTCACAGTAGACTGTACTGAGCCTCTCTTCTCACTATTTTGTTCACTAATAGGGCGCCCTCGTTTAGTAGAACAAAATATCGCCTTATAGTCCAAAAATGACAGTACATAAAATTACAAGATAACATGATCCGCATACCATAAGAGATGACAGAATAAGAATTACTTGCTGAAACACAATACACGTATACCATACACAACATAGGACACAAGATAGCATGACTCCTACAGCAAGTGTCACAAGCCTTGGCACTGACTTTTCTTCTGCACAGGGTAGGCCTTGGCCACCAGTTTCTTCATCTCCGGGGTGTCAAACTCCGCCCTGATGGGCTTCAGCAGGCAGTTGAGGTAGGCCTCCACGGCGCTCTTCAGGTCAGCAGGGTGCAGCTCCTGACCACACGCAACGTCAACTCAGGCATACTTTATGATGTCGAAACAGAGACATTCATGCCTGGTGCAACAACACGACAGAAACACAACATGCTGAAAAACACTAAAAGGTTTGAAATACAGGTAGAGAAACCAAGAATACTAACATTAACCCATTCACCGCCAGCCATATTTCAGCCCAAAAATTCCATTAAATTTACCTGGGTAGAGAACAAAATCCATCTGCAGTATTGGGGATTCTTCTGTGACAGATATAAAATAAGGTCTATCCTTACTTCTCAAAACTAAGACACTAGGGTCTTTGGATAATAGACCCCAATTTGATGCCTTTTAGTGATACAGGTCTTAAATCACTGTGGTGCTAAAATGCGACTTTGGCAGTGAAAGGGTTAACATTCATTTACATCCATTTAGAAATTTGCACATCTAAAAAGAGCTTGCAGGTAAGGGAAAAAACAAAAAGCAAAATGGCTCAACTGCGTTTCAATGACACTGACAGTTGTTCGCTAATTAAAAAAAAAGAAGCCTTTTCAGTAACAGTATAACAGTTTGTATACTAGATTCCAAGAATACATGCATTTCTAAAGTTTACTGTTCAAAACAAGCGCTATTATCTAACTTATTTAATAAGGCTTCTTAGGGTGTCGAGTGGCACAGAGGTAACATGTTCACCTTGTGTCAAGTAAACCCGAGTTCGAACCTGGGTACAGGGGATTTTTCCTCTCACTTTGCACTAGGCCTTACGGTCTGAACATGAAGTCTTTCGGATGAGACGATAAACCGAGGTCCCGTGTGCCCATGCACTTAGCACACATTAATCCCAGTGGCAACGAAAAAGTTGTAATTTGGTCAACATTTACCCCCCCCCCCCCTTTTCCTTCCTCATCAGTCACAAAAATTGCATGCAAAAAAAGAGAAAAAAGTGGCACGCCTCTGGTTGCGACGCGCTCTCCAGGTGGGAGCAACCCGAATTTCACAGAGACGCCTCTGTGACTATAAAGTACCTAATACCTAATGTGCTTAATATTGCTGGAGCCAAAAACTAATGAACCCTTTCTCCACTTATGTCATATTTTTGCACTGGCTCCACAGAACACCTTCTCCCTAAAATGCATTGAAACAGAGCTCCTTATCTAATAAATTGACCCTTTCGCCGCCAGACATTTTATCAGCCAAAAACTACCATTAGGTTTCTGTAGGTTGTGTACCTTTTTCAAGATATGCGTTTTTGTTCATTTGTATATATGTACTTTTCTATATTCTACTCATGTAAAATGTATGTATGTTCGTCATGTTCTGATTGTATAAGATAATTATATTCTATGTTGTATTTGTATTAAATATGTAAAGCGCTTAGAGCCCTAAATCAGAGAATAGGCGCTATATAAATAATCATTATTATTATTATTAAACTTGTCTGGGTAGAGATAAAAAACTGTCTGCAATATTGGGAATTCCTCTGTGACATGTATAACATTAGGCCTATCCTTGCCTCCCAAAATTAAGAAAATAGTCTTCGGATAACAGGCCCTGATTTAATGCCTTTTAGTGACATGGGTGTTAAACCATTGTGGTGCATAAATGCGACATTGGCAGTGAAAGGGTTAATAGTCATACCACTTCTTCCCAACACACAATAGTTATTCATACAATAGTTATTGATTTCTAGCTCTACAAATGACTTCCTTATAAAATAGTCACAACCGCTGCTAAAGCACAATCAATGCAAAGGCCACAGGTTGTCATCAAACGCAAACCATCTAATAAAAAAACCATGAGCAGATTTACTTCTAGCGCCATGTATCTTTTGACTTTCTTGGTCGTCTGTTGCATCTCAACCGACAAGAGGGGAGTAACTATTGTTTAGAGTGTGCACGCATTGCTTTAACGGCAGAAACAGAGACAAAAGCTATAAAAACAGACACACATGGCAGGGTGCTTTGCATTTGGTGGGAGTGTGGAGTGATGTCTAGGGCAAATGTATTCGCCCATGGTGCTAGAAGATTAAGATCAAGATTATAGCTCTGTCGACAACTAAGGCCATGTCAGGGCTGTCACCACGTTAAATCTTACCACGTATTAAAAAGGGATAAAAACACAACAGTTTTAAAAAAAAAAATACTTTTGTCAAAAAACCCATTAATAAATCAAAAACTTAGCAAGTAAAAATGGTGCTAGAAGAGTTAAAGTACCTTTGCATGAGTTAGTTCCCTTTACACATGGACAGACAGACAGACGGACCAAACCAAAACAATAGTTCACGACTTTGAAGCTCGAGAACTAAAACATTCTCTTGACAGCAACACAGTTCACACAACTTGCATAGTTCTATCAGACCCAGTCTCACTGATTTACCTGTTTGCCAAAGGCCTGCTCCAGCTCTTCGTAAGTGTTGTAACGAACATCTCCGCCGTTTTCTGGATTACGCTTCACTGTGAAGTCTGCAAGCACAACAACACACCTGCTAGCAGGAGGAGTACCATAGAAAAACAAACAAAATATATCATACTGAATACTGATATTAACCCTTTCGCGGCCAGCCATTTTTCATCAAAACATTTCCATTAAACTTACCTGGGTAGAGAACAAAATCTGTCTGTAATATTGGGGATTCCTCTGTGACATTTTTAAAGTAAGGCCTATCCTTACCTCCCAAAATTAAGAGAACAGGGTCTTTGGATAACAGACCCTGATTTGATGCCTTTTAGTGACATGGGTGTTAAATCGGTGTGGTGCAAAAATGCGACGTTGGCGGTGAAAGGGTTAATAATGAGGCTTTATACCGAAAATTATCTGCCCCTGTCTCTTGCCCTGAGATGCGAACGCCACCCACTTAAGATTATCGCCCTTGCCTGTCAAGAACTAGTAGCATATAGCCACAGAACATTATTTGCTCCTTACTCGTCACCAGGGGGCATCGGCAGTTCGGGCCTAAAATTATCGCCCCTTCATATCGGCAAGGAGCAGTATAACGCCTCATTGACACACAGGCAGAATAATAAGCTCTGAATGCAGCCAGAATAGACACAAGGTTCTATTGAGTCAGAAGTAAAATGTTAAAATGAGATCATCAGGATGGTACAACAAACAAAAATGAGAAAGGACACGGCACAACTCACAGGATGAAAGCAATCTGTGGTCAAAAGTTATACATGAGTTTTGTACCTTATAACGTGATACAAGCATAGTCGCAGACCGGCTATGTACGATGCTTGGCTGCTACGAAAATAGTTGCGGCACATCGCCATTACGTTAAGACCTTATTTTGGAGGATTTTTCAAGGTCCTAGAAGGGATGTTCCACCGTATCAGCCTTTTTTGTTCCCTTTGAGATACAGTGGAACCTCCCTTATAAGACCTTCAAAAAGAATCCAAAATCAGGTCTTATAAGGGAGGGGTCTTATAAGGGAGGTCATTTTAATCCTTACAAAGAAGGGCAATGTCTCAGAGAAGTAGGTCCTACATGCAGGGATGTGAGAGGACCCAAAATAAAAAAGCTTACTGGATCCATGGGCCACCTCGGGCCCCCGGTGGGGACTGCGCGGTAGGAGTGTAAAGAGCATAAATGTGGTGTGTGTGACTGTGTAAATAAAGTGTAAAGCTCTATAAACAAGGTGTGTGTGTATGTGTGCATGTGTCTATGAGTATGTGAGTCAAGTGTAAACACTAGGTGTGTGTGTGTGTGACTATAAATAAGTATGTGAACAAAGTTTAAAGACTAATATTATGCATGTATAGATGAGTGTGTCACTGTGTGTTGTGTGTGTGTGTGTGTGTGTGAGAGAGAGAGAGAGAGAGAGAGAGAGAGAGAGAGAGAGAGAGAGAGAGAGAGAGAGAGAGAGAGAGAGAGAGAGAGAGACTTAAGTATGTGAACAAAGTTTAAAGACTATACATGTATAGGCCTAGAGCAGCAGATGTGTGTATAAGACTTGAGTGTGTGTGTGTGTGTACATATGTGTGTGAGACTTAAGCATGTGAGCAAAGTGAAACTGCATGATGTATTAGCAGATGTGTGTGTGAGAAAATGAGAGAGAGAGAGAGAGAGAGAGAGAGAGAGAGAGAGAGAGAGAGAGAGAGAGAGAGAGAGAGAGAGAGAGAGAGAGAGAGAGAGTATGAAAAGGGGAAACTGTGTGCGTGCGTGTGCGTGTTTCTCACTCAACGAGTCATTGGAGTTTGAAGAAGCACCTTTGAAAAATGTCAAAGATAACGCTTAATTCATGCTTTGAATCTTCGCATTGTCATGGTCCTTTTTTTTTTTACGTGGTCAAACACAGCAGCCTTTCCTCCTGTTTGCATAGCTGCCCGTCACAATCAACTTTCCCGAGTTTCCGATTCAACTTTATTGATGAAATCACTGACAGACACGTATCTTAATGACCTCCACAGTTTCATCCAGCCAAGCCCAGTCAAATTTGTATCGGCATCCTTTGTCGGTCTCCTCGATATTCACATCGACAGTGCGATGAATAGTTTTCATTGTTGCGGATAAAACAATCGCTCAAGATCACTCGCCTGCACCGCCATCGATCAAACGCCAAGCGTATGAGAATTGCGCAGTCATTGGGCGAAATTGACCAATCACAAAGAAGCTTACGATTTTCAGGCAAGGGAGAGTACTACGAGCTAAATTCTGCTTTCGGGTTGTTTGTAAGCGTGCGGGAACGTCGGCGAAATCGATCGTCATTACGTTTTTTTGCTTTCGTTTTTTTGGGGGGGCTTTCCCGAATAGAAAAAGCGCATTTACGCGTTTACGCGTAACTCTCACATCCCTGTACATGTGGGAGGGAGTCTCATAATGGGAGGTCTCTTATAAGGGAGGTTCCACTGTACTACCTTCTGGGTTTCCCCCGAAGGACTCCTCCCTTACGTTTGTCGTCCCTGCGGGGGAACAGGACGTGCTTGCAGAAGGAGAGGACCCCGTTGTCACTCGCTTTGACTCTGCCTTTTCCCTTGGCTTACTATCATCTACTAGCTTCTGGGTTTCACCCGAAGGACTCCTCCCTTACGTTTGTCGTCCCTGAGGGGGAAGAGGACGTGCTTGCAGAAGGAGAGGACCCCGTTGTCCTCCACGTTGCCCGGCTCACAGAACGCCTTCTTCAGCTTCTTTTTCAGCTGGGCTGCAGAGTCCAGCAGGTCGATCTTGGAGTCCTCGTCCGAGGAGCTCATCTTGACGCCCGTCAGCCCCGGCACTGGAACAACAGTGGGCTAAATTGAACAAAGGGTGAATACTCTCTTTCTAATTACATGGTTCGTACAGATTTTTCATTCCAAAATTCACAAACTTTTCAAAGACTCTGTATCCCATTTTCAAAGACCTCTCACGACATGCTACGATGACGATCGCTTCAATCACGATCACTCAAGTTGCACCGTGTAGCCAAAAGACCCGGATATAGCGAAGGCAAAATGAGTAACTCTCGACAAATCGAGGACGTCTGCTAGACAGAAGTCGATCGTCCAATTGTGGATATTAGAAAATAAGGCAAACTAAATTGCTTCTTTACCAATTCTGGAAGCAAACAAAACAAAATTTATGGCATTTTGTTTTAGGCTTCAATGACTTTTTCACAAACCATTTCATGATTTTCACAGATTAAAGCCAATTTTGAAAGACTTTCAAAGACTTGAAAATAGCACTGCATTTCTCAAAGACCTTCAAAGACCGTGCGAACCCTGTAATTAACTCCCCTCCACCAAAGTTGATTACGATACCAATCACCTAGCAGTGCGTGGGTCAGAACCAAAGTGAGACAAACAAAGCATCATTCTCAACAAAAAAAGAATGTGCCATGTTCGCCTTTATGACCCTCCACCCACACAGTACACATCAACAATGGTGGAGAGGACGACATACAAACAAATCAACATCTATCCAAGAGTGGCATAGCCTTGAATATGTTACACATAAACAACACACAACACAGAACAAACTGGTAAGCCTCAAAAGGAAGCTTGGTCAATCAAAGAATGAAATAGTGAGGCCAAGAGAGGAGATAACCAAATTGAAGATCCCAACATTGGGCCAAGAGAGGAGATAACCAAATTGAAGATCCCAACATTGGGCCAAGAGAGGAGATAACCAAATTGAAGATCCCAACATTGGGCCAAGAGAGGAGATAACCAAATTGAAGATCCCAACATTGGGCCAAGAGGAGATAACCAAATTGAAGATCCTAACATTGGGCCAAGAGAGGAGATAACCAAATTGAAGGGATTGAAGATCCTAACATTGGGCCAAGAGAGGAGATAACCAAACTGAAGATCCTAACATTGGGCCAAGAGAGGAGATAACCAAACTGAAGATCCCAACATTGGGCCAAGAGAGGAGATAACCAAATTGAAGATCCTAACATTGGGCCAAGAGAGGAGATAACCAAATTGAAGATCCTAACATTGGGCCAAGAGAGGAGATAACCAAATTGAAGGGATTGAAGATCCTAACATTGGGCCAAGAGAGGAGATAACCAAATTGAAGATCCTAACATTGGGCCAAGAGAGGAGATAACCAAATTGAAGGGATTGAAGATCCTAACATTGGGCCAAGAGAGGAGATAACCAAATTGAAGGGATTGAAGATCCTAACATTGGGCCAAGAGAGGAGATAACCAAATTGAAGGGATTGAAGATCCTAACATTGGGCCAAGAGAGGAGATAACCAAATTGAAGGGATTGAAGATCCCAACATTGGGCCAAGAGAGGAGATAACCAAATTGAAGATCCTAACATTGGGCCAAGAGAGGAGATAACCAAATTGAAGGGATTGAAGATCCCAACATTGGGCCAAGAGAGGAGATAACCAAATTGAAGGGATTGAAGATCCTAACATTGGGCCAAGAGAGGAGATAACCAAACTGAAGATCCTAACATTGGGCCAAGAGAGGAGATAACCAAATTGAAGATCCCAACATTGGGCCAAGAGAGGAGATAACCAAATTGAAGGGATTGAAGATCCCAACATTGGGCCAAGAGAGGAGATAACCAAATTGAAGATCCTAACATTGGGCCAAGAGAGGAGATAACCAAACTGAAGATCCTAACATTGGGCCAAGAGAGGAGATAACCAAATTGAAGATCCCAACATTGGGCCAAGAGAGGAGATAACCAAACTGAAGGGATTGAAGATCCTAACATTGGGCCAAGAGAGGAGATAACCAAACTGAAGATCCTAACATTGGGCCAAGAGAGGAGATAACCAAACTGAAGATCCCAACATTGGGCCAAGAGAGGAGATAACCAAATTGAAGATCCCAACATTGGGCCAAGAGAGGAGATAACCAAACTGAAGGGATTGAAGATCCTAACATTGGGCCAAGAGAGGAGATAACCAAACTGAAGATCCTAACATTGGGCCAAGAGAGGAGATAACCAAACTGAAGGGATTGAAGATCCTAACATTGGGCCAAGAGAGGAGATAACCAAACTGAAGATCCTAACATTGGGCTAAGTTGTACAATAGACACTCCCTAGTGTTCATAACCCTCAGTCTCAAAGTCTGCTTTTTTTTCCTTTCAGTTTTATGAATATAATTCTAGGCTGATCCTAACCCTCTTTCATGGGAATGTTGATTCTCAGTGAAAATTTTCATTTGAGGAAGAGGAGGGGAAGGTGCATAAAGTACAACATAGCTGAACATTTTCCAGTAACCTGAGTCATTGTACAAAAACACCACAACACTACGCTAAAATAACACAGAGCTTCAGATTGTTGGGGGGCCCGGGGTCATTGACCCGTATTGAGAGTCCACAAGACCTAGATGTCCCAATAACTTGACCTAAATGATCAGAGAGACAAAGCACTCACCCATGGGGTTCATCAGGTGGATCCTCTTTCCGTATCCCAAGTGGGGCAGGTACTGTGGACACACTCTTCATTACAACACTGTCAAAGAATGGTTTTCCTGGTGCTACAAGCATATCGTCAGTGAAATTTAAAAAACTCATATGTCAATTTTGGTAGTTTTGACAAAAAATGAAAAAAAAACGGTTTTAAAAATTAACCGTGTTGACCACAATTTATTAACTATGATGAATATGTTGTTCAAGACATTGTGAGTTTAGTCCTGCATTTCGTGAAAATTATTTAAAACAAAATAAATTTAGACTTGAAAAGAATGAAGATAAGAGGTTTTTGTCCTTAACTAGATCTGAATATGGGACTTACGAGTTTTTCTCCTATTTTCACAACCTCATTTACCCCAGATAGAAAGTCGTTAGAGATACGAGCTTTTGGTGGAAGGTGGCGGGAAAAATTAGAGAGCTGACTCAAAAAAACCAAAAATCGAGATACAAGGTTTTTGAATTTTACTGACGATATTGTTAACCTGATTTATGCACATCATGATGAACAATTTGTTTTAACAATACTGTACACAAAATATATTATGAGAATGAACAATGAAAATTTGAACAACAAAACCCAATTATTACTGTAATGTTATTTGTTGTTGTCATACCCTGGCTTAAAGACTCCAGGGATCATCCCAACAACCGAAACACTTGAACACTATGGCACAAATGCAACAGCTAGGGATGAGAACATTACGTGTGTGACCGTTTTTGATTACCCCGCCATGTGGGCAGCCACACTCCGACTTCGAAGAAACTGTAATGTCTATGGGTACCTGGGAATAACATGCCAATGAAAAAGTTACAATTCTGCATTAGCATTGTAATCTACCATCATCATGTGCATGTTCAGAATGCCAATTATAATCTTAAGAGCAAAAAATCAACAATAAAATATGCACATACAAAATAACAGAACATAAAAAAAGAAAAAATAACTTTGATTTTCTCATTTTTGGATGGTTTATAGGTATTGTGGTGTAAACCAGATGAAGAACAGTTGTTCTCAAACATTTCTATGACTTCTATGAACTATAATAGAACAAGTTAATGAGAGAGCGAGAGAGAGAGAGAGAGAGAGAGAGAGAGAGAGAGAGAGAGAGAGAGAGAGAGAGAGAGAGAGAGAGAGAGAGCGAGAGAGAGAGAGAAAGAGAGCATGTGGGCCATGTGTACGCATGTATTGGTGCATTCCTTCCTGTTGCTTGCTTAAATTTTCATTAGTTTCTGTGAGGGTGAGATGTTAACAGAGAGTGACAGTGCTGGTGAACGAGGGTGGATGTCTTTGTGAGTGAGAATCATGCTATTTTTGTTACTTTATTTCTTTGCACTGGAATGTTGGTAGTATGACTATCTTGTTGATTTTAATGCATGTTTTTCATCTTCCAATGTTACTTTTGTAAAGCGCATCGAGCATACTACTGTATGAATTTTAGCGCTATATGAAATAAAATTATTATTATTATTATTATTACAAAGAAGGTTAAAAACAAATATTTAAAAAATAACTACAATAAAAAAAAAATGTGAAGCAGAATAGTAAAGATAAGAATTAGTAAAGACAATGTCGGGCCCCAAAAGACGTGATACCTTTTCAGCAAAAGTGAAGATCTTTCGTTGATCCACCCCTCCAAACTGCGCATCCACCTTGAGGTACTCCTCATCCAAAGCCTGCACATCACACAATAGACGATTTTCAGAAAAAAAAACTAGGGGACAGCACTTCGTAAAAATTAGAGTTGTTTACCTACATTACTCGGTCAAGTACCATAGCAACAATGCAGCAATGTCATCGAAGCTTGAAACCGAAAGGTTGCGAGTCAGCGACTTGCAAACATTTTTTTAGAAAAATTAGGGGTGGCCAGTGGCCACAAACTGGTAAAACTTGCAAAATGTGACTTACAAATATGAATTACATATTTTTTTAGAATGACGCACAGTGTTCTAAGTGCTGTATGTCTGCTCAGACACACGAGTTGATAGGCTACGAGAGCTGATGGTAGAGTGACTTCCCCTGTTTGACCGATTGAATTAGGCAAGATCACTCCCACACACCATGAAATTACTCCCATTAATTATTTCTGAACAATTCTTATTGTCAACAAAGTGTATTTGGGGAAAAAAGCTAAAAAGTACTTAGAAATGGAGTTGACATCTTGCAAAACAGACACATTTATCAACTCATATTTTCCACGAGATTGACTAAAATTGCAAGACGAAATTTGTATCACGTACTAGAACTCTTATTAGTAAGTATTAGTCGTAGTATAAGTCATATCAACCCAAACTGTTCCTCATAAAAGCCTGAGTATGTAGTTTGAAAGTTGGTGGCACAGTGTAACTTACACTGTAAGTGTTACACTGTCAGAACGTTTTCATTTTCTGACCCTCCTAACAAATGTGTTTCCCTGCAGACATGCTGCATGTCCATCCTTTCTCCTTGAGCCCCAACCATGATAACAGTCAAACTACCCCCACCCCCTCCCTTTTACCCTCTTGTCCACAGACCTGCAGACTAGGTAGGGTATATTCCTTTTCTTCCATACTATTAGCCTCGTATGGTAATGAAAGTCACTGACAACGTCATACCTTCACTTCAATGTGATCGGCTTTGGAACACATGTATTTGTTTCTAGAGAGATGTCTCTGAATCCTTTTGACAGATTGACTCTAACACATCTCTTTTCCATATATACAAGCACTGGGTTTTTTAGCACTGGACAGCTATATCTATTTATAGCACTGGACAACGGGGTTGAACCCGAAACGCTGCAATTTGTTTTGTTCTGTGTTTTTCGTTATTAAACCTTTTCTTTTGGGTTTCAATTTCGACTCTGTTTTAATTTGTTGTGAATTTTATTGAACCCAGCAGTCATCTTCGTTTCTTCAAATATATATGAGCACTAAAAAAAGGTAATTTTGTCCAAATATTTCCCTGGGTTAATCAATCACTCTTAACCCCCCAATACCCTGTTTCCACCGACCTGCAGTCCCGGGTAGAGCAGTCCACTCAGCAAGGGGTGGCTGACTTGCTTCACCACCTCCGCTCCGGCTTTCTTGGCGTCGTGTTCCGTCACTACTGACGACAGCCGGTACACATCTAGTGTGTACTCTCTGGAAACACATGGCAGAACACATCATTGAACCCTAGTGTGTACTCTCTGGAAACACATGGCAGAACACATCACTGAACCCTAGTGTGTACTCTCTGGAAACACATGGCAGAACACATCATTGAACCCTAGTGTGTACTCTCTGGAAACACATGGCAGAACATATCACTGAACCCTAGTGTGTACTCTCTGGAAACACATAGCAGAACACATCACTGAACCCTAGTGTGTACTCTCTGGAAACACATGGCAGAACACATCACTGAACCCTAGTGTGTACTCTCTGGAAACACATGGCAGAACACATCATTGAACCCTAGTGTGTACTCTCTGGAAACACATGGCAGAACATATCACTGAACCCTAGTGTGTACTCTCTGGAAACACATAGCAGAACACATCACTGAACCCTAGTGTGTACTCTCTGGAAACACATGGCAGAACATATCACTGAACCCTAGTGTGTACTCTCTGGAAACACATGGCAGAACACATCACTGAACCCTAGTGTGTACTCTCTGGAAACACATGGCAGAACACATCACTGAACCCTAGTGTGTACTCTCTGGAAACACATGGCAGAACACATCACTGAACCCTAGTGTGTACTCTCTGGAAACACATGGCAGAACATATCACTCAACCCTAGTGTGTACTCTCTGGAAACACATGGCAGAACATATCACTGAACCCTAGTGTGTACTCTCTGGAAACACATGGCAGAACATATCACTGAACCCTAGTGTGTACTCTCTGGAAACACATAGCAGAACATATCACTGAACCCTAGTGTGTACTCTCTGGAAACACATGGCAGAACATATCACTCAACCCTAGTGTGTACTCTCTGGAAACACATGGCAGAACATATCACTGAACCCTAGTGTGTACTCTCTGGAAACACATGGCAGAACATATCACTCAACCCTAGCGAGTACTCTCTGGAAACACATGGCAGAACATATCACTCAACCCTAGTGTGTACTCTCTGGAAACACATCACTGAACCCTAGTGTGTACTCTCTGGAAACACATGGCAGAACATATCACTGAACCGCCATCTTTAATTTGCCATTCCATTTTCCACATAGCTGTCAGTCACATTGCATTCGCATAGCTCGTTCCATTTCATCTGTATTGGCCGCTGCAACTAGGGTTATTAACGCCCTTGACGGCAAGAGTTAAGCCTTGTTGATCAGTATCCAAAAGGGCATTAACTCTTGCAAAAGGCAGCCATTAAGTGGCCTCAAATAGGGTTATTGGCGAGAGTTATACCCTTGTTTGGTCAGTACTCGACCATCTTCCCCCACCCACCAAGGGCATTCACTCTTGCAAAGGGCAGCCATTAAGTGGCCTCAAATAGGGTTATTGGCGAGAGTTATTCCCTTGTTTGGTCAGTACTCAACCATCTTCCCCTACCCAAGGGCATTCACTCTTGCAAAAGGTGTTGTTTGCAGTAGCCAATACACAGAGAAGCCTGTTGCATAGCAATACAATAGTGCTACAAAAATTAAATACGCATTAGAGGGAAAGTGGACACAATTTGCTCCATCACTCTTGTCTGGCCCTTTAACTCTTCATTGGAGATAGTTCCAAAAAACAAAATCTATGTATCAATATGCACAAAACTATGTGTGTAGAGAGCAGAAATTCAAAGATGGAAATAAAGATCAACCTCGCCACAGTCTTTGTTTCCTTCAAAGACTGTAAGAACCCTGACACAGCATTGAAGCCCCAGTCACATAACATAGTCCTGATGAAACTGAAAACGTCCTATTGTGTTCTCCCCTGTCAGAACAAATGTCTTATTGAAATTTAACACTTTGTCCTGTTGATTTCTGTAAGAACAAGAACATTTTGTCCTATTGATTTTCTTGTTTCAGGACAGTTTGTTTTTATTGATTTTCTTGTTTCAGGACAGTTTGTTTTATTGATTTTCTTGTTTCAGGACATTTTGTCCTATTGATTTTCTTGTTTCAGGACAGTTTGTTTTATTGATTTTCTTGCTTCAGGACATTTTGTCCTATTGATTTTCTTGTTTCAGGACAGTTTGTCCTATTGGTTTTCTTGTTTCAGGACAGTTTGTCCTATTGATTTTCTTGTTTCAGGACAGTTTGTCCTATCACTTTTCGATCCTCTGTGCATCACTACACACACACACACACACGTACAATCAATATTTAAAAATATTCACAGATGGTTCAGTTTTAGAAGATAATAACTCGGGAGCAGCTTTCATTATTCCTAGCTTAAAAGTAGAAAAGTTGTTCTATCTTGGTAAAAAAATTTCTATATATAGCGCTGAATTATTTGCTATACTTCTGTCCTTGGATTTCCTTTTAAGTTTTCCTATAAATAACAGACACATCTTAATATGTGTTGATTCTAAAGCAGCAATGTATGCTATTATGTCTCCCAATTCATGTATCCGACTTGACATGATAATTGAAATTAAACATATAATACACATTCTTTCCTTGAAAGGCATCACCATTACTTTTTGTTGGGTGCCTTCTCATTGCGGAATATCAGGAAAAATCTACCCCACCCCCCTTTTCTTCATCAGTCACACAACAATCGCATGCAAAAAAAATATAAAAAAATTGGGGTGCAACGCGTCTCCAGGTGGGAGCAACCCAAATTTCACAGACGCCTCTGTGACTATAAAGTACCTAATACCTAATACACACACACACACAAACATGTGAAAGCTCGGGGTGAATTAGAGAGGGTAGGGGTGGGGTGGGGGTGAATAAATGAATGCAATAATAAATGGTGGGAAAGAGGGCAGTTCTTTGTTTTGATAGTCGCTTGTATCGACCCTAACTATGTCCAACTTCTTGCAAAACAGGATTTGTTGTCCATTTTCCTTTAGCTTTGTTTCCATTTTTAATGCATGCAAATGTGTTTCCTTGCTTGCATTGTGCTTGTACGAGACCACACTGTAATTTCACTTAACGTGATAATAAAGTATTTTTGACTTTTGACTTGACTTTGACTTGACACACACACACACAGGTCACACTGTTCACTCACCTGCTCAGCTGGTAGTCTGTGCCCTTCACAAAGCGCAGCTTGTCGAGAGGCACGCCTATGGAGCGCAGCATGGCTTTGATGATGCACTCACCTGCTCAGCTGGTAGTCTGTGCCCTTCACGAAGCGCAGCTTGTCGAGAGGCACGCCTATGGAACGCAGCATGGCTTTGATGACGCACTCGTAGTACTTGACGCGCTGCTCCAACAGCTCCCAGGGGGCCTTCATGTTGTCCAGGTAGGCGTGCAGGTCAGCAAACAGAATGGTCACCTGTGTGCGCACATCATTTTATGACACACTTATTGCCATACGGAAAATGGTCACCTGCGTATGCAGATCATCTACCATATTTTTTACAATTCATCCAGCAGTTTATTTGAAGCAACTTCAATACACACACACACACACACACAAACGCACACGCACACACACGCACACGCACACACACTTTCAAAGGAAAAAAGACCAAAACCAACCATCTAAACAAACAAAACAAAAAGACTTCTTCTTCAAAACAAAAATGACATTCAAATCCTCCTACAACTGTGGCTGCTGATCTCACACCCAGCCTTGAGGAAGTCTGCGATCTTGACATGGGTAAAAAGACTTCTGTTCTTAGTTCTTCAAAACAAAAAGCAGGGTTCGTACAGATTTTTCATACCAAAATTCACAAAATTTCAAAGACCTTTTCAACGACCCTTTATCCTATTTTCAAAGACCTCTCAGTCTCATGATTTTTTGCACCGAGTGTAGAACGCCTGTTGTTTGTCAGCAGCAAGCTTTCGCAGCCACTTCTTGTACTCAGCTTTTTTAAGCTACTTCTCGTTGAAATCGCAGCTGCCTGGCATTTTCAACTTATTTTGCTTCAATTGCTTCGATCACAATCACTCAAGTAGCATCAGAGTAGCCAAAAGACCCACAAATAGCAAAGAGAATTAACTCTTGACAAATCGAGGAAGCTTGTTAGACGGAACTAGATTGTCGAAACGTGTACTATAAGCAAAATTAAATTGCTTCTTTATTAATTCTGGAAGCAAACCAAAAACATTTTACGTCGTCAATGACTTTTTTTTAGGCGTCAATTACTTTTTCAGAAACCATTTCACTATTTTCACAGACCAAAGCTAATTTTCAAAGACATTCAAAGACTTGAAAATGGCACTCCTTTTCTCAAAGACTTTCAAAGACCTTCAAAGACTGTATGAACCATGAAAAATGACAATCAAATTCTCCTACAACTACAACTGTGGCTCCTGACCTCACAGCCAGCCTTGAGAAAGTCTGCGATCTTGGACATAGGTAAAAAGACTTCTGTTCTTAGTTCTTCAAAACAAAAATAACAATTTAAATATAATAAATTTCTCCTACAAGTACAACTGTGGCTCCTGACCTCACACCCCAGCCTTGAGGAAGTCTGCGATCTTGGACATGGGCAAACTGTTCTTAATTCTTCAAAACAAAATTGACATTCAAATCCTCCTACAACTGTGGCGCCTGACCTCACACCCAGCCCTGAGGAAGTCTGCAATCTTGGACATGGGCAAACTGTTCTTAGTTCTTCAAAACAAAACTTCCTTCGAAGTCGAAGTGTGGCTGCCCACATGGTAGGGTAATCAAAAACGGTCACACACGTAATGTTCTCATCCCTAGCTGGTGCATTTGTACCATAGTGTTCAAGTGCTTCGACTGTTGGGATGATCCCTGGAGTCTTTAAGCCAGGGTAAGAAAACAAAACAAAATTGACATTCAAATTGTCCTACAACTGTGGCTGCTGACCTCACACCCAGCCCTGAGGAAGTCTGCGATCTTGGACACGGGCAAACTGTTCTAAGTTCTTCACAACAAAATTGACATTCAAATTCTCCTACACAACTGTGGCTGCTGACCTCACATCCAGCCTTGAGGAAGTCTGCGATCTTGGACATGGGCACAAAGTAGGCGATGTGGGGTTTGCCCGTGGTGGCCGTTCCCCAGTACACCTTCAGGTCCCTCTCCTTGACGATCTGCACCAGCCTGTCCTCACCCAGCACCTCCTGAACATGCATTTAATATGAGTTACAACTTACATGTACAACACAATGCATCGTAAAAGAATGTATGCCGATTTGCATTGCAATTATTGTGTGTCAATGTGCATGAGCCAATATTAAAATAGTTTACATAAAATTTAAAACAACTTTAAGTTGAAAAAAAAAGTAAAAAAATGTTTTAACCTCTTCAGTGCCGACGATGTATATATACTGCCGGTATGTCGGTGCACTAATTAGCGATTTTGCCGCATTCAAAACTGCACAGCAAACCGACGGTGCATGCACAACTAATAGGTGGCAATGAAGGGGTTAAGTTTATATAAAGCAATATAACTTGACTGAAGTTGACATCATAGTGCAATATGACTCAACCCCTTCCCTACCTGGCCTGTGTCTACTAGTACTACGGGGTATGTGTTTCATTGATGATGGCATAACTTTTGACGTCGAAACACCAAAGTCTTGCTTTTGTTTTAGAACACTGAACAATCAGGAAAAATTAATCTCTATAACATTTTTTTAAATTGAGTCTAACACTGTAACAGGTCTCTTTTTCATGTTATACCTAAGAAAGAAAATAGTTTATCAAATTTTCTTTGGCAATGAAAAGGTTAAAGAAGAACATTTCACTGTACCTGGAGATTTCGCTTGATCAAAGCCACTTTGTCCTCTGGAGACATAGATGAAGTTCCGTTCTCTGTTGGCACATCACCAGAGCCATCTGCTGCCGCCATACTGATTTACCCAATTCACCGCTTCAAATGTTGCTTTCACCAAAACACCTGCAGGCAATGACAATATTATAATAATTATTATTAATGGTTAAAAAGTGACAGCTTGAAATTACATGTTAAAATGTATTGTAAATAGACACTAACAGTAACACTACCACATTATGAATTTCAATGTTCATAATGTTTGTGTCAAAACATAGTCCAGGGATGTGTGAGGGCCCAAAACAAAAAAAGTGTAGCCCATGGTATCATCAAAGTACATAAACAAAATAATTATGCAGCGCAGGAAAACCAAAACCAAAATAAACCTAGACAGATAAAAGAGCATGCACGACCGAACACCCCTGGATAGTCCGAGAACACCCAGCCGCATTCGGGGGAAAAAAGGGGTGGGGGGTGAGGGGTGGGTGGGGGGTGAGTGTTTTTAGTCAGGGAGCTTCAGCACCTTCGAGATGAAGGAGCTGAGCGTGGGGGACTGGACGGTTTCTGATGGTAGGGAGTTCCAGTCACGGACGGTTTGGGGGAAGAAAGAGTTGTTGCGGTAGTCGGTTCTAGCGGGGATTCTTTGGAACTGCTTGTTGTGGTTTTGTCTTCTGCTGCTGGGGGGCATGGGTTTGAGGGCGCTGCATTTCACACAGGCCAGTCCATTTGTGATCTTGTAGATCATGGATAGCCTGGAAGTGCAGCGGCGCTCAGCGAGAGATGGCCATTGTAGCTGGTGGAGCATGGTGCTGACACAAATGTATTTCTGTGTCTCACACTGTCTGTTTGGCACGTATCTTGCCGCCCTGCGTTGGACCTTCTCTAGGTCAGAGATCTGCCTGTCGGTGTGTGGGTCCCATACTGCGCTTGCATATTCAAGAATGGGCCTGACCATGGCTTTGTAGGCTAACTCCTTGGTAGCCATGGAACACACCTTCAGGTTTCTTCTTAAGAAGCCTAGAGCTCTGTTGGCTTTGACGCAGGTGGCTGCTTGATGTGGGCTCCCCATGAATGAAAGATCGGATTGCAGTGTGACCCCGAGGTACTATGTTGAGGGCACTCTTTCGAGGGTGTGGTCGTGGAGACTGTAGCTGGTGGAGGCGTTCAGCGGCTTCTTGCTTCTCGTCAAAGGCAGCTGGCTGCACTTGGCAGGATGGAGCGCCATGTCCCATTCTCTTTCCCAGTCTTCCAACTTCCTGGGGTCCTCTTGGAGTTTGACCGGGTCGTCATCGCAGGTAATGACGCGGAATAGAGCTGTGTTGTCAGCAAACAGGCGGGAAGGAGAAGGGATTCTGGAGGGGAGGTCATTGATGTAGGTCAGAAAGAAGCAGGGTCCTAGGACTGTCCCCTGGGGCACACCGGACTACACCTCCATGCAGCCAGACTGAGCACCTTCAAAGACTCAAGCTCCTTCTGCATTTGTGCTTGGGTAACTGTGTGACTGAATCTATTTCAGTACTTCAACTACTTGACTTTGGATTAATCTCAGGCCTCTCAGCGACTCGGGTCTGATTCTTCATTTGTGAACACACTGCCAAAAACATTGTTTAAAATAAAACTGGCTTTTTCCACATCATTTACAGTAAATGTCCCATCATCTTTTTTTAGCTTTGAAATAGATTCCCTAGGTTTAGTCTTGTCATATTTTTTTTTAAAAGGCCTTAGGATTACTTTTGTCTCTTTCGCTAGGCGATGCTCTATTTCCTTCGCATGGCTACTAAATGGCTCCTAAATACTAAAATACAGAACCATAAAAAAAGATGATGTGATTGCTCAAAGAAGAAAAAGAGAATGTAGGTACTAAGGTAGGTATGTAGGTAGGTAGGTAGGGACCAAACAAGCCTAGTGCCAGCAGACTGGAAGGATGCTCTGGTCTCTCCGATATTCAAAAAGGGAGAGCACTACGACCCTGCGAATTACAGACCAGTCTCCTTGACCTGCATAGTCTGCAAGATCCTGGAGCATGTCATCATCAGCTCCATAATGAAGCACCTGTAACTGAACAACATCTTGTCTCCCCAGCAGCATGGCTTCAGATCAAAACGTAGCTGTGAGACGCAGTTGATTGAGCTCATGGAAGAGATCACAGAGAGCCTTGAGGCCGGACAGCAGACAGACATCCTTGTTATGGACTTTGCGAAGGCTTTCGACAAGGTCAACCATAGCCTTTTGCTGCATAAGCTCTACGCATATGGCACACGAGGTGACATGAACAGATGGGTGGCGGACTTTCTCTGCAGTCGACGCCAGGCAGTCGTGCTGGAGGGCACCCAATCAGGCTATGTGAATGTCCAGTCGGAGGTACCACAAGACTCAGTACTCGGCCCTTGCGTATTTCTGGCTTACATCAACGACCTGCCAGAAAAGCTGTCATCTAACGCAAGACTGTTCGCGGATGATACTGCAGTCTACCGACTCATCTTCTCAGGGGAAGACCATGCCCATTCACAGCAAGACCTCCAGCTCCTCGAGGAATGGGAGAAGAAATGGGACATGCAGTTTCACCCTGGGAAATGTCAAACCTTGCCCGTCACGCGAAGCAGGAAGCCCTCACATTTCCCCTACCAACTTCATGGTCACACCCTGGACACAGTGCAGTTGGCAAAGTACCTGGGCGTCACCCTCCAGGCAAACGGCAGCTGGGACATCCATCTGAGTACCGTCACAGCTAAAGCCAGTCAGACGCTCGGCTTTCTCCGTCGCAACCTCAAGATCGCCTCCACTGAGCTGAGAGCAAAGCCTACATTGCCTTTGTAAGGCCGCTTCTTGAATACGCATGTCACAGTTAAAAAAGTCGCTCAGTCAAATAAACCGCCCGCTACTAAGACTAAGAGAGTGTGTATTTGTGACAACCAGAAATTTCACTTCTTCTGTACTTGAACCATTTACCTAACCCTAATCCTATCCCTAACTCTAGAAAAAAGTGAAATTTGTGGTTCATGCTCAATGTCGCAAAATGTCGCAAATACACTCTCATAGTAGCCGGGCGATTTATTTGACTGAGCGACTTTTTTGGCTGCGACAACTCCTGCTCAGTGTGGGACCCCTCCACTCAGAAAAACATCGACATTGTGGAGCTGATCCAACCTAGAGCAGCAAGATTCGTCCTCAATCAATACCGTAGGACAGCCAGCGTCACAGCAATGCTCCAGAGGCTTGACTGGAGCTCCCTGCAGCAACGCCACCAGGTGACAAGACTCACCATGCTGTATAAAATACAAAATAACATGTTGAGCGTCAATAAGAACAGACTTGTCCCCCAACCAGAGCGGCAGCGCAGAGGACACACACTGCAATTCCTTGTCCCCCAATGTCGAACACAATACCAACAGAGTTCCTTTTTCCCACGTACCATCAGGGAGTGGAACATCCTACCTTCAGCAGCAGTTGAGGCCAGAACTCCAGAGAGCTTCGCGACTAGAGTCTGGGAGCACCTGACTGGAAAACCTCCTGCTGCAACCACCACGTCTGATGGCCCCACTCTGGGGGGGACGTCAGACTAACAAGCACCAACAGCCCCCCCCCCCCTCTCCCCTCCCCCCCTCTCCTTTGGTCCCCCATCTTCCCCCACCCCCTCCTCCCCTCTTCCAACAAGGCAACAACCCAACGGATGAACAGTTTCCTAGTTTTTGTATGATCTGTGCTCTCTCTGTTGTTTTATTTCTTCTCAGGCCTTGAGCCTTTCTTCCGGCAAAAGTGGTCTCGAACCTCCCCGGTTCCGTGGCATAATAATCAAAGTGTTGATTGTGGCCACGTATAGTCAAGAAGAAGGAGACTGTGTTGTGTGTTGTGTGTAAGATAGAAACTAAGAAAGTAGATCATGCTCGCCTTACCTGATCATTGAAACACTCAGTCACTTTCTATTTCTACGTTGACCTCCTTTTCTTTCGTATTACTGATGAAAACAATAATCCGACTCAACCAGAACTAACAAGATCTAAAAAATAGTGACAGGGGAAAAGTTGAGAATATGTTACATACATGTGCAGCAAGTTTCATCAGCAAGGCATTATATTTCTGATTGTCGTTATTTGTGAACACGCAAAATTAATGTCAGGTTATTCATCACAAATTGATCTGTTCAATTTACATTTAATTAAGCTAACAAGAAGCAATCTATATTTTGGTTCCATTTTGTTTTAAATACGAACAATGTTTGTGATTTTTGTTTTGCGACAATTTGAGGCACGGCCATCTTTCGGCGTTAGTTCCTAGTTTCATAATAGGCTAAAACGCCAAAAGCGTCCTGCTTCAACCTTTGATCAGAGAAACTATACCAAAGATATTCTTTGACTATACTGTATGTTAGTGTTTAGGCCTTTGTTCAGCGCTTTGAGCTCCCTGCAAAGGGAGTTAAGCGCTCTATAAATAACCAGTATTATTATTATTATTATTATACTGTCTGTGCTTTGATGCTTTCAGATGCGTTGACAGAAAGTGAAACTAAGTCTGGCATCCAATACCAATGGGAGACTTATGGGCCAGCCACACGTCCACTAAAATCGCACGACTGTACGATACGATTCCATCACGTGGTCTCCAAGAACAAATGTGATTGGTGCATCGAGATCACGTGATCGAATCGTATCGTACAGTCGTGCGATTTTAGTGGGCGTACGTGTGGCTGGCCCTGTTTTAAGGCCCACTTGAAGCTACGAGAACACCTAACTAAATGAAACAAGAACGAAGACCTAGGGTTATTTCTTTATTATTATTGCCATGAAACAGAAAGTACCAGACTTTGAGACCGAGAATAACAGCACCGTCCAAGCCAACTCCGCTGAGGCCTTCAAAAGACTGCTATTAATCAACAAACATCAATAAACCGCCTCTGCGCAATCTCTCCCCATCGCAGTTATGCCAGACTACTGGATTGTAGCGACGTATTTGAAAGAAGAAGAAGAGAGTCGTAGTCATGCATGACGGGGTGTCTGATGTTAATATGGGGCTCAAACCGTATCTGTTATAAACAAAACCACATGAGATGAGACAGAGTAATTAAACATGAAAAAATTGAAAAGAAACGTATGCATTCAAAATTAATTTCAAAACAATAATATCAGATAATGATCTTCAGCTACAGTCCAATACTGTTCTCACTCAGAGAACATGATCCCATATTTAAACAGATGATTTTTTTCAGAGGAATAGGACCATAGCCTATTGAGCTTGAAGATTAATTGTTGAATCGTTAATTGTCCGTTTTACAATTATATATTACAATGCACAATAATGTATCAATTACATGAAGAAATTAACAATTATTCTTATGCTGTAGTAAGGGGGGGAGGGGGAGAGAGAGAGAGAGAGAGAGAGAGAGAGAGAGAGAGAGAGAGAGAGAGAGAGAGAGAGAGAGAGAGAGAGAGAGAGAGAGAGAGAGAGAGAGAGAGAGAGATCCGAACTCCGAAACGTTTTAATGATTTAGGCCCACAGACCCTATCATGACATGAGAAAGAGAGAGAGAGAGAGAGAGAGAGAGAGAGAGAGAGAGAGAGAGAGAGAGAGAGAGAGAGAGAGAGAGAGAGAGAGAGAGAGAGAGAGAGGGAGAGAGAGAGAGAGAGAGAGAGAGAGAGAGAGAGAGAGAGAGAGAGAGAGAGAGAGAGAGAGACAGACAGACAGACAGACAGAAGACAGACACAGAGAGAGAACTCCGAACTCCAAAACGTTTGAATGATTTAGGCCCACAGACCCTATCATGACATGAGAGAGAGAGAGAGAGAGAGAGAGAGAGAGAGAGAGAGAGAGAGAGAGAGAGAGAGAGAGAGAGAGAGAGAGAGAGAGAGAGAGAGAGAGAGAGAGAGAGAGAGAGGAGGGAGAGAGAGAGAGAGAGAGAGAGAGAGAGAGGGGGAGAGAGAGAGAGAGGGAGGGAGGGAGGGAGAGAGAGAGGGAGGGAGGGGGAGAGAGAGAGAGAGACAGACAGACAGACAGACAGAAGACAGACAGAGAGAGACCCTTGTTCGGGTTGCAAAGTACGTTTATTTTAATGGGTGTTTTTAGAACGACACAATAGAGCTTGACAGACCAATGGAAATGGTTGACATCAAACTGCCGGTCCCTTTGGCGTCGACTGAGCCAGTGGTCAACGCTGAGGGGCAGTCGTTGTGATGCAACACAGGCTGGACAGGACGCAGGACAGCGAAGGTGTGAGAAGAAAACACCGCTCTAGCTACTGGCCCTTGTGTTGTCAGGAGATTGTATTCAAATGAAAGCCAAGGTGAGTAGCATGTGTGTGTGTGTGTAAATCTTTTCACTTCTTTGTTTCACTTATTTATGGATTGCGCACGGGTTTCCGCACGGTTATGTGTAAACACGGCCTTAAGCTTTTATAAAGTTTTCAAAGTATTATAGGCCCAGTCCTATTGACCATAATTATTCATAAATGACTTGCCCGATGACGTAAATAGTGAATGTAAGATCTTTGCTGATGACACAAAGCTATATAATACACCTGGTAATAAAGAAATACTACAGTCAGATTTACACTCTCTGCAAGCGGCATGGTCAGATAAATGGAACTTATATTTTAATGTCCAAAAATGCAAGGTAATGTACATTGGAAGGAAAAACCCTAAACATGACTAAGCAGGTGTGTGTGTGAGTGTTTTGTGTGTTGTGTGTGTTCTGTGTGGGTATATCTGCTTGCATGTGTATAAGTGTATGCGTGCGCAGGAGAGATTGTGTTCGGTTAGAGGGGGGGGGGGGGGGGGAGTGTATGCGAGCATGTGTCTGTGAGTGTGAGTACACGCGAGTGTTTTTGTGTATGTGCGTGTGCGCGTGTGTGCGCGCGCGCGCGTGTGTATGTGTGCGTGTGCGCGTGTTTGTAGGCTACAAGTGTATGTTTGAGTAAGTTTGTGTGCGTTTCAGTGAGAATGTGTTTTTCTGTGTGTTTGATGAAATGTGTGTGGGGATGTGTGTGTATGTCTGTGTGCAAGAACGCGTTCACTCTCGTG
>CM065694.1:5323186-5360257 GCA_017654935.2 Phymorhynchus buccinoides
TCAGTTTCTAAAAAAAAAAAATAAAAACAATGAGTGGCATTAAAATGAAATGTACCTGTTTTGGAGACAAGATGTTGAGTTTCTGGCACTCCTCCAGACAAGGGGCGAGGGCAGTTGCGGAATATTCGTCCGTTCCGGGGACCATCATCATGATTTCTTGTCCGACTCTTCCCCATGCCCTTCAGCATGACTAACACGGGGAATGTCCTGTCATCGCCATCATCATAAGTCATCATCACATCACCATCATCATCATCACATTGATCATCATCATCCAAATCATCGTCATCAATAATCAGATTTCTTGTTCCGACTCTATCCCCATGCCCTCAGCATGACTTACCACGTGGAATGTACTGTCATGCCATCATCATAACATCATCATACCATTCATCATCACCAATATCATCATGGATTTCTTGTTCCGTACTCTGTCCCTATTGCACTTCAACATGACTACACTGGAATGTCCTGTAATCTTCACCATCATCACCATCATCACCACCAAGATCATCATCATCACCATCATCGTCCTCATCCTCATTACCATGACCAACTTCAACTTCAAAGAACTTTATTGTCTCAAGAATGGGAAATTAAATTGTGGCAACGCCTGCGATTCAATCACATGAAAACAACATTTATGAGATCTCGAAAGCATGCAAAACAACATAAAAGAAAATAGTACAGGGAATCCCATTTAGTACGAGTACGGTTTAAACGAGAGACCGTGTTTAACGAGTGGTTTCAAAATTCCCAACCACAAGCCTTCTTTTTCCTTTGTTAATTAATTCTGCATACAACGAGCTCGCTACAACGAGCAACTTGCATATAACGTACAATTTATTGACTCCCAAAGTCAAGCTTTTATGCAAAAACTACGCGGTTAGAACGAGAACGCACTTACAACCACACCGCCATCCCAAAGTCAAACTTTCTTGCACAACTACCTGGCTAGAACGAGTACACACTGACAACAACATCGCCATCTTGACTGACCCCTCGATATGTAAGCGGCATTCTGATTGGCCGATATAACAACTTGGGTGTCTGCAGCGCAAGCAGACGACACTGGACTCACTCTTTGCGCACTGATCTTGTGACTTCCGGGAAATTTTAACTTTCTTTTAAAGCGCGTGTGTGTATTTTATGTTTTTGATGTTATCGTGTGTTAATAAACTGTTTTAAAGTGTTTGTAATCGGCATTAAAAACCCTATGGATACAGGATACTGGGCTTACAACCATGCTTTGTTGGGTAAGTGTGTTGTTTCCGTTTTTCTGTCTTTTTCACACTTTACCAACACGCACATCACAGTAGATGTGAGGACCGATTGATAGGTTCGTCAGGGTTGCCAAAATCGATAAAATGGTTTGAACGAGCAATGCTTACACCGAGTAAATTGGCCCTCTCCCCTGGAAATCGTACTAAACGGGTTTCACTGTATGCAGAATCAAAAATCAGTATAACAATCATCATCATTATTGCATCGTCATCATTATTATCAATACCATCATTCACCATCACCATGATCTTTCATTATTGCATCCTCATCAACTATTGATCATCAAGCAGTATAATCATCATTCACTATTGCATTTCATAATCACCATGACTGTCATCATCATCATCACAGTGATCAGAAAAATTATGCAAGGTTACACAGAAAAAAAGGTGCAGTTGCGCGCATTACAAGAACAAAATGAGGTGAAAGCAACAGGCCACATAGTTAAAAAGAAGTGTGCACTATTTGAACTCTATACCTCAATATAGTTTTTGAGATATCAAACCATTTATTTTTGCAAACCACAAAAAAGCACTGAAAAATCGCAAAGTTTGTGAACATTCTCATTTTATATACCAATTTCCCTGTAGTCAAGGCCAGATATAAAACAGTATGAAGATAAGGCAAAGAAATCACTTGTGTGATAAATGTCAACCTTTTTCTGCATCAGAATCAGTCACTGTAATTTGAAAATTCAACAAAAGTATTTTTGATGCCAGCTTGTGTAGTACTAGTTAGTACCTTAAAAGCAGCCCACGCAAGTGACTGACCTCACTGAAACAGTTGAGTTTGACGTAGAACCGATCTTTCTTGGTGATCACGTTGGTTTTGGTCTTCTTTTCATGCGTAGAACTGCACACAAGAAATAAGAAAAGACGTCCACATAATCACTCGGGAAACCATCAATAACTCAGTTTGGGAGAGAGGTAAAAGGCGAACAGAAAAGCCAACAGAAGCCGGGGAACTGGGGATGGTTTGAGTAATCCTTTCATTGCCACTGTCGCCTCTTGACACCACAATCACTTAACACCTGCGTCAAATGACTCTTATGAGGCATCAAATGAGGATCTGGTATCCATTGACCTTATGTTCTCAATTTCGGGATGTAAGGGCAGACAAAGTCTTATTTTATACATGTTAAAGAGGAATCACCAATGTTGCAGACACAATATTTTCTCCACCCAGGTAAGCTTAATTGGTTACATGTTTGGCGGAGGAAATGGCTGGCGTTGAAAGGGTTAAAGGAAATTGCATTGTATACTCAATAAAATCACCTTGGCTTAAGGCTACGTCAGTCCACGTCAGAACATCAAGGCTACATCAAAACGTACTTAGCTTCTGCATAGCTATGCGGGGATTGTCATTAGCCATGACAAAAAAAATCCTAGCATAGCATCATCAGTCTCCACCCCCTCCCCCTAACTGTCGAAGTGTGGCTACGCACATGGCTGGGTAATAAAAAACGATCACACGGCAAAATAAGTGTCTCATCCCCTAGCTGGTGAATTTGCTCCCATAGTGTTCAAGTGCTCGGGCTGTTGGGATGATCCCTGGAGTTCTTTTAGCAAGGGCACGGGCCAACAAAAACAAACCAACATATTCAATGGAAATGCATTCAATCACTCTCCCTCCGAAATCGGAATGTGCCGGCTGTACGCAGTGAGGAGACCAATGAAAACTGAAAAAACGGACTCATACAATACATACATACATACTTCTTCTTCTTCTTCTTCTTCTTCGCCTCAGGCAGCCAACTTCATCAGCTGAAGATTCTGCTGCACTTTGGGGGGTAGTAAGAAGAGAAGAAATTAGAAAGCTGAGGAGATAGAATTAGAAGTAGCCTAATGGAAAGAAGTAAAGATTAAAAAAAACAACTAGTGTGGATCTGTCTATTATAAAAAAAATAAAATAAAAATAAAAGTGGACCATTAGCCTTATATTAGTCGTAGTATCTGGGCGTAGCCTTTACCCATTATGGCCTGGGACACAGAAGAAGAAGAATCTTAGCGTTGGCAGTTCACCTGCTGACGGAGCACTGGTAGCCTCCCTTGGGGTTCCTCTCCACGATCATGCGGTTCTTGGAGAGCTGCTCCTGGATGAGGATCACCTTCTCTGTGCCGCGGATGATGAAGTAGCCCCCGGGGTCCATGGGGCACTCCTTCAGCTTGGCCAGCTCCGCCGGCGTCTTGTCCGTCAGGTGGCAGTTGGAGCTCCGCAGCATGATGGGCATCCTGGGAAAAGAGCGTCAGTGCAACTGCCTAAACCACAGGCTTAAAGCATAATCCAGATTTCCTCCCCCCCTCCCTCTCCCTCCCAAAAAAGTCAAAAATACATTATTATCACGTTAGGTGAAATTACAGTGTGGTCTCGTACAAGCACAATACAAGCAAAGAAACACATTTGCATGCATAAAAATGGAAACAAAACTAAGAAAGAAAATGAATAACAAATCATGCTTCGCCCCCCCAAAAAAATTGAACATAGTTAGGGTCGATACAAGCGACTATCAAAACATTAAGAACTGCCCTCTTTCCCACCATTTCTATCCTCGCATTCATTTATTCACCCCCACCCTACCCCCAAGACCTTAATAAATCATCCAAAATTAAGTCTTATAAGGGAGGGGTCTTATAATGGAGGTAATTTTAATACTTACAAAGAAGGGCAATGTCTCAGAGAAGTAGATCTTACCCTCTATACAAGTCTTGAGTAGTCTGGATAGCTGAAATGAGTAGTTTTGGTGCAAAATGATTAGAATCTAGCATTATTTCGAATTTTGAAGAGTAGTAGATATCCAAACTGAGTAAAACACTACTCAAAAAGAGTAGAGTAAACAGTGTGTAGGAGGGAGTCTCATAATGGGAGGTCTTATAAGGGAGGTTCCACTGTATTTGTACTGAAAGATTCCCCAGTATCCCCACGAGGGAATCTATGTGATCTACAGAACATGGGGTAGTCATTCACATAACAGCTGCAGCATGGGAAGACGACTTACTTTGCTATGTTCACACCCCTGCGTATGACCAGCTGCCTCCCTCGAGTGAACTCCACGTCCACGTGGATAGGGGCAGAATAGGTCATGTCCCTTAAGCGGCACTGAAAGGTACAACAGCACATTGGATTCATCAAGAAACAGGCACTGAAATGCACCACAACAACAGCACATTGGATTCATCAAGAAACGGGCACTGAAATGCACCACAACAACAGCACATGGGATTCATCAAGAAACAGGCACTGAAAGGTACCACAACAGCACATTGGATTCATCAAGAAACAGGCACTGAAAGGTACCACAACAACACACAATGGATTCATCCAGAAACAGGCACTGAAAGGTACCACAACAGCACATTGGATTCATCAAGAAACAGGCGCTGAAAGGTACCACAACCACATTGGATTCATCGAGAAACGCACTGAAAGGTACCACAACAGCACATTGGATTCATCAAGAAACAGGCGCTGAAAGGTACCACAACCACATTGGATTCATCAAGAAACAGGCACTGAAAGGTACCACAACAACAGCACATTGGATTCATCAAGAAACGGGCACTGAAACGGCACCACAACAACAGCACATTGGATTCATCAAGAAACGGGCACTGAAAGGCACCACAACAACAGCACATTGGATTCATCAAGAAACGGGCACTGAAAGGCACCACAACAACAGCACATTGGATTCATCAAGAAACAGGCACTGAAAGGCACCACAACAACAGCACATTGGATTCATCAAGAAACAGGCACTGAAATCCGGAACAACAACAGCACATTGGATTCATCAAGAAACAAAACATAGACAACGGGTTGTTTAGGTAGTTATTGACACGAGGTGGCGTTTGAATTAGAGCAGTTTCCTAGCAGTAAAAAACTCTCTCTCTCTCTCTTTCTCTCTCTCTGTGTCTCTCTCTCTCTCTTTCTTTCTCTCTCTCTCTCTCTCTCTGGCTCGTTCGCAGCAAAAATAGATTTTGCCTCATATAGACAAAGGGGAGTAACGTAATATGGGAGAGTGATGGCCAGTTGCACTGCCAGGAGCACCCACTCTAATCCGGAAAAAGCACACAACTTCTATTGATCAAGGCCTACTATGGTACCTATACATTTCACCTAGGTCAGTGCAAGAAACTAGATAAGAGATATCCGTCAAACATGAGTTGTTCCAACAGGAACTTCCTTGATCTGCTCCTGCTCCATCTGCACTGAGCTAGGCAAATAGGAAGCGTAGTTGTGTGTGTGTTTTAGGGATGGGATCGCTTGAAAGTTATTTTCAGAGTAACAAAAAAAAAATCTGTAATATCCAGTCAAACATGCCCACTGTTCCAACAGCAAAAACAAAGACCTGGTCAGACCCCGTCTCGGTGGCCCAGTAGCTCTTTGGAAGCCTGGAGGACCTGCAACATACGGCCGCCTTCATATTGGATGCTGGGGGGTCCCTCTGACGTATGAGAAGAATATCCAGTCAAAATTGTTTTTCACTTCCAGTTGACTTTGAAGCCACCTTTGAAGACAGGACATTATAGGTATTATTAGATATTAGGTACTTTATAGTCACAGAGACATTTCTGTGAAATTCGGATTGCTCCCACCTGGAGAGAGCGTCTCAGCCAGAGGCGCGCCACCCAATTTTTTTTTTCCATGCGATTTTTGTGTGACTGATAAGAGGAAGGAAAGGAGGGGGGGGGGAGGATTTTGACCAAATGACAACTTTTTCGTTGCCACTGGGATTAACGTGTGCTAAGTGCAAGGGCACAACCTCATCCGAAAGACTCCACGTTCAGACCGTAAGGCCTAGTGCAAAGTGAGGAAAAAATCCCCTGTACCCAGGTTCAAACTCGGGTTTACTTGACACAAGGCGAACGCGCTACCACTGTGCCACTACACATGACATCAGCCACTCCAAAGCTGTACTGCATGTACTAGCGACACTCCACAATATGTGAGAGTTCCAAACTTCAATTCGTCGCGATCGGATTCCCAGTTCAATTAATCGGAACAGGAGCTGACAATCATATTTTCAGAACTCCACGATCCATGTTCTTATTTTCCTGGATATATACTGGTCTGCCTTGACGATAGGCATCCCTGCATCAGGTAGAATCCGAGAATTTGTGCAGCGCAACTGATCTAAAGTAATCTTTAACCCTTTCAACGCCAGACATTTTTCAGCAAACAAATCCACGAAAACTTACCTGGGTAGAGACAAAAATCAGTCTGTAATATTGGGGATTCCTCTGTGACATATTTAAAATAAGGCCTATCTTTACTTTACCTCCCAAAATTAAAAGAATAGGGTCTTCGGATAACAGACCCTGATTTGATGCCTTTTAGTGACATGGGTTCAATCATTGTGGTTGGACCCATGTGGTTGGAAAATGGCGGTGAAAGGGCTAAAATTAAACTAAACTAATCTTTGAAATGAAGCTAACATCCAACAGAAACTTACCTCGTGAGGAGACAAATTGTGGATCACTTGACTCATTTCCTGCCATGAAGGCTCTTTCACTTCAATGTTGGTATACCTGGAATATTACAAACATGCAAAAACGATAAAACACGTCATTTCAACAATACTTTGGTACCATAGCCATTTGTATGCTAATAAACAAAATGACCAGTTATTACAGCACCATCTCCTTTGCCATTCTATTCTTTGAGTTTGAGACAGTTACTTGGCATTTGGTATATATTCTAGTCACAGAGACTTTTCTGTGAAATTCGGGCTGCTCTCCCCCGGAGCGCGTCGCTGCAAGCGCAGCGCCTATTTTTGTGTGTTTTGTATGGCCTGAGTTACTTTTGACGTACAGACGTGCATCTCTGACAGTCAAAACTCCAATCTGACGCACTGGGTTTCAGACGAGTACGTCACTCACAAGTAGTTTCGCCTTGTATTGGCTTAAGGCTGTGTCAAACCAATTGACATAAGCTAGAACACCAAGGCTACATCAAACTGTTGTTATGTAAGTTATGCGGGGATTGTCTTTAGCCATGGCACGCTCCTAGCATAACATCATCAGTCAAAAATCCTCTGAAGTCGGAGTGTGGCTGCCTACGTGGTGGGGAAGTCAAAAACGGTCACACACGTAATGTTCTCATCCCTAGCTGGTGCATTTGTACCATAGTGTTCAAATACTTCGGCTTTTGGGATGATCCCTGGAGTCTTTAAGCCAGGATACAATAACAACCAAAAAGTAGTAAAGTTTCGCCTGACGCAGAGTTTTAAATAAATGGTTGAAAACTATAAACATAAGACCCTCTCAGTCTAACCAGCCGAAGACAGACATGCTGGGCCTAACTATGTCTTTGTTAGGCGCATAATGGCAGCATGACCAGACCTGCCTACCCCCAATTTCTTTTTTAGGTACTCCATGAAATAAAATTCCGTACTTGTTCTCAAAATTCCGTATTTTGCAAGGAGACCCCAAAACGGAACATTACAGAACATTAAACCGCCATGCGAAATGACGAAAAACACTCGATTTTGACCGATCTTAGAAGAGCTTAAGTTCAAATTTTTGCCGTATTAATTTCCCATTTACCGTACTGCAGTACTGGGGCTCAAAATCGTGTACAAAATACGGAAAAATCGTATGGGTAGGCAGGTCTGCATGACACATCAGCGCTCATATGACAGGAAACTGACTGAAGGATAAAACAAAAAAACCCCATTCTACAATATCCAGCAAACACCTTAGAAATCTAGAGATATATTTTGTACACCGATTTTGACCCATTAATTTTGAAGATAGAATGAACACTGATGCAATGATAGCATACCGCATTCACAACCAGCCTGATGAAAGCCCTACGAGCGGAAAGCTTGCTTCTTCTATTTTCTACCTTGATCACCAAACCAGCCTGATGAAAGCCCTACGACCGGAAAGCTTGCCTCTTCTATTTTCTACCTTGATCACCAAACCAGCCTGATGAAAGCTCTACGAGCGGAAAGCTTGCTTTCTTCTATTTTCTACCTTGATCACCAAACCAGCCTGATGAAAGCTCTACGAGTACGGAAAGCTTGCCTCTTCTATTTTCTACCTTGATCACCAAACCAGCCTGATGAAAGCTCTACGAGCGGAAAGCTTGCCTCTTCTATTTTCTACCTTGATCACCAAACCAGCCTCATGAAAGCTCTACGAGCGGAAAGCTTGCCTCTTCTATTTTCTACCTTGATCACCAAACCAGCCTCATGAAAGCTCTACGAGCGGAAAGCTTGCCTCTTCTATTTTCTACCTTGATCACCAAACCAGCCTCATGAAAGCTCTACGAGCGGAAAGCTTGCCTCTTCTATTTTCTACCTTGATCACCAAACCAGCCTCATGAAAGCTCTACGAGCGGAAAGCTTGCCTCTTCTATTTTCTACCTTGATCACCAAACCAGCCTCATGAAAGCTCTACGAGCGGAAAGCTTGCCTCTTCTATTTTCTACCTTGATCACCAAACCAGCCTCATGAAAGCTCTACGAGCGGAAAGCTTGCCTCTTCTATTTTCTACCTTGATCACCAAACCAGCCTGATGAAAGCTCTACGAGCGGAAAGCTTGCCTCTTCTATTTTCTACCTTGATCACCAAACCAGCCTCATGAAAGCTCTACGAGCGGAAAGCTTGCCTCTTCTATTTTCTACCTTGATCACCAAACCAGCCTGATGAAAGCTCTACGAGCGGAAAGCTTGCCTCTTCTATTTTCTACCTTGATCACCAAACCAGCCTGATGAAAGCTCTACGAGCGGAAAGCTTGCCTCTTCTATTTTCTACCTTGATCACCAAACCAGCCTGATGAAAGCTCTACGAGCGGAAAGCTTGCCTCTTCTATTTTCTACCTTGATCACCAAACCAGCCTGATGAAAGCTCTACGAGCGGAAAGCTTGCCTCTTCTATTTTCTACCTTGATCACCAAACCAGCCTGATGAAAGCTCTACGAGCGGAAAGCTTGCCTCTTCTATTTTCTACCTTGATCACCAAACCAGCCTCATGAAAGCTCTACGAGCGGAAAGCTTGCCTCTTCTATTTTCTACCTTGATCACCAAACCAGCCTCATGAAAGCTCTACGAGCGGAAAGCTTGCCTCTTCTATTTTACTACCTTGATCACCAAACCAGCCTGATGAAAGCTCTACGAGCGGAAAGCTTGCCTCTTCTATTTTCTACCTTGATCACCAAACCAGCCTCATGAAAGCTCTACGAGCGGAAAGCTTGCCTCTTCTATTTTCTACCTTGATCACCAAACCAGCCTGATGAAAGCTCTACGAGCGGAAAGCTTGCCTCTTCTATTTTCTACCTTGATCACCAAACCAGCCTGATGAAAGCTCTACGAGCGGAAAGCTTGCCTCTTCTATTTTCTACCTTGATCACCAAACCAGCCTCATGAAAGCTCTACGAGCGGAAAGCTTGCCTCTTCTATTTTCTACCTTGATCACCAAACCAGCCTCATGAAAGCTCTACGAGCGGAAAGCTTGCCTCTTCTATTTTCTACCTTGATCACCAAACCAGCCTACGATGAAAGCTCTACGAGCGGAAAGCTTGCCTCTTCTATTTTCTACCTTGATCACCAAACCAGCCTGATGAAAGCTACGAGCGGAAAGCTTGCCTTTTCTATTTTCTACCTTGATCACCAAACCAGCCTCATGAAAGCTCTACGAGCGGAAAGCTTGCCTCTTCTATTTTCTACCTTGATCACCAAACCAGCCTCATGAAAGCTCTACGAGCGGAAAGCTTGCCTCTTCTATTTTCTACCTTGATCACCAAACCAGCCTCATGAAAGCTCTACGAGCGGAAAGCTTGCCTCTTCTATTTTCTACCTTGATCACCAAACCAGCCTCATGAAAGCTCTACGAGCGGAAAGCTTGCCTCTTCTATTTTCTACCTTGATCACCAAACCAGCCTCATGAAAGCTCTACGAGCGGAAAGCTTGCCTCTTCTATTTTCTACCTTGATCACCAAACCAGCCTGATGAAAGCCCTACGAGCGGAAAGCTTGCCTCTTCTATTTTCTACCTTGATCACCAAACCAGCCTGATGAAAGCCCTACGAGCGGAAAGCTTGCCTCTTCTATTTTCTACCTTGATCACCAAACCAGCCTCATGAAAGCTCTACGAGCGGAAAGCTTGCCTCTTCTATTTTCTACCTTGATCACCAAACCAGCCTGATGAAAGCTCTACGAGCGGAAAGCTTGCTTCTTCTATTTTCTACCTTGATCACCAAACCAGCCTGATGAAAGCTCTACGAGTGGAAAGCTTGCCTCTTCTATTTTCTACCTTGATCACCAAACCAGCCTGATGAAAGCTCTACGAGCCTGGAAAGCTTGCGGAAAGCTTGCTTCTTCTATTTTCTACCTTGATCACCAAACCAGCCTGATGAAAGCTCTACGAGTGGAAAGCTTGCTTCTTCTATTTTCTACCTTGATCACCAAACCAGCCTGATGAAAGCTCTACGAGTGGAAAGCTTGCATCTTCTATTTTCTACCTTGATCACCAAACCAGCCTGATGAAAGCTCTACGAGCGGAAAGCTTGCCTCTTCTATTTTCTACCTTGATCACCAAACCAGCCTGATGAAAGCCCTACGAGCGGAAAGCTTGCCTCTTCTATTTTCTACCTTGATCACCAAACCAGCCTGATGAAAGCCCTACGAGCGGAAAGCTTGCATTTTCTATTTTCTACCTTGATCACCAAACCAGCCTGATGAAAGCCCTACGAGCGGAAAGCTTGCCTCTTCTATTTTCTACCTTGATCACCAAACCAGCCTGATGAAAGCTCTACGAGCGGAAAGCTTGCCTCTTCTATTTTCTACCTTGATCACCAAACCAGCCTGATGAAAGCTCTACGAGCGGAAAGCTTGCCTCACCAAACCAGCCTGATTTCTATTTTCTACCTTGATCACCAAACCAGCCTCATGAAAGCTCTACGAGCGGAAAGCTTGCCTCTTCTATTTTCTACCTTGATCACCAAACCAGCCTGATGAAAGCCCTACGAGCGGAAAGCTTGCCTCTTCTATTTTCTACCTTGATCACCAAACCAGCCTGATGAAAGCTCTACGAGCGGAAAGCTTGCCCTCTTCTATTTTCTACCTTGATCACCAAACCAGCCTGATGAAAGCTCTACGAGCGGAAAGCTTGCTTCTTCTATTTTCTACCTTGATCACCAAACCAGCCTCATGAAAGCTCTACGAGTGGAAAGCTTGCCTCTTCTATTTTCTACCTTGATCACCAAACCAGCCTCATGAAAGCTCTACGAGCGGAAAGCTTGCCTCTTCTATTTTCTACCTTGATCACCAAACCAGCCTGATGAAAGCTCTACGAGCGGAAAGCTTGCTTCTTCTATTTTCTACCTTGATCACCAAACCAGCCTGATGAAAGCTCTACGAGTGGAAAGCTTGCCTCTTCTATTTTCTACCTTGATCACCAAACCAGCCTGATGAAAGCTCTACGAGCGGAAAGCTTGCCTCTTCTATTTTCTACCTTGATCACCAAACCAGCCTGATGAAAACTCTACGAGTGGAAAGCTTGCATCTTCTATTTTCTACCTTGATCACCAAACCAGCCTGATGAAAGCTCTACGAGTGGAAAGCTTGCATCTTCTATTTTCTACCTTGATCACCAAACCAGCCTGATGAAAGCCCTACGAGTGGAAAGCTTGCATCTTCTATTTTCTACCTTGATCACCAAACCAGCCTGATGAAAGCACTACGAGCGGAAAGCTTGCCTCTTCTATTTTCTACCTTGATCACCAAACCAGCTGAAAGCTCTACGAGTGGAAGCTTGCTTCTTCTATTTTCTACCTTGATCACCAAACCAGCCTGATGAAAGCTCTCCTTGGTTTTAGGTCTCACCCGAAGGACCAGGAAATAGGAGTAACTTAAAAGTTACTTTCCCAAGGACACAATACCCCGCGAACGGAGCTGGGTTCGAACCAGCGCGCTAGCAAACCCGTTGGGTTACGAGTGGCGACTCTAACCAACTACGCCATGACGCCATGGGGAGAGAGTGAAAACTAACAACGCGTGTTTCGACCTTTACTAGTCAGTAGTGTTTGTCACATGCAAAACAACGTGTTACCGTCACTGGGTTTCTTACTTCAGATAGAACTGGTGGTCAGCTTTACATGTCCATATATTGTTGGCCTTCACAATGTTGATAATCTGTTCAAAAAAAGAAAGAAAGAAAATTAAACATCAACCAATTGTTGACAAATAATAACTCAAATGTTATCACATTCTTTCAACCCCTTGAGTGGTTGACTGCCAGAGAAAATTAAAGAAAATATCATTGTACAAATCATGCCATGAAAAAAACAACTGATAGAGCCAATCTGGCAAAATGGTCTGGGGATATAACTCTCTTGACTGTGTTAGAGCAAAAACCAGCATATCAGAGTTATTCCTCTTCATCTGATGACGTCATCAGTGATGTCATCAGGTCAGTATGTGATACGTTATACGGCAGTCAAGGGGTTAAATAGTACTAAAAGTATACTACAGACAATATCAGCGTGAGTACAACCAAGGGTAAATCAAATGCTAAGTGATATGATGTAGTCAGCATGCAAAGTTTTATTATCCTTAAAAGTTATAAATTTAAATACATGTCATATCACACACACACACACACACACACACACACACACACAGTGATATAAACACAGACACACAGACACACACACACGTTTCATGGTAAACTATTAAATCTGCTGAAAAGTTGAAAAGAAACTTAGCTTAGTAAAAAAAAAATAATTTAATAGCCAAAATGTATAGTGTGGCCAGCCAACAATTACCTTTCTTTGCGCTCTTTCACCTGTCTGTTATTAGCCCACCGTCAAGAGAGAGAGAGAGAGTGTGTGTGCGTGCGTGTGTGTATATGCGTGCGTTCGTGAACGTGAGTGTGTGTGTGCGTGTGTGCGCGCGTGTGCGTGAGTGTGTGCGTGTGTGTGTGTGCGCGCGCGCAGGTACAGGGGCGCAGCATCCAGGTCAGGCACTCAGGCCAGAGCCTGGCCACTTTTTCCCTTTAAATTAAAAAAAAAATCATGTTTTTCGGATGTGGGTTATTCTCAGCGTCACTTCAGCATGAGCCAGAGACATGATATTAGCTAGAAGGGAGAGAAGGTAATAGCTATGCGACATGATATTAGCTAGAAGGGAGAGAAGGTAATAGCTATGCGACATGATACCAGCTAGAAGGGAGAGAAGGTAATAGCTATGAGACATGATACCAGCTAGAAGGGATGAAGGTATAGCTATGCATGACAGTAGCTAGAAGGGAGAGAAGGTAATAGCTATGAGACATGATATTAGCTAGAAGGGAGAGAAGGTAATAGCTATGCATGACATGATACATAGCTAGAAGGGAGAGAAGGTAATAGCTATGCGACATGATACCAGCTAGAAGGGAGAGAAGGTAATAGCTATGAGACATGATATTAGCTAGAAGGGAGAGAAGGTAATAGCTATGAGACATGATATTAGCTAGAAGGGAGAGAAGGTAATAGCTATGAGACATGATACCAGCTAGAAGGGAGAGAAGGTAATAGCTATGAATGACAGTAGCTAGAAGGGAGAGAAGGTAATAGCTATGAGACATGATACCTAGAAGGGAGAGAAGGTAATAGCTATGAGACATGATACCAGCTAGAAGGGAGAGAAGGTAATAGCTATGAGACATGATACCAGCTAGAAGGGAGAGAAGGTAATAGCTATGAGACATGATAGTAGCTAGAAGGGAGAGAAGGTAATAGCTATGCATGATACCAGCTAGAAGGGAGAGAAGGTAATAGCTATGAGACATGATACCAGCTAGAAGGGAGAGAAGGTAATAGCTATGAGACCGTTTTTGATTTATGAAGGTATTTTAGTTTGCTTTTTCAACAATTTATACAAATGCTTATTTTAAAGTGTTTGAAAAATACCGTAGACACACAAAGATCTTGTTTGACAAATTAAAAAAAAAGGAAATTCCTTTTCTGGTAAAATTCAAAAACAGGAAATCCTTGTATGCCACTACCAGGAACAGTTGCACCCATGTATACAGTATTATTGGCATAAGTTGATAACATTTAAAATATCTAAATTGGATTAACAATTTTTTTTAAATATAAAAAATAACTATTAATAAGCACAAATGTAGAAAACTAAAGTGACCTCTCTGTTGATGAAGTGGTTGAAGGAGGCAATGTGCTGTTTCACCAGACCCTTCACCTTCAGGAAAGCCGGCACCAGCTTCCATTTCTCCTATAGATAACAAATTTAAAAAACCATGAAAAAACCAAAACAACAACAAAGTTACAAGCATGCTTACATCAGAGGTTCCGTTAGACCAGCATATATGCCGGTTTTTACCGATATTTTTTGGTCTAGTACCGATAAAAATTAATGTCATCAGTATCGCGTACCGGTACCTGAGACTTTCTTTCGAGCTGGTAAGGAAAGACCCTGCGTCACACACCTACGTCAGGCAGATGCGCAATAAAAGTTTTGCGTCATGCTTACGTAAATAGCAAGGTTGTGTTCCCGCTTGTGGGCTTCCCGCTCTCTGCTCTCCGGTTTCTTATCTGTATACCCCCCTCTGACATCTTTCTGTCGTTCTGTTTGTCTGATGATGATGACAACATCACAAAAGTGACGTAACTTGGTCTTAAAAGGCAACATACAATGACGCATTACGATCGCATAGATCTATGTACAGATATTTTTTGCACAGCGAAGTTTGATTGCACCGGCTGTGTGATGGCCAGTACCGGAATATTTTCCTGTTGCTGGTACTGTCCACCGAAACTTTTGGTAGGCTAGCGGTGTCGCAGTCAAAAAAGTCGCTCAGTCAAATAAATCGCCCGCTACTATGAGAGTGTGTATTTGCGAAAACCAGAAATTTCACTTTTTCTGTACTTGAACCATTTATCTAACCCTAACCCTAACCCTAGAAAAAAGTGAAATTTGTGGTTCATGCTCAATGTCGCAAAATGTCGCAAATACACACTCTCATAGTAGCCGGGCGATTTATTTGAAATACTTTTTTGGCTGCGACAAGCGGAACCTCTGTTACATCAAATAACAGTTCTCTTTTTTGTTGTTGATTTCCTTCATTTTTCACCCTTCCACTCCAGTTCCTTCATTGATTGAATCACTCATCTTTCACCCTTCCACTCCACAGTTCCTTCATTGAATCACTCATCTTTCACCCTTCCACTCCACAGTTCCTTCTGTGAATCACTCATCTTTCACCCTTCCACTCACAGTTCCTTCATTGATTGAATCACTCATCTTTCACCCTTCCACTCCACAGTTCCTTCGTTGAATCACTCATCTTTCACCCTTCCACTCCACAGATTGAATCACTCATCTTTCACCCTTCCACTCCACAGTTCCTTCATTGAATCACTCATCTTTCACCCTTCCACTCCACAGTTCCTTCGTTGAATCACTCATCTTTCACCCTTCCACTCCACAGTTCCTTCGTTGAATCACTCATCTTTCACCCTTCCACTCCACAGTTCCTTCGTTGAATCACTCATCTTTCACCCTTCCACTCCACAGTTCCTTCGTTGAATCACTCATCTTTCACCCTTCCACTCCACAGTTCCTTCAATTGACTCATCACTCATCTTTCACCCTTCCACTCCACAGTTCCTTCGTTGAATCACTCATCTTTCACCCTTCCACTCCACAGTTCCTTCGTTGAATCACTCATCTTTCACCCTTCCACTCCACAGTTCCTTCGTTGAATCACTCATCTTTCACCCTTCCACTCCACAGTTCCTTCGTTGAATCACTCATCTTTCACCCTTCCACTCCACAGTTCCTTCGTTGAATCACTCATCTTTCACCCTTCCACTCCACAGTTCCTTCTTTGAATCACTCATCTTTCACCCTTCCACTCCACAGTTCCTTCGTTGAATCACTCATCTTTCACCCTTCCACTCCACAGTTCCTTCGTTGAATCACTCATCTTTCACCCTTCCACTCCACAGTTCCTTCGTTGAATCACTCATCTTTCACCCTTCCACTCCACAGTTCCTTCGTTGAATCACTCATCTTTCACCCTTCCACTCCACAGTTCCTTCGTTGAATCACTCATCTTTCACCCTTCCACTCCACAGTTCCTTCTTTGAATCACTTCTTTCACCCTTCCACTCCACAGTTCCTTCATTGAATCACTCATCTTTCACCCTTCCACTCCACAGTTCCTTCATTGAATCACTCATCTTTCACCCTTCCACTCCACAGTTCCTTCGTTGAATCACTCATCTTTCACCCTTCCACTCCACAGTTCCTTCGTTGAATCACTCATCTTTCACCCTTCCACTCCACAGTTCCTTCGTTGAATCACTCATCTTTCACCCTTCCACTCCACAGTTCCTTCGTTGAATCACTCATCTTTCACCCTTCCACTCCACAGTTCCTTCGTTGAATCACTCATCTTTCACCCTTCCACTCCACAGTTCCTTCGTTGAATCACTCATCTTTCACCCTTCCACTCCACAGTTCCTTCGTTGAATCACTCATCTTTCACCCTTCCACTCCACAGTTCCTTCATTGAATCACTCATCTTTCACCCTTCCACTCCACAGTTCCTTCGTTGAATCACTCATCTTTCACCCTTCCACTCCACAGTTCCTTCGTTGAATCACTCATCTTTCACCCTTCCACTCCACAGTTCCTTCGTTGAATCACTCATCTTTCACCCTTCCACTCCACAGTTCCTTCGCTGAATCACTCATCTTTCACCCTTCCACTCCACAGTTCCTTCGTTGAATCACTCATCTTTCACCCTTCCACTCCACAGTTCCTTCGTTGAATCACTCATCTTTCACCCTTCCACTCCACAGTTCCTTCGTTGAATCACTCACCCTCTTTCACCCTTCCACTTCACAGTTCCTTCGTTGAATCACTCATCTTTCACCCTTCCACTCCACAGTTCCTTCAATCACTCATCTTTCACCCTTCCACTTGAATCACTCATCTTTCACCCTTCCACTCCACAGTTCCTTCGTTGAATCACTCATCTTTCACCCTTCCACTCCACAGTTCCTTCGTTGAATCACTCATCTTTCACCCTTCCACTCCACAGTTCCTTCATTGAATCACTCATCTTTCACCCTTCCACTCCACAGTTCCTTCGTTGAATCACTCATCTTTCACCCTTCCACTCCACAGTTCCTTCGTTGAATCACTCATCTTTCACCCTTCCACTCCACAGTTCCTTCATTGAATCACTCATCTTTCACCCTTCCACTCCACAGTTCCTTCGTTGAATCACTCATCTTTCACCCTTCCACTCCACAGTTCCTTCGTTGAATCACTCATCTTTCACCCGTCCACTCCACAGTTCTTTCATTGAATCACTCATCTTTCACCCTTCCACTCCACAGTTCCTTCGTTGAATCACTCATCTTTCACCCTTCCACTTCACAGTTCCTTCATTGAATCACTCATCTTCCACCCTTCCACTCCACAGTTCCTCCGTTGAATCACTCATCTTTCACCCTTCCACTTCCACAGTTCCTTCGTTGAATCACTCATCTTTCACCCTTCCACTCCACAGTTCCTTCGCTGAATCACTCATCTTTCACCCTTCCACTCCACAGTTCCTCCGTTGAATCACTCATCTTTCACCCTTCCACTCCACCGTTCCTTCATTGAATTACTCACATTTGATTCATCCATCCAAAAAAAAGTGCAAACAACTTTTAACAAGTTATGGTCTTTCTCAGTTTTTCTTCTTCTTCTTCTTCTTCTGCATTCCTGGGCCATAAGGCCACAATGGTTACGTATGTGTCCGTTTTCCAGTTTTCACTGGTGTCCTAGCTGCATTCAGCCGACACATTCCGATTTCGAAGGAGCTCAAAGGAGAAAACTATATGGTAGATTTTTTTGGAAAAAAGGCAGGAGAATGGGCCAAAAGTTAAAAAGATAGATCATGACACAAAGCAAGGAAAAGGCAGAGTCAAAGAGAGAGACATATTAGAGGAAGTTACAAGCACAGAACTTCCAGAAGGTGGGGGAACTATTTGTACGGAAGACCCCAGGTATGGGGGGTGGGGAGTTCTAAGCTCAATTTATTATTTAGTTAAGATTAAATATTAGGGTAGTTAGTGGCTCAGGACTTTCCTGATATCGCAGTGACTTTATTTTTGCATAGTGGTTTAGATAAATTTATCTTTAACCTTTTTAAATTATGTAAAATTTGAAAACCAACTTGTTAATTTGTGCTTAAGCAACTAAGTTGAAAACAATCAAACCACTGTTGGCTACAGGGACATTTTGCATGTTGCTAACGGTTTATGACCAAAATGGTCGCGCACCACAATGGTCGCGGTCAAAAATGGCCGCGCACCACAATGGTCGCGGTCAAAATTCGTCGCGGTAGAAAATGTGCGTGTGTGTGTTTGTGTAAAATGGATGCGGCTGTTTACTGGAACATACATACGGATGGAAGTTCAGTTTAACGTCGCATATCGGCTTTCGCCATGTACGACGAGCTGAACAAACCAACCATGGTATAAACAAAAATTTATGTTCCTGAATCACTGTCTTAGCCAAAAGGCCGAGAAGCGATCAGGAAGCTATGATTACACATACATACTGTCGGCTTTATCTTCTTATAGCACTGTAGGCTTTGGATTGTTTCCAAACGGAAAGAATAACACTATATAATCTTTGAACCGCATTTAGCCTGTTGTGGTAACCCTCAACGTCGTTGTTTGTTCGCACATCCTGCAGAAACACAGACCAGTCTGATGGTCTGAATGTGTGGCCGTCTATCCAGTTTGCCCGCATGTAATTGTACAGTTCCACAAGTGGCTGTGGGGCATCCATGCCCAACCTGTCCTCCAGAATTTCGATCACTGGCCGAATATGTTCGTGTGGCAGGACTGACAGCGCCATGAGCCGGCAGCAAATTTTACGGGTGGGTGCGTCTGTGGCATATGATGACTGAAGCCCAAGTGCTTGCACCTTCCTGTACACTGACTGGGTGAAGTGAAACATACACCCGGAAATGGTTGCTCCGGGTAATATGTCCCGAAATGCTTTCCACATTGCTGCCTCGAAGTCCAAGGTTACCCGCTGTACGGCTGGTGCTCTTTCTAGAAGTCCAATGATCTCAAGCAACACACTTGAGTAATCACAGGCTCTACGCCTCGACATCAGGGCGAAAAGAAGCGGTACTTGCTTTCTTGATGCACCTTGCTTTATAAAGGCATGGATACTGAAAAGCTGGTAGAACAGTTGCTTGACAACATAAAATGTCCTGTCAACAAACCAGCAATGTGCCCGTCGCAGGAGGTTCAACATATCTTCTGTGGCAAAAATGAGGTAAATGAGGTATCACTGACCATTCTCATGGACATCACTCTGTAAAAATCCAGCAGGGATGTGTTCATGCTGCACATCAAAGTCAATCTCCGTCAGATTTTCTGGACGCATCTTACGCCTCTTCCTGTTCACTTGTCGTGCCAGATTCCCTTTGCCAGGTAATGTTGGCAACATTGGAACTTCTTGAGGCTCCACCCGCTCCACCAGGATTTCTTCTGCTATGATGCCAGCTGAATCAAATACACATCTCTGGCCTGCTTCTTTGGCGTCCCGTCGACATTCAGCTGCTTTTTGCATACCTGGCTTCGCTTCACACGAATGTGAGTGCTTGCAGTCCACATAACAGTCACTGGCTGGTTGGTATGTGACCTGAGCTTTGCAGTTGAAGCCGCTCTTCCCGCGATTGGAGCACCTCCATGTGTTGTTTTCCTGCCGTCGCCGGTCCACTTTCAAAGTGTATGAGTAGCCTCGGCTATCAGTGAGGAGGTCTCCACCTTTGGTATTTCCTCCTGGCACCAGTGTGAAACGAGGTGGTCCTTGCGGCAAGTCATGGATAACTGGATCACCATCCCGATCTTGCAGATCCGACTCGTCAAGATTTTCGGGGATGGCGAAATCTCCAATGTCCTCCGCCATCAGGTCAGCAGGAGGCAGTCTTGGCCTTCTTCGAGGAGCAGGAACAGGGATGACAAAATCATCAATATCATCTGCGGCTGCAGGAGGCTCGGCAGGAGGCCGGTGGTCCTGAGGGGAAGTGGGTGCGACTGCAGGAGGCTGTAGTCTTGGCCTTTTACAAGGAGCAGGAACAGGGATGACAAAATCATCAATATCATCACACACACACACTCACACACAGTTACAAACTGAGTTCACACACACACACATATATACACACACACACACACACACGCCCCACACACATTTGTTTAATTCATCACACTTCCCGGTTAGATGTGATCACGCTTGCATGAAAGTTCGAATTGTTGATCAGAGCATTCTACTTTCGTTTTGCAAGCGATGCAATCGTCCATCATGAGCTACTGAGCTACTTTCGACTGCTTGAGACCATCTTTGACCGCGACCATATTCGAACGCGACCATCTTTGACCGCGACCATATTCGAATGCGACCATTTTTGACAGCGACCATTTCGGGCATACACCTTGCTAACGTACAAGCGGCGTGTCGGCAACGGTAAACTCGGACGTTGCTAGTATTCTAGCGGCTCGTTGCAAAAAAATTAAAATTGGCAGAATTGTCCCCAATATCAAGACAATAAAGCCTGCGATATACTTTCACCTGTATTGTTGCATTTTTGTTCACTCTGAAGAGTCAGATTCCTCAAGTTGTCTTGTGACACAGCGGGTCACTCAATCACATCCCTATTTTTCAAACTGATGAAACAGGAAACAGACCTTTTTTGGGGGGCCTAAAGTTAAACCATGCACACACCATAGCATAGCATAGCATAAATGGCACTATAGGCTATTTTGTTTAGCCTTTTGCCCTCTAAATATGTTTTTGATTTTTATTTGGTTTGGCTTCATTCACTGATGACTACTAAGGCATCTGTGTTTTATTCCTTTAAATCTGAATATTAACTGAATACATTTTGTTTTGGAAAAACTTGTCTATGATATTTTTGAATGAATTTATTTAATGACTTTGCATTAACTGCTTCATCGGGAAGGTTATTCCATGCATTTATTACTCTGTTAGTAAAAATGTTTTGTGCTAGTCTGGTGTTAGTATCTTTTTTGTACAGCTTAAAGTTATGGCCACGGGTTCTATCACCCTCACAAAGAGTTAGTAGGCTGTTAGTAGTGGAATAATCGTATAAATGGTGACATATTTTATAAACTTCAATCATATCACCCCTGAGCCTTCTATACTCTAGGCTAGGTATCCGCAGATAAATAAGTCTTTCCTCATAGGTCATATCATTTGTACCAACAATCTTTTTTGTAAACCTCCTCTGAACCCCCTCTAGCATATCAATGTGTTTTCTCAAATGTGGATACCATACAGGATTTCCATACTCTAACATAGGTCTCACCAAAGCCTTAAATAAAGGAATCATTATAACTTTTGATTTGTTAGTAATAATGCTAACATTAACAAGCAGACCGGACATACAATATTATTTATGTGAGGTTCGAAAGTCAAGCCCGGGTCTACAAACACCCCAAGATCTTTCTCAACATCTGTAGGTTCCAGCACCCGTTTATCTTCATTATTTTTCATATAATATGTATGCTTGGGATTATTTTTACCGAGGTGCATAACCTTACACTTTTGACAATTAAATTTCATGAGCCAAGTATCAGCCCATGTAACTAAGTTATCAATGCACATTTGAACTCTTTTTCTTGATTCATCATTGTTTTCTACATTATTGTATGCCTTAGTGTCATCAGCAAAGATCTTCATATTACAGTCTACATAAGTTGGTAAATCATTTATAAAGTACAGGAATAAAGTGGGACCCACGACACTACCCTGTGGGACCCCACTAGTGACATCTACCTTTTTAGAACTAAATCCATTTATAGTTACATATTGTGTGCGCTCGCTCAAAAAATCCCTGATCCACCCCAACAGTCTTCCGCCCACGCTGACAAACCAAGTGGACAGGCTTTTATTATTTTTTGTTTTGTTTTGGGGGGTAGGTTATATTTATTGATACTGCATATCATCTCCCTCTGTGTGTGAACATTCAGTTCTTTGCACTATTGCAGATAATTGGGAGTGTATTTATATGGCTTTGTCATTTTGTTCAACAGATAGTTTTTGTATGCATTGAATTGATTTTGAACTGACTGAGTGAATTATCAAGTTTGAGTGGTTGAGAGAAGAAGTCCCTCCACCAAGGGAACTTCTTCATTCTTCAGATCAGATATTTGAAGATTTTCACCGAGGCTGATGAAATTGCCTCAGCCCAGGTGGAAGGCTGTTCCACTCGCACACTGCTCTGGCTAGTCTGGGGAAAACTCCGAAAAGGAGAACTTCCCAGAGTTAGTTCGTTTGTTTAAATCAGTTGTTCAGTTAATAAACGTAATCATATCTTTCGCAAACACTTCTACTTAAATGTTATGCCATAACTTATGGGGGATTCTTCATCGTGTGGTGGCATTCTTGGTTAAACGTTTTATCCCCGCACTAAAAAGTGATCCAGGAAATTATCGGCCTGTAAGCTTGACATCTGTTACTAGTAAGGTTTTTGAGTCTATAATTCGAGAAGTAATTGTTGATCATATGTTAATTAATAATCTTTTTACAGGGTGCCAGCATGGTTTTAGAAAGCATAGATCTTGTGTTACACAACTACTGCAAGTGATGGAAGACTTTACAAAACTATTAGATAAAGGTGAAAATATTGATGTAATTTACTTGGATTTCAAAAAAGCATTTGATACTGTACCGCATAAAAGATTAATTATTAAATTACAATATTACGGAATAACAGGTAAAGTTTTAGCATGGATTGAAGATTTTTTAAAAGAAAGACAACAAACAGTAAGGGTGGGAAATGCATACTCTCAAAAAACAAATGTGTTAAGTGGAATACCTCAAGGGAGCATTCTTGGCCCAGTTCTTTTTACAATTTTTATAAATGACTTACCTGAAGAAATAAAAAGCTATTGTAAAATTTTTGCAGATGATACGAAAATGTATAATATAACGAAAAATCAAGATGTATTACAAAAAGACTTAGATTCATTGGTTAGGTGGTCAGAAACATGGTGTCTGTTTTTTAATGCTTCAAAATGTAAAATCATGCATTTGGGAAAAAGTAATCCACGCACAGACTACAAAATGCATAACAATGGTGTAGAAAACGTTATTATGAAATGCTCTGAGGAAAAAGACTTGGGAGTAATATTTGATGATAAACTGAAATTTGATGAACACATTCACAGTGCTGTAAGTAAAGCAAATCAGAAAATTGGTATAATTAAACGAACGTTTTCTTTCTTGGACAAGGACACTTTTTTATGCTTGTACAAAGGTTTAGTAAGACCTCATTTAGAATATGGAAATTGTATTTGGTATCCAGGTTTAAAGAGACAGTCAGCTTTGATAGAAAAAGTACAGAGACGAGCAACTAAGTTAGTACAAGGTCTTCAAAATGTTTCTTATTCAGGCAGGTTGAAAGAATTAAATTTACCTACATTAAAGGCAAGGAGAATTAGGGGTGACCTAATTCAAACTTATAAAATATTTAATAGTGTAGATGACCTAAATGACAAATGTACATGACTTATTCACAATATCAGATTTTGACAAAACAAGGAACAGTACCGACAAAATATTTATTCAACACTGCAGGACTAATAATAGAAAATTTTATTTTACTAACAGAGTTGCACCTGTATGTATGGAATAAATTACCACCTAACATGAAAAGAGCACAGAATACTAACATTTTTAAAAACCTTCTCGACGAATGGAATGACTATAAGGCAGTTATGTATGATTACGATGAATAATATTAATAAAAACTGAGTGTGCGACAGACCGAGACAAACAACTAAATAAAATAAAAGATGGGACAGGAAAGCCTTACGGCTATGTTTTGAGTCCCTAAATCCTAATCCTAAACCCCCAAAAAGAAGCACAAACCTCGATAGCTTTTATAGGAGCAGTAAGTTTCTCTTTATCAGCTTTCATAAAATCTTCCAATGTCTCTGCTTCCGTTTCTGCCATTGTGCATGTTAATGCTCCACCGATCTGATGCAAACTGCTTGCTAAAGTCCTCGTGTTCGGTGTTGGTGTTGACGGGAAACTTACTTTCAGTTCGTAAAAGTTATCGGCCCTGAAAAAGGTATTTTTTTCTCTTAGCAAAGTCTTTTAACAGGAATATAGCAATATTGACGGCAATATTAACACATTGGCTACGATTATGCGACTTACCATTTTTGAAAATAAAAACAAATAGGTCGTGATGGACATGCTTTTTGTTATGATTGTGACTGTAATCTTTTAAATTTCGCTTATATTAGGTTTTGGGGTATGTTTGAGTTTTTGGATAGAGACTTTATTACGTAAGTTGAGAAGAACGGTAACTCTGATTAATCGTAAATTTGTCGTCTGGAATCACTTGTTGAGTTTGGAAGGGTGTGTAAAAAAGAGATTTTCCTTTCTTCTTTCCTTATATTTTGTGAGTTAGGAGTGTAAATAGATTGTTCGAGCTTTTAATCAGTTCAGTAGTTTAGGCTCTGGCATTTTGTTCTTAGTTTAAAAGAAAGAATGGAAAATAACACAAACACACACACACAGTGACAAGTCACACTCACAGTGACTCTCTCTCTCTCTCTCTCTCTCTCTCTCTCTCTCTCTCTGTCTCTCTCTCTCTCTCTCTCTCTCTCTCTCTCTCTCTCTCTCTCTCTCTCTCTCTCTCTCTCTCTCTCTCACACACACACACACACACATGCATGCACACACACACATATTCGCTCTCCCTCTCTTTCTGCCCCTCCCCCCTCCCCCCCCTTGCTACACACACATAATATGACATGCATGTATACACGCAGTACATACACATGGACATTGATGTACACATAAAAAAATAGTTGCTAACAGTACACATTTAAGCATACTTTGGACAGTGGTTTTTTTCCACATACTCCATTCAAAGAAATGTTATAGTACCATAATCTTCAAAATGTTGAAGGAGGATTCTTATTGAAAGAACCTTAGGTAAAAAAAAAAAAATGTTTTTCAGAGTAATCTTCAAAATTGCCCTCTGTTAATTAACTTAATACTGGGTTTTAAAAAGAAATTGGGTAAAAGCAAACATTAACCCTTTCACCGCCGATGTCACATTTTTGCACCATAATAATTTATACCCATGTCATAAAAAGCCTTGAAATTTGGGTCTGTTATTCAACGATCTTGTGTTCTTGATTTTAAGAGGTAAGGATAGGCCTTATTTTAAACATATCACTGAGGAATCCCCAATATTGCAGACAAAATCTTTTCTCTGATCCATGTAAGTTTAATAATTAAACAAATGGCTAAAAAGGGTCTGGCGGCGAAAGGGTTAAACTGTATTTTATGAACTCTGAGCTAATTATCTTTGTTGAATGATTAATCGCAGTCATAATAAAGGCCATTACAAAAATATAATAGCCCCCCCCCCCCCCCCCCAAGTAGTGCAGTACACACAACAGCCGCAGAGCATTTGTCACAGTCCTGGTTCTTTGCGTTTTTCCGTCGTGCCTTTACCTTCTACTATTATTGAATGCACGTGTTTAATTATGTAAATGGATGAAAATTAGTGTTAAATATAGCAAACGATAGAGGATGAAATACCCAATCTGCAGTAAGAAAGGCAAGACTGAAAAAAAATGGAAAGAACCAAGACATGGAGGAGGGGGGGGGGGGGGGGGGGGCGCATCTTTACCTTTGCCCAAAATTGTTTTTGTTTTGCATTCTTAGGTTCTTAATGAAGATGTCACAGTTAATTTATTTATTAGTGCTCAGCGAAGAAGAAGACAGTTAATTTATTTATTAGTGCTCAGCGAAGAAGAAGACAGTTAATTTATTTATTAGTGCTCAGCGAAGAAGAAGACAGTTAATTTATTTATTAGTGCTCAGCGAAGAAGAAGACAGTTAATTTATTTATTAGTGCTCAGCGAAGAAGAAGACAGTTAATTTATTTATTAGTGCTCAGCGAAGAAGAAGACAGTTAATTTATTTATTAGTGCTCAGCGAAGAAGAAGACAGTTAATTTATTTATTAGTGCTCAGCGAAGAAGAAGACAGTTAATTTATTTATTAGTGCTCAGCGAAGAAGAAGACAGTTAATTTATTTATTAGTGCTCAGCGAAAAAGAAGACAGTTAATTTATTTATTAGTGCTCAGCGAAGAAGAAGACAGTTAATTTATTTATTAGTGCTCAGCGAAGAAGACAGTTAATTTATTTATTAGTGCTCAGCGAAGAAGAAGACAGTTAATTTATTTATTAGTGCTCAGCGAAGAAGAAGACAGTTAATTTATTTATTAGTGCTCAGCGAAAAAGAAGACAGTTAATTTATTTATTAGTGCAATTTGATGGCAGACTGATTTACCAGTACCATTTTCTTTTGGTCCAGCTAATCAAGATCCGAAGTGTTGCCTTGAACCATCATGTCCGCAGCACTAATCTTCCACCCACCGTCTTCATGTCAAACATTCTGCAGAACACATTTGGTTTTCAAGATGTTGAAGAAAAACGCAAACAATTCATCAATTCTGATGAACTTCGGTGCAGTGAGAAGATGCTCCTCTTCCAAAAAATCTCCAGCCAAGATGCAGGCCTGGCAAATTCACCAGTACGGAGATAACAAAGAGCTGACGTTGTCGGACAAAGCGCGGGCTGCCACCATCAAAGCCCCCAATGAATTGCTGATTAGAGTGCATGCTGCCAGCATCAACCCTATTGATGTCCGCTTGAGAGGTTGGTTGGTTTGCTGAAAGTGTGTGTGTATATATGTGTGTGTGTGTGTGGTAATAAAATGAAATGACAAAACTCTCTTTTTCTCTCTCTCACACACATACAATATATTCTCTGTCTCTTGCTCTCTCTTGCGGGTGTTCTACTTAGAATGCATATCTATATCAATAGTGAACATGTTTCACCTTTTACATTTCAGGAGGCTATGGATCCAAGATACTGAATGCTTTGCGGAGGCGTCAGGGGGGGATGACTGGCAGCGAGTTTCCATTGATTCTTGGTCGCGATTTCTCAGGCACTGTCATAGAGACAGGACAAGCCGTGCGACGTTTCAAACCTGGAGATGAGGTGAACAGTTCAAGGACACATGTCAGAAACACTTATTTTAGTATGGATTAACGCCTTGACTGCCACCAACGTATCACATACTGACCTGATGACATCACCAATGACGTCATGAGATGAAGAGGAATAGCTCTATTTGCTGGGTTTAGCTCTAACAGTCAAGAGAGTAATATCCCCAGACCATTAAGTTTTGCCAGATTGGCTCTATCAGTTGTCTTTTTCATGGCATGATTTGCCCAATGATTTTTGTCTTTAATTTTCTCTGGCAGTCAAGGGGTTAATTCTCAAATCTCCCATCTGATGCATTGGATTTCAGGCCAGTGCATCACAAAACAGCAAATTTTCACCTGATGCACTGTTTTTTCCCCAAAAAATGTTAAAAACTTATAAAGAGAGACCCCTTAAGATATCCTGATGACACTAAAAATCTAGCTCCGGCGTATTCCGTGTGCTTATTCTGACCCTCTTCGAAGGTAGAATTAACACTGGATGTCTTGTAATTGAAAAATGCAAATAACGAAGTAAGGTTAATTTGTGATTTGAAAGACGAGAACACAAAAAAAGTAATCTAAAACCAGGTGTTTTTTAAGCCTCAACTTGGAAACGAAAACAAAATGAAAATCAACAGACACCAGTGGGTTTTTTTTTTACTGATGCATGCCATTATGATAAAGCTAAAATTTGTTTCTGCTTAGGCAACTATGTGTAATCGTGATAAAACAAGCGCGAAATCGCAATAGTTTGTGGCACGCGGTCTATTTTTACCGCTCCCCTGGCTTTTCAATAATTTTAATCTGTAAACCAGAATGTTATCTCTGCACCATTTCGTAACTTTTTATATCTTTTGGAAAACATTTAAAACTATGTATCCTACTTATACTCATCAAAAGAAGCACCGCATACTCGTCGTGTCTGTTGTAGTGTCTGTATTACGTATGTTTATTATTTTGTACGCTTTTAAAATACATCATTTTAAAGAGCGGCCTCAATTTGAAGTGTAGCCTCGATTTGAAGTGCGACAATTTTGTCAAAATGTGCAACAATTTTGAACCGACCGACAGACAGACAGACAGACGGACCGACCGACCGACCGACCAGACCGACCGACCGACCGACCGACCGACCGACCGACCGACCGACAAAGTGAGTTATAGGTTTGTGGCTTGAGCCACAAACAACAAAGGTTGGTGGACACTACATGTGAGGTAAAAGATATTTGTGTGGAAAAAGAAAATCGTTTTGAAGAAAATGATTGAGCATTGAGTGACAATAAACCAGAAAAAAACCATGTGTGATGTAAACTGCTGTCAATAAACTATCAAAAGCAGTTAGGTGCAGTGATTTGTTTCATAGCTACAGGTTGGACTTAAAAATAGATGTTTTTTCAGGTGTGGGGTGCGCTCAATGGATTTCGTCAAGGCACTCATGCACAATTTACTGTCGCATCTGAATCGGAGGTACCCACAAGGTTTTCTTAGTATTTGTTTGTGTACATGTGTATGTGTGTTGATTATATGTGTTGCATGTGTGTTGGGTTGGATTGTTTTGTGATGTGTGTGTGTGTGTGTGTCCATGGTTGGGTGTATACGATAAAGAATATTAAAATTTGAAATATTTACGGTTTTAAGTGGGCGTTCGGGTGCTTTCATTGTGTGTGTGTGTGTGTGTGTGTTGAAATCTTAATGGTTTGCATGAGTAGTTTTGTTTTGTGTGTTGTGTTTTGTCTTCTTTTTAATATCTGGCAACCGTGAGCATTAAAGATAATGTGTTTTATTAAATTTGCCCTCAACATTTTTGCCTAAGTCTGGTTTATTTTTTTAGTTGTTATGACCAGAGGAAAAAATTATAAGACCGGCATCTATTCTTGGTCTGTGCCTGGTTTATTTCTGTTGCATTATTTTAAGCATGATCTAAAATTTGTAAAACCCGGAAAATATTTGGTTGTGGTGATCAACAGATCTCAAAGAAGCCGCAGTCTTTGTCACACGTAGAGGCAGCCTCCATTCCGTACGTAGCCACCACCTCGTGGGCAGCTTTGTGCACTGTGGGAGAACTGAAAGAGAAGAATGTCCGCACAAAAAGGTAAATTGTCAGCAGTGTCGTAGTTTAGACACCCCCATCAAATTTTCGCATTGAATTATTTTTTGTACTGAGAAGTAACGTTCTGCAGGTCTCAGGAAAGGGATAGGGCTATGATCAGCCAAGAGTTATTGTTGTGAAACTGAAAGAACCAGATTCTGAGAGAGAGTTGCGGGGGATTCTAAACTACAGGTTAGTCAGATTGTCTCTCCTTCTTTACTGAGGTTGTCTTTCTGGATTTGTTTTAGCATGTTTACTTCTATCAAAAATGTCTGATGTGTCATTGTTAGTTTGCCAATTTGTTGACAGGATTGCATACTTACACATGCAGCACATACACACACATCATATATATACATGTACACACACACACACACACACATACATACACACACACACCTCATGGAGACATAGTGATAGAGAGACAGAGAGAGAGAGAGAGAGAGAGAGAGAGAGAGAGAGAGAGAGAGAGAGAGGATGAGACTGCTTTTGGAGATGGACTAAGATATCATTCAAGAAATTCCCCCGAAGTCGGAGTGTGGCTGCCCATGTGGTGGGGTAATAAAAAAAATGGTCACACACGTAATGTTTTCATCCCTAGCGGATGCATTTGTATCATAGTATTCAAGTGCTTCGGCTGTTGGGATGATCCCTGGAGTCTTTTAGCCAGGGTAAGCCGACAAACAAGCATTCAATAAATAATTTGAAGAACTCTTATCTTAATTGTAATTTTTCTGATATTTTACTCACATTACCGGTATTTTGAAATTTGTTATTCAAATTGAAGAACTCTACAAAAAAAATTTGAACAGATATTTTAATGAACTTTGTGTCCAGTGGGTTATTATTTATGCAATAAGCAAATTTAACGCCTCTTCTTGTGTCTTCTTTTACACCTCATCTTCTACATTTTTTGTTCTGTCATGTTGTTTGTATCTTTTTTTTCTGTTGCTCGTATAATATAGTGTTAACTGACTTTTGAATAATTGCCAATTTTGTTTGATTTGTTTGGCAGAGTTCTTATTCTAGGCGGTGCTGGAGGAATAGGGACGCTTTCTATTCAGGTAAATACATAGCGTTCAATGAATTTGATTGAAAGATCACTAGATTTCAATTGATGTTTGCATCAGATTTTGGGAGGGATGAATTATGATGGCAAAATGTGTTCAAATTTGCTAACTGTAAGCATTTGAAGGGTATGCTAAAAACTTAGAAATTTGGAAATGTGTAAACAACTTAGGCCAACACATCTATCATGACAAGAACACAATGTAGAGAGAGAGGAAGAGAGACAGAGAGAGGGAGGGAGAGAGGGAAAGGGGGATGTAGCAGTGTGGGGACACAGCTACTATTGCCCTCTAACTTACTAAGCGCCTATTTTTGCTAGTTTGGAGTTATCTGCCCAAGTTAACTCCCTTGAGATTTATTTGTAATTAAATTGTATTTTATCATATTCTTGTTTAATTAAAGTTTGTATTGATATAAGATGCATATGGTTGGAACCAGAAAAAATCATAGCTTTTATCCCATACATTTGTATTAACTGAAATACTCGCATAGCCTGACAATTCAAGATTTTGTGATTGGTAAAATTAACACGTGGGTCAAAATATTCCAGGTCGCTTCGCATGTTTTCTATTCTTATTCAAAATTTAGTCAAATGTTTGAATTTCTAATTATACAACCTAAATCTATCATCTATCCCCTTTCATTTCATATATGACATGCTATGGACCTTTTCCGTATAAACTTGTAGTATTGCAAAATGAATGCAGTCCATTCATTGTAGCTATTCACGAACCTCCCGAGTTCTTTGTACGGTAGGCTAGGCCTATACCATGTGTGAAAGCCGATTGACTGTCTTTCGAATCAAAATACTAATTTTCTAAACCAAGCAATTTTATTTTGATTCGCCCTTCTGTTTTCGTTCTAATAGCTAACGAAACTAGTTTTGTATATTCAAAATGATCTTGGACCTTATAGATTTATAATATTTTACAATTTAAGATTTGCTTCAAACCACAAGCATCAATAGAAATTCGACTTGTGTTTTCTATCGAATTTCGGGACACAAATTATAAACTTTATAGATTGAATTGGGACTTGAAATTTATACAAATGAAAGTTTGTGTATTTTGCTTTTTTAGTATTATTTTGTTATTCTGATTTGTGAAGCAGTTATTTAATTATTTTATAAAATACGGGTTGGGCTTGTTAAAGGGTGGGATCACTTTGCACCTTAATTGCAAGTATTTCTTTTTAAAGAGAAACTCCCGACTATTGATGAATGTCATATATTTCTGTTTTTTTCAAGCTTTCCAACCATATGCAACATGTCTTGTTATGTATGACGACCGTAGAGACAACACACTTAAAAGGTGTAGTAACAAACACAAGTTTGGCAATCACAAGCCCTGTGAGAGCAAGTTGCGTGAAAGTTAAAAGTTGTTGTCTTTGCGGTCCGGGTTTTGCCGATATAACTAGCCACATGTAAAAATTTAAGGCAGACTTATTTTGAGACTTGTTGGAGAGAGAAGAAATAAAGAGAGAGACCTGTGTCAGCCTTGACTGCCTGTTGCTGTTTGCTGATTGTTTCCTGCCTACTATTCCTGCACTCCTGTCTGTCCCTGCACCCTTCACCCTTCCACTCCACACCATCACAGGAATATGAGAGCCAGAGGGAGGAATAGGTGAGAGAGAGACAGACAGAGAGATGGAAACACATACAGACAGAGAGGAAAGGAGAAAGAGAGAGATTTTGTTTACTCAAAAACAAGGAATTTACATTTCATGATTTAAAGTACATATAATCTGACATTAGAAGTGTTTTACTTTTTTTTCCACCTCCAATGATTTAACCCCTTCATTGCCAGAGAAAATTTGAGAAAATGTCTTCTTTATAAAATAAAATCAAACGAAAATGAGACCTGTTATATTCAATCTGAGAGAAAAAAAATGGTCTAGAGATATGTCTTTCCTGGCTTGTCTAAAACAAAAACCATCATTCCAAGGCTATGACATCAAAAGTGATGACATCATGAATGACGTCACACATTAGTACTGTAGACAGGGGGCCAGAAGTTAGTTAGTCTGTTATAGTCCCGTCAACAGCTATGGTTATCTCAGGACTGTCACCGCGTTAAGTTCGACCACATATAACAAAACACACATCAATGATTCTTAACAATGTCTAAAAACCTGAATTTAAAAAAAAAAATAAACAGTACAATTCACGACATGGCATCTTCATAATTGTGCCCTATAGCTCATGCTCTACTCATCTTAGTAAAAACAAATATATATAAAAAAGGGCCATATAAGCAAATATGCACTGCAGAATGGGCAACATGTGCCCACTCAAGTGCGTAAGGTCTCACGCATGAAAGCCAGTGAACAATATAAAAAAACCGGGCTTGTCATACATGTAAATTGTAAATGAGGATGGAGAGAATGAAAAATGGGGATTAGGGGCTACTCTTAGTTTAGAGCTCCCCCACCACAGGGGTTAACAGTAATTGGCTATTAGATTTAGAAGCAGTTAGTTTAGCACATAATAATTGATAAACGCAAGCAACGTATGCGTCTGTTTCCAGCTGCTGAAGGCATGGGGGGCGGAGGTGACTGCAACCTGCTCCACAGATGCCGTGTCCCTGGTGGAGGGCCTGGGAGCAGACAGGGTGCTGGACTACAAGGCAGGCAACCTCAAATCACAGCTGGCCAAGCTGCCTCCGTAAGTTCTTTACACACACATACAGACAGACACACACACACACAACACAATACACACACACACACGCACACACATCGCATGCACACACACAAAAGAAAGTGGGTGGCCTCTGGCTGCGATGCGCTCTCCAGGTGGGAGCAACCCGGATTTGACAGAGACGCCTCTGTGACTATAAAGTACCTAATACCTAAAATATTAATACCTAATACACACACACACACACACACACCCAGCAGGCTTTACTTTTGCCTTGTAAAAGGGATCCCTCTGTTTATGCGAGTGTACGTGTGTGTACACATGTGTAAGTGTGTACATGTATATCACTGTTGCGAAATGAAAACGGAAGTAACAGACGAGTTCTGTGCCCGTTAGGACGCTTAGTTCCGGTTAGAAGAAGAAAGAAAAAAAAAGGTGTTTTACGTCCTCTCGGTCATGGACACATATGGGACATTTGTAAATACAAAGATGGTGGGAACAATACTGGCTGCAATGCCCGGAGGCAGTGCAACACCAGTAAAGTCCCGAGTTTTTATCAATATAGATATGTGTAGCAGTAACCACGCCTCGGATAAACCTCATCGGCTATGGTACTGCCACAATACATTGAAGTGTATACCACAATAAGTTCCGGTTAGAAAATGCTGTAAACACGGCATGGCTGCTCCGTAATTGTAATGGAGGGGTGTTTAATTGCTCAGTTATCAGTTTGGAGATTTAATATTAAGTCCTCCTTCATGGTTTTTTCTTAAAGTGTTTACATTCGTCGACTATAAACAGTTATGTTCTTATTTGTTTACTTGATACGACCACATTAATACCCTAAGACTTGAAGACAAGAACAAAATATAGTTGTTGTTTAAGGTAGGTAACTTCCGTTTTTTTAATTCTATTTTTGAACCGGAACTACCCCAAACCGACTTCAAAACGAGACAGTAGAGAAAGATAAGGAAATAATGTTTTACGCCCTCTTTTTGGCCTTTCGGCCATGTGGGGCATAGAGAAAGATAACCCCAAAAGACCTATTTATGAGACAGTGCTATATGTGTGTGTGCGTGCGCACAGTTGTCTCTGTGTTTGTCTTTTTAGCTCGTTGACAATGTGATAAGGTTCTTTTTGTGTGATGTGTGTATGTGCGCATGCATGTGTGCACACGTGTGTGTGTGGGGGGGATGGATAAGATTTAAGTGTCTGTATAAAACTATAAATGTATGTTTCCTTAGCGTTAACTTGATGTCCCTCTGTGTGTGTATGTGTGCATGCATATGTGTGTGTGTGCAAGGAAAATGGATAAGTGTCAGTGTCAATGTCAAGTAGATATCCTCAGCCTTAACTTGGTGTGCGTGTGTGTGCGTGTGCGTGTGAAAGTACAGGTTCGACTTTGTGCTGGACGCGGTGGGAGGGTCAATGGCGGAGGATTCCTTCAGCCTGCTGAAGAAGTGGACCAACGCCAAGCTGGTGACCATCGTGTTCCCCCTGCTGACCGACGTGGACAGCAAGGGCTTTGTGCCGGGCGTGGCCCAGTCCAGCTTCTTCCTGGTCAACAATGTGGTCAAGGTGGGTGTGTGGTGTCTTTGTGTGTGTGTGTGACAGCAATGGCTTTGTGCCGGGTGTGGCCCAGGCCAGCTTCTTCCTGGTCAACAATGTGGTCAAGGTGGGTGTGTGGTGTCTTTGTGTGTGTGTGTGACAGCAATGGCTTTGTGCCGGGCGTGGCCCAGGCCAGCTTCTTCCTGGTCAACAATGTGGGTGTATGGTGTCTTTGTGTGTGTTCGTGCATGCGTGTGTGTGTGTGTGTGTGTGACAGCAAGGGCTTTGTGTTGGGTGTGGCCCAGGCCAGCTTCTTCCTGGTCAACAATGTGGGTGTATGGTGTCTTTGTGTGTGTGTGTGTGTGTGTGTGTGTGTGACAGCAATGGCTTTGTGCCGGGCGTGGCCCAGGCCAGCTTCTTCCTGGTCAACAATGTGGGTGTATTGTGTCTTTGTGTGTGCGTGTGTGTGACAGCAAGGGCTTTGTGTTGGGCGTGGCCCAGGCCAGCTTCTTCCTGGTCAACAATGTGGTCAAGGTGGGTGTATGGTGTATTTGTGTTTATGTGCTTGTGTGTACTGTGTATGTGTGTGTGTGACAGCAAGGGCTTTGTGCCGGGCGTGGCCCAGTCCAGCTTCTTCCTGGTCAACATTGTGGTCAAGGTGGGTGTATAGTGTCTTTTTGTGTGTGTGCTTGTGTTGTGTATGTGTGTGCATGTGCTTGTGTGTGTGCTTGCGTGTCTATGTGCTTGTGTGTGTGTATATGTGTTGTTTGCTGTCCTATCTTCTGGGTCGTACATTTGAGTCCAAACCCACAGCCACACCCCTGACATCAGGGGGACGGTCTGTGCTTGTTGTTGTTGCACATAGTGTTTTCCTTTTCCTGTGTGCAGGGTCTGACTGGAGGGCAGAGTTATCGCTGGGCGTTCTTCCTCCCCAACGGACGAGCTCTGGAAAGAGTGGCTCAGATGGTGGATAGTGGACAGGTAGGGCACATGCAGAAGGGGTGGGCAGGATGAATGTAGTAAGAGGTATCTGTATCAGTTTATTTTGTTGGCAGAAACCAGTTCAGGCATGATAAGTCAACAGAAACTGCATTGTCAGTGTGAGGCCGGGGAGGATTTGTGCTAACAGGGAAAGTCAATAATTCATGTGATAAATATCCTCTCAGTGAATGACAGGCCTATTAAGTTTGTGGCATCAGTAGGCAGTGTTAAGTCATTGGATTGATATTGCACTGAATTCGTTTGGTTGGATTATTGTCCTTCAGAGCCATCATGAATAAGTTTTCTCTCACTGATGAGTTCAGGTGTTTGTGTGTGTGTAGGATAAGGGAGGTAAAGGGATGAATTTGTGTGCCTTTTCTTTTGCACGGTTTCTTATTGGCTTTGTAAATTATCCACTTTCACAGTGTTTTCCCTTCAACATGTTATTTATCATTGACAGAAAGGATGAACATGTTGTCTGTTGCAGTAACAATTATTTTCTATCACTAACTCAGTGACCAAGTTAATAATTGTTGATTGATAGTCTTCATTGATGTGGTGAATTATTTGCCTTGTAGATCCAGCCGGTAGTGGAGAAAACGTTTGCTTTCACTGACCTGCCAGCGGCTTACGAGCATGTGGAAGAGGGGCGCAACCGAGGGAAGACTGTGGTTTACATGACGGAGTCACCCTGAGCATTTATCATCCAGAACCTCCATTTGAAGACTACTTCTACTGAATGATCATCATGCATCTAGTCCGAGCCATTGTCGGAGGCACGGAGTGCATGCATTCTAAATGGGTGCTGTTTTCAAAGGACTTGTATCCTATCAAGTGCTTGTACACTTTCGGTCAACCATGACTTGTCCCTGTTTTTCTATTGGGAGGGAACAGATCATTGAATCCCGGGAGATGACCTTCCCTATATTCCAAAAGAAAAGGACTGGGTGCAGTTGAATGACTTTCGCTCTGTAAACCCATCTGTTGCAGTTATTAAGTTTTCGGATGACACTACTATGGAGGGGCTCATTACTAATGGCGATGAGGCAGGGTACAGGGATGAAGTTGAAAAGATGGTTGACTGGTGTGCCACTAACAACCTTGAGCTCAATGTTTCCAAAACTAAAGAAATGATAGTTGATTTCAGGAAAAAGAAAACTCCTCTCCCAGCATTATCTGTTAAAGGTCAGGTAGTTGAGCAAGTAGAATCATTTAAATTCCTAGGTGTGCACATTTCAAATACATTAAGCTGGGAAGTCAACATCACATCATCCTGCAAAAAAAGCACAGCAGAGACTATATTTTCTAAGACAGCTCAAGAAATTTAGGATAAGTACAGCAGTCTTGACACAGTTCTATCATCTATCGATCTGTCATCGAAAGCATACTCAG